>VWZE01018302.1:67918-128096 GCA_013396675.1 Eubucco bourcierii
GTTTTCCTTTCACAGCCTATAGTGTAATTTTTTTCTACTAAAATATTCTAATTAGCCTCAAACCAGCACACCTGACCACTTCTCCTTCTCAGAATACAAACCTAAGGGTTTTCTGGACACAACTGCTTTTTCGTAATACAAATGGGATCCTAACCGTGTTTCTGACTCCACACTAGACACAGGGGTGGGCACCCAGAGCATGCTTTACAGAAATCATGGCTGATAGATAGCACCACTAAAAGAACTACAGAGATAAGAAAAGGAGATAGCTCATCCACCCCAAGCTTTTCTGTGGCTTCTTCACCACTGAAGCGTGGATGTTTTTGTTGCAGAACCAAACCTTTTCTTTACTACTTTAAAATTTTACATGCCATTTTATTAGTGCACATTGTACCTACTTAAAGCCGTGCATTTAAATGGGCTCAGGCACTGTTAGCAATCAGCATGTTGCAATTTTTTTTTTTTAACTGCTTGTTATAGCATCAGCCATAAAGAATTTATTACTAGTGCATTAGGTGGTGCTTTACAGTCATTTAATTGCAGCCACCTAGCAATCATTACATGCATATGCATTGAAGGCAAGAACCTCAACATAAGGTGACCCGAAAGGCTTCTACCTGCCAAGAGCAGAGTTCAGGCCCTCAGGTGTCAGTGATGTCATTGGCATATGTATGGAAATACAAACATTTAAAGCTGTGCAGGGAGCTGTGTTCCTCCTGACACTAGGTGTTCATGAAGTCATCAGTTGGAACTGGAGCGCTGTAAAGCTCTAAGGACCTGAACTTGGCTCTTGGCAAGCGAGCAAAGGAAAGTCAGTTCTCCCCCAGCCCTAGTCCCAGAAAAGATGCAGAGCTTTTGGCTGTTAGCACAGAAGTTCAGCTGCAAAACTGGGCCCTCTGGAGCCCCTTGCACTCCTGTGCTCTCAGCTGCCAAGTAGATCCTTGTACCGTTAACCCAACCTAATCTGGTAGAGATTCAACCATACTGCATGTAGGTCAAAGTCAGTAGCTGGTCCAAAATGCATCTACCACATCTTCATGCTATCTGTTACTCTGACACTATGCCCACCTTTGAGAGTCTCTCTGGCTCACTGCCATCAAACGTTTTTGTTCGTGTCTCCTGCAACAGAGTTCAGCCATCAGACTTGACCAGTCATTGGTTCTGGCAGTCTGTAACTCCTTCCTCTATTCAGTACTGATATTTTTAACTCCCTTTTGATGAAACAAAAATCTCAATCTACAGTATTGTAGTACTAAACAGCTCTTGCATGTGCCACATTCATAAGACACTCTTGTTATCTCCACACTCCCACTTGAGGACAAGCTTGCCTAAGATTCAGCTCTTCTGTGTTAAGTCTGGTTCTTCTCCTGTACACAAGGGTTGTCCCATTGCCTCCAGCAGTGACTTGTTTTATAGAAAAGACAGTATACTCTGAAAGGGCAAATTAATTTTTTTGCTTCTGGAAGCACCCTCAGAAGATTACTGAGAACTCAAAGGATGAAATATTTCTGAAAGACAGGCTGGCAAGTTGATGCAGTTTGCTGTGCATCAGGAGTCACATGTGGTACTTTGATTTCCTCTTGGAGCTTCCAGTAACCAACTGGCTTGTCTGGCCAACACTGGTGTTTTGGTACAACCACTCCAAAGCCTTCAGCATTCCCAAACAACACAAATCCTAGTTGGGTTTTTTTGGTGACTTTTAGTAATTGTTTACCAATATTTGCAGTCTGTAGATGCAGAGAGCACATGGTGCTCTTTACTCGATGATGCTAATAGAGCATGACCCTGCAGAGAAGGCTGCATGCCCTTCATTGAGCTGATCTAACTTTCCCAGGACACCTCCAAAATTCTCTGAGGCAGAAGTCATGTTTGTTCAGCAATGTTCAGAGGCCAAGAATTTCCTGTGCTGTGCTTTCCATAGAACCCCAGTTGTAATGCAGTCCCTTAGCCTGGTGTCCTGCATTCCCACCAGAGTTTAGCAGGCCACATCTGAAGGTGAATGAGGCCACTGTAACAATACCAATATAGCAACGTCCTCCAGCCAGCACTGGAAACTACAGACTTCAGAATGCAAAGAATTTCATTAATAATGAATGGTTTCTGCCCCAAGGACTTAACCAAAAGGATGGCACAAGGCACAGCCCTTCTCCCCTGTGACTAGTTCTGGTATGTTCTTCTATCTTAAAAACAATGTATTGGGTTGGGGTTTTTTTGGGGGGGGTGGGGGCGGTGTCTGTTTTGTTCAGAGGCATTGACAGCTTCACTGCTCTTTGTTCTTGTCCTGTGGTCTCTACCAGGATGACAAAGATAGCTCTATGCTTGCTTACTTGAGACAGCAGATACATATCCCTATGCTGGCATAGCAGGAGGGTTGAGTAACCTGCTAGGAAGGAAGATGGGAAACGGTAGGAGGTAGGCAGCTGCAGCAGAATGTGTTTCATAGTTGTCTCACAGTAAGTCTGTGAGGAAGACACTGCTATTCCCATTGCACAGGTGGAGGTGGTAAAGTTAAGTTGGACGATTTTTCTACATCTCTCTGCAAGTCATGGATGGGAGGTAACCCGGGGACAGAGTGTTGCCAAACACTGGTACCTGGTACTCTCTCTCTACTTGTTTCTTCATCTTTCTTTCTCTTGTCTAGCCTCTTTGATCTGAAACTTTCTAGCAATGTGATAGCCATGGCAGGACTGAGAGGTTTGGAAGGTTAGTTTTAGTAGCCTGTGTTTCTCACCAGTATCTTCTGGCAGAAAAATAAACCACAGAGCTGATAGCAAGATCCTGGTGACCATGTTTCTGGCTACAGAGCTGGGAAGGATAAACACCTCCTTAAGCACTGCAAGATAGGATTAGAATGAGAGAAAGGAATAGAAATCCTCTCACAATGCAATAGCTAGAAGCAACCCAGCTGTTCTGTTTTATTCCCATCATTAGAACTATGCTCAGTCCCAGTGCAAGTTTGGCCACCTGTCAAATCAGGTTTGTGAACAAAAGCTTATTGGAATTTGACACGCTCTTGTCTTGGAGCATGCTGGTATGATCAATATAGACTCCTCTAGCAGTGACACAACACATAAGCTACCCATACAGTTCCAGATGTCCCTCATAAATCATTAAAATGCTGGTTGGTTCTAATCAGACCCTTTGGGGTATAACGTAATGTACTATTTGAGAACTAAACTAAATAAATCAAGTTAGTACAGAGGTCAGACTGAGACTGAGTGGAGCTGAGACTTGCTTGCTGATGTGTGTAGAGTCTAAGAGATGTGATGGAAGGAGAGAAAATCCCAAGTCAGCTAAGCAAATTGCTTTCTTCTCATTGTAAAATCTCACTACTAAGTCTGCTGAAGGGAAAAAAAAAGCAGAAACTCATTACATTCTGTAGCACAGATGATTTGAAGTCTAGAATTTCCCAGCAGTTGTGTTAGCTCTTGGGATTACAGGTATTTCTAATTATTTGTCCTTTAGGTTAACTGTTACCATATTTCTAAAGCAAGCTAGCAGTTAAAAATCTGCCCCCAAATGTCACAGATCACCTGGTACAAGAAGAGCAGAACACATTTTTGTCTAAGCATAGAAAACAATTACCCACTAGCAAAAATAATTCAGATCACGTTAGAACACAGCTGCCGTGGTTGCCCTTTGCAGCTTTGCCTGGAACACGAGAGGCAGCTTTGTGAAGGTGAGGTTGCTTTGCAGTGGCCAAGTGCTGGGAACCAGTAAAAGCCTGTGTGCTGAGGTATTGCTGCTGGGAACCAGTAAAAGCCTGTGTGCTGAGGTGTTGCTGCATAAACCCAAATAATAGATGCTTTCTCTTTGATACAGAACAAGTGAAGTCCCATCTACAGTTTTCAAGTGTTACGTGACTCTGAGGACAATATGGTATGGAGAAGAAGCAATCTCCATGGCAAACATATAGTTTGGCCACCATAAATATTATCTGACCAAGAATGATACTGAAGGCTGACTCCTCCAGTCATGCTCTATCTCCATGTACCTTTTGTTTCTTCTTATCTTATATTTAGAAGACAAATGCCTAGTAATTGATTCTTCCCTGACTTTACAGCGAGCACAGTTTGTGGCAGAAGATCCTGCTCTGCATTGACCCTGCAGATGCTGGAGTTATGTAACTCTCAGTGTTGCTGCTTAATTCCCCTCGCTTTCCCTGACACTTTCTTGTCAAACCTCTCTGGCCTACATTTAAAGCCTATGCAGCAGAATAACTTGGTATCCGAGCTTTACCTGTGGAGCTGAATTTTTAGTAGTGGTCTGTGGAGAAGGTTGTCAGAGGCCCCAGCAGATGTGAAAATCAGAAAAGGGTTTTGCTCTAATCCTGTGAAAGCTGCTGCTATGCTGAGTGCAGGCTTTGCTGTGGGGAGGTGAAAGTTGTATGAACTCTTGGCGTTCATGCTGGTGGCTCTTGAGCTGACATGTCTGGAGAACAGTGCCAGGAATTGATCTCAGACTTTGTCTTTGGTAATGCAAACCAGTAATCCAGGAAGTCACCATAAAACAGTGAACAAAGTCTCAGTGAGATACTGGCAGTAAATAAAAGACTTAGCCAAAACCAGGGCAGTAAATAACTGGTGGTGAACAGAGTGGAACTTCGGCTGTTTGAATGATGCACCAACATCAAAGTGGGTGCATGCACGGAGCAAGGTGGATTCAGGTCGTGTTGTATTTTTAATTAGGTATAAAACAAGTCTGACTTTCTTTTAGGCCTGATGGCAACACAATAATCAGTTTTATTGGAGGTGCAGCAGAGCTTGTTGTGGGATATTAGTTGTTGACCAACAAATCTCCATTATCTCCTAACCCACTTGACATGCTCTTCATTTAATTTGCTTTGCTATTGTAGTATTTAGCAAAGTTTGGAGGCCCCAGGTCAGACTCAGCTTTCATGGCTCTTGTAGTCCCTGCAGTGTCAGCAGGAAGTACGAACCAAAGCCTAAACTTAAGCAATATGTATTTCTCTTAATGAAACCCAAATCCAGGTGAAATATTTGGGAGAGAGGAAACAGGATATGGATCCCCTCTGGGGGCTAGGATTCATAATACTCAGAAACTTGGTCTGTGTTTCTGGTCTCCTCCCTTTCTACTCCACAAAGGACTTAGAGCATTTTTAGACAAACTTGGATGCATCGTATGCTGTGAGAGAACCTAATGGGAAATTTGGTGATTCCTGTGCTCCAGAGCAGACGAAATGTGTATTTCTGCTTTGTGTTTTTAGAAAAGTAGGAAGATGAAACTCAAAATAAAATATATCAGATAGGAATCCCACAGAGACAGACACTGAGAAATGTTTAGACAAGCTTTGTCCCCAGTCCTTGAGCTCAAGATTTAGGAACTCAGTCATAGAAAGACTTCAGAAAGACAATGAAATGCATTTTGGCTTCAAGCACATTTCCTCCAGAATCCAGTGAGAGTTGTGCATGTGACTCTGAAGGTAGAATGTAGCCAGCAGTATGGGGAATAGATGTAATGTGAGAAACTCTCATGCTATATTATTACAGTCTGAATTGTTTCCATCATTTTGGGTTAAGTAATTCCCCGCTATCCATCTCTAAAGTACAAACAGTACAGCCTTGATGTGCCTCAGGGAAAGGAAGCAAACCAGCCTTTGAATCTTTACCCAACCTTACTGCTCATATTTTGCTTTCTGTTCAAATCCTTTAATATTTCATTCCTATAAAAATATATTTACCAGGGGGTTTTGTGGCAGCAGTGAGACCGTGTTTATTATTTTAGGAACACCACTCGACTGGCTTTGGAAAAAAGACAAGGCAGGAGCATTGAGTGCTGCAAATCTATCAGGGAACAGCATGTTTTCCACCTGTTGAGGCAGCAGCCACAATAACAGATGCACATAATAATTACCTACACCTCAAAAGGTGCACCAAGTCCTGCACCTTCTGCTCCCCACCTAGCAGACAGCTTGATAACAGAATTAGAAAACAGGAGTACCAAGAGAGTACAGTAGGTAGTGCTTTGTGAAGAATTAAAGAACCAGTCTTATTAAAAAAGCAGCTGGAAGGTGGAAGATGAGAAGGAAAGATCTGAGGCACCGCGATGCTAAAAGATGAGCAGAGCTAAAGAACTCCAGAAGCCTGCTTTATTTTTAGAGTGGTGGTCAGGTTTTCACCAATACCTTTTCCAAGGCTGCTCTCACTTGTGCTGTTAACATCAGAGATCATTTCTGCTGATAAACAGGTGCCACACATGCCTATTAGAGCCCAATCCTTCCAGAGACAGATGGTCCTGCAGCAGCACAAGGGGTGCAGACCCCTAGTAGTGTAGGGTGCATTGTCTGAGTAAGGGACACCACATGTGATCCTGAGCATGTGCCACAACACTCCTTTTCTTCCTTCCTATGACATCTAGCACTTGGGAGAGTGCTGCAACTGTGCTACATATTTGTTTAGAAATGCCCCAGAACATCTGGTATAAGGATAAGGGCTGGAGACAGTAAGAGGAGTAGAGATGCACAGCAGGTAAAACACCTTCAGTTCCTGCTAAAGCGCTGAGGCTTCTGAGACTCCTTTTTCTCCCCTTCCTCTGACTACAAAGAAGAAAGTGGTGACATTTAGCTGGGTGAGGACTACCAGAGCCCAAGACACATGAGCTCTGGAGTGGTTCATACTGTGGTAGTTCCTTACTTGCAGAAAGGAACAGATCCTTCCTAGCAGGGATTTGCAGGGCAAGGGAATGATCTCAGCCCTGATTTAATCTTGACAGAAGCAGATGATGAGAAGACTGTGTGCTGAGTTGGAGTTTTCCTTTGAATTCCTATGGTGTTGAAGGCAGTACTATAAATAGACACAGTATCCTTTTTACCCTGGTACAGTTCTGTCTCCAGCCTCCCATACAGACAGCAAGTCTGCTGGTAGGTATTTAGCAGGAATTAATTTAACCCAGTCTTCTCTTTCTGTACTTTTTTACTCCAACCATCCCAATGACTTCCACAACCATACAAACATATTTCCTCAATAAAAATGTTCAGAGAAAGGCAACTGATATTAAAAATCCCTCTATCCTAGTTATAAAGAATTCATAGAAGCCCAAAAATAGATGGTTAGTATTGGAAGGGAAAAAGAAAAAAAGAAAAAAAAAAAAAAGAGGGGCAAAGCAAAAAAAAAAATTCTCCTTTCAACCTTCTTAATTTTTTTTCTCTTCCTTCAGGTTTTGATTTTTAACTGCACAGCATTTCATTCATGGTCTGTTCCACATTTTCTCCAGCATAACTGGCTGGCCAGTTTCCCTTCCCAGTAAGGACTCTTGTGAACATCAGCTGAAAAGAAGGACACCCACATACAGCGTTTCATGGCTATTATCTTAAAGACAGATCCGTAAGAATTATAAATACAAGATGGATTAGATTTTTCTTAAAAAAAAAAAAAAAAAAAAAAAAAAGTTCAGATTTAAGCATCTTTTTCAGTGAGAGATCCTCAGCCTGGGAATCCAGCTGGAAAGCAAACTAGAATTTCTCAAGTATTGGAGATTCTGAATAAAATGGCAAAGGCAGTAATCTGGCCTGGCCCTGCAGTTGCCTCACTGCTTGTGGAGCTGGCTGTATTAAATTCATGGTCCTTAGTGCACGTATTGAGTTCAGTGAGAGCTGGTTTGTAAACAAGCTTAAAAGTACTTGCCTGGCAGTCAAAGCTCCAGCGCTGCGGTGTCTTGGATTACTTTTGTTTGAATAATGCCACTTACTTTCCTCCTACCATGGCAGTTGCACAACAGATCGCTAGCTTCTCTATGTTCATCTTATTCAAAGCCTATTTTTAATTGTGTTAATGATAAACCATAATCCTCTACTCACTTCGGACCTGCGAGCATCAACCCGAGCAAGGCGATTGGAGGGCAGCAGCAGTGGGAGGCTGCGTTGTGACCGAGGCCGATCGTCAGGTGGTGTAAGCAGATGTGACCCGGCCGGCCTTGCTGGGGCTGCGCTGCTCTGCAGTTGGCACGCTAGTGCGGGTGGCCATGTTAGGATTTGCACCGGAGGTGTGCAAGGTGATGTGGCGATTAGGGGTTACCCGAGATACCAGGGGTCTTGCCATGTGTACTTGTTGGCAGAGCAGTTGTGGCTCACCCCCATGTAACCGAGGGGCGATTTGGCTTGTTCCAGGCCCACCCACGTAGGTGGGCACCTGCGTTCATCCTTGCAGTGGAGTGGTTGGGTCTGATCCCCATCCGTGGGTGATGGGTCGAAATTCCCCCGGTACGCGTGTTGGGAGGTGTCGAGTTCTGCCGCCGGGCACTCTCTTGGCGGGGTGGGCGTAGGCGGGCTGCGCCCCAGCTTCCCGGGCGGCACAGGGCGCCTGGGGCGTGCCAGGGCGGGGTGCGATCCCACGCAGAGCTCTCCGCATCGCCTGCTCCGTTTTCCTCAAGGTTTGACCCGGATTCGGAACAAAAGGGCCAACCCGGGCTTGACGTTCTGGAGCGGCTGGACAGCGGCCACCACTCGGCGCAGCCCCGGCGGCCACCCCGCGGCCCGGTCCCCCTCATCGCCACCCCCCGAGGCGCCTGCCAGCCAGGGCGCCGTCCGCGCCGGGCGGACGGCGCCACCTGGCGGTTCAGTGCTATGGCTAACGGGAGGCGGGGAACGGGCCGTAGGGGTGCGCCTTGTCTGCTCTCTGCCTGTAACCTGTCGGCTTTCATTCCGCCTTCTGCCCGTGCCCTGCCCGCACCGTGACTTATTTTGCCTGCACTGCGTCTTCTGGGGGTGAACGGTGTGTGCGGCATCGTGGCCTGAGGCATTGCACACTGCGTGTTACTCTGCAGTGCTTACAGGAATTTGCCATAAAAGTAAGTTGCACCAAGCAGCGTTTTAAAAATCACCCAAATTTGTCACATGGAATGCATTCAATTTAAAGGTTTTCTTGTATGCACTTCACTCTACAGCCAAGACTGGCTGGCTGGCATCAGTCCTGCTTCTGCTAAGGCAAGGAGAGTTTTCCTGGAGATGAGGAGTATGAGGAACACACTTTTCGTGCTCAGTGCTGGAGGCGTCTCTATAGCCAGACCCAGTAGTCCTTTTTCTCCAATCGAAAGTTGAAGTTAGCTTATTAGAGTTAATTGGTAAATGCACATTAAATTTTGGGTTGGGTCTGAAGCCGTCATTCCTACTGCTGTGTTTCTGTTGACCTTGCAGAACGGCCCTGGAGCTGACGAGCGTATTTCCTTATGCAGGGTACTAAAGCAAAAGAGCACTCCAGCACTGCTTTCTTACTGCTCAGGGACGTCCAGTACCCAGCGTTAGTCCAAATCAAAACCCCCTGAGATGCTCTGTGTGAGCATCAGGACCTAAGTGACAAACGCTTTGCTTTGTTCTCTGCCCCCTATAGCCTACCCCACATAGCAGATGCACTAAGAAACGTTACAAAAGGTGCTGAGTGGTGTGTCCCGAAGCCAGAAGTCTGCCTTGTAGACAGCACAGGGAATGACAAGGAATGTTTTCCCTTGTTGCTGCCTTTTCTTGAGGAGCCAGCTCACATGGTGGGGAGAATGCATGCTTCTGCATTCCTGAATTTGGTACTAAGAATGCAAACAACTCACAACCTCTAGCTGGCTTTGTGCTGTGAATGTTTGTCTGCTGGGAATCGAAAGCCAGATGTGCTCCGCATAGCTTCCAAGCAGCACTGATCCATCAGATGACAGTAGCTATTGAGTGCTCATATGGTGGCCCCAGAGACACAAAGATGAAAGCCTGATGCCTGTCAGCACCTTCCCTGCCATTCCTGTATCCCTTCAGTTTTCGCTTTAGTCCCCTTACAAAAGCAAATGCCACAGAATGCGATGTTGCAATGTTAATGACATTTAGTATTGAGGGAAAAAAAAAAAAAAAAGTCCTAAGGCTTATGATGTTGAACTGTCAGACAAATTTGGGGTATGTTGAGCTTTGTTGTCAAATGCTTTCCTGCACCCGCTCCCATTGCCTATGCAGCTGTTTGGAGCCTCAACTGGGAACCCATCTTCCGCTTTAGAAACATTTTCCACAGCTTCTCATGGATGAATTAGGGAAGATGAACAATATTTGAATGCTATCTCAAACAAAGGTATTTTCATGAAAGAAAAAAAGACTAGTTTGCTGGACGGTCAGGGGGAAAACTTGGAATAATTTTTTTTAAGAGTGGCTTGTGTTGTTTCCCATCTGCTCTGCCTCTTACCCCTAACTCAGTGGTTCCACCAATTGTAAAAGCAATAACTAAATGGTGCCAGGTTCTAATCTTAAAATACAAACCTCTTTAGATACAAGGAGCAAAGGAGCAAAAGGCGAGGGGAAAGGGGATGTTGGTGGTGGTTCATAAGAAAACTTCTAAGCATTATTGTAGTATAAATAATACGACATATTTCACCTCAAATAACCTAACACTTCATAAAGTGATATGAGTTTCACTAGCTGCTGAAACACAGCTATTTCTGAAGTGGAACTTGATATCTCTCTCTCTCTTTTTTTTTTTTTTTTTTTTTTNGGAATACAATATTCATATAATCAGAACTGTAATTTTGGAGGGCTTTGTGAAACTGAAAGATCAAGTACAATCTCCTTTTAGTAATTATATGCATTCTGGTGTATCACAAACTTTTGTCAGTTTAAAAATGCAATTAATTTAAAAGAGATCCAGGAAACTCAAATAATATTTTATCCTCTTTCTTTTAGCAATACTGTCTTACAACTCTTCCGTAGCAGATGTTCTGCTTCCTTTCTTCTCTTCATGTAATATAATGTCCAAGTCCCGGAGCTGGCTGAGGAACCCTGAATTTGGGCAGATGTCTCTGTGAGCGCTCACTGTTTTCAGAGCATCCACAAGTGTCAAGTTTTCATGGATCATTAAAAAGGCAAGAACTAAAGATGCAGAGCGGCTGACCCCCATGGCACAATGGACAAACACCTTACCTGCAGAAAGAAAGAGGCAGGGCTTTAGCATTTCTAAAGTAAGAAGCATACAAGGAGGACAAGAACTACTAGAAACAAGTTGAGAAAATACCAGTCACAATTAGTAGATACTCCTGTTTTCAGGACTGGTTAGCATAAAATAATGCCATACATCTCAGAGAAGGAGATATTTCATACTGACCTCATACATCTAGCTTAGCCCTCAGATTAAAATAGTTAAACCTTTCTATGGAAGGAGAAGCTTTATGTGACTAGTATAGTTCTCTGTGAGGAAAAAAAAAACAAAAACCCACAAAAAACAACAAACAACCGACCACCAACAAAAAACTAACCCAACAAAACACAAGTTTTGGCAGAAACTTTTGTTCTAGCACTGACTGTGATCACTGTCAAGTCCCATAAACTCTGTAGGATAGTCTGCCTGTAAAATTGGACTCGTAATTTACTGTATCTCAGCAGCCCAGTGTGAGCTATAACTAGGGACTTAATAAAGCACTCCAGTGAAAGCAGCAGATCTTGCAGCCAGTCAGAGTCAGAGCAAACTCTGGAACAAATGGAAATTATGATAACTAGGCCATAATCCAAACTCCGCTGACAAAAATTCAGCAGGCTGTGGGTCAGGCTCGTAGTTTTTTCCTTAGTTCATTAACTTCTGCTGCCTCTCTAGCCTAATAGACAGTCTGAACAAAGCTCCAATTCTGTAAAGTGCTTAAGCACGTGAAGCATTTAAACCCACGCTGAAGTGCCACTGCTGCCAACTGAATGCACTGGAAGCATGACTGCTGTATGTTGGGCAGGACTGCTGGGCTGGAGCCCATGCCAGTGTGCAAGGTGTGTGTGTGTGTAGGCACATGGATCCTGACAGTTCCTGCAGGATGGGCATGTGAAGGGGCATCTATATTTTCATAACTTCTGCCCTTCCATCTCACTTTGCTCCTAGATTTGGCCCTTGTTCCCACCACACTGGGGCTTGAGGCAGCCAGCGTTCCCAGGGACCTAGCTGTAGCCACTTTCCTTGCAGTGCGTGGCACAGGCACAGGCACAGGCGCCCTTGTCCTGTTCTTCGTATGGTGGTTCTGCATGTGCCTTCTCAAGCCATATGGTGAATCTGAGCTTTGCTGTCTGCCTCCTACTGCCAGGAGAAGCCATTTGGCTTGTGTTGAAACTTCCTCCCAAAGCTTCTCTTTGCCTCCCTCTTACCTCCTGAAGTGTTTAAGGCTTTGCCTATGAAATTGGCAGCATCATAGAAGAAGATACTTAAATCAAAGGAAGGATCATCAAATGCTTCTACTCCGTAGTACTCTATTTGCAGATCTTCGTAATATTTGACTCCTGTGTTGATGCTATATGGCCCATCTGCTGCATTAAGGATATGAGTAATGTTGAGGCTTTGAAGAGTAGTTTTGCTCCTAGCAGCCCACCTGTTGAAAGATATGAAGGGCTCATTGGCAACCCTCCTAACATTTTACTAAAATAGCACAGTTTCAAGTTAGTGCCTGCTTCTGCTAGGGAAGGATGCAGGAACTGCATCTTGCTTACAGAGTAGCAAATTTCAAGAAGTCCATAGTGGCTTTGCACATGAAATATGTGATATTCTGTTGTGGAAAGCAGCAAGAGCACACACTTGCCAGTGGGGTACTGTTAGTTAAGCAAATGCTTCCCAGCAGTTTATCCCTGGGAACGTGGCTTACTGTATAAAATGATCAACGTTTTCCCATAAATAGTTGTTTAGCAAGTTCTGGAGCCGAGTGTGCATGGGTCACAAGAGCAAGCACCCACACAGATGCATCAGCACCTTGTTCCTGGTTCATGAGGTGGCTACATCATGCACACCAGCCATGTTCTCACTGCTTCCCACCATAAGCTGGGACTGAAGTTATTCCACAGAACTGTGATCTTTAACTGACATACTCAGGAGGAGAAGGAAGAATTGGCAAAAATGAACTGATGATCTATATAACCTGTAGCAATCAAAATAGAAGGAAATGGCAATAAATAGAAGAATAAGATATTTGGATGAAAATTCTTGTTTGATATTTTGATTTTGGAAGGAAGATTGGAAATGGACTGGAAAAATCTCCATTGTTTAATTCGTTCAAGTCCTCCTCCGTCGTGACTCTTGATCATGCTATTCCTATTGGAGTGTGAAGGCTACTGTGTTTGTCTGCTTCCTTAGAGCACAGCTTCCAGGGCACATAATCCATCTCAGAGTTGACATCAATCTGGGATGGGTTCTATAAGGACTTTTGTCTGGAATACAAGCAATTCTTACCCTGCCAAAGCCGCTGTAGTTCACAGAATACAGAAAAATCAAGCACACTTGCAAGTAAGTTATTGTTTTGTATGTCATGTTTTTTGTGATGTTCAAACTCCTTATGTCATCAGTTTTGAAAGACTGTATGTTAAAAACATTCCGAAAAGCTGATCCCCAGCATGCCACAGCCCTTCCTGTTCCTCCCAGGGATCAATAACAGCTTAACAATATGACCATATGTTCTTACGCATCTCCCAGGTAAATATTTGGCCAGACTTCATCCACATGATTATCAGATCCTCCTCTGAACCAGAAGAGCCGCTGGAGGTCTAATAGTGCTGGTGTTTCGTAGGATGTTCTGCTCCCTGCAGTGCTACTTGGAGACGAAGAGTCTCTGGTGTGAGGCATCTCACTCCTCTTTTGCACGCACTCTGGATATATTAGAGGCAGCTTTTCTGAAATGAATTAAGAGGAAATTTTCATACAAAAATAATATTCCCTAGAAAGTAGTCCTGTTCATTACCCTACAAATAGAATTACATTATTACAACTAGTGTGTGCAGCAGGGCCTGCAGGTGTTGCTAAAAGCATCCAAAGAGCAGGACTGACTGTTGTAGGCCTCTACAGACATGTAATTTCATAGAATCATAGAATGGTAAGGTTGGAAGGCACCTCAAGGATCACCTAGTTCCAACCCCCTGCCATAGGCAGGGACACCTCCCGCTAGTACAGGTTACTCAAGGCCTCCTCCAGCCTGCCCTTGAACACCTCCAGGGAGGGAGCAGCCACAGCCTCCCTGGGCAACCTGTGCCAGTGCCTCACCACCCTCACTGGAAAGAACTTCCTCCTAGCATCTACTCTAAATCTTCCCTCTGCCAGTTTAAGCCCATCATTTACCCCCTAATCAAGCCCCTAATTTATCCCCCGAGAAAGCAGCAGCATAAGAAAATATGGTTTAATTTCTTGTCAACTAACATTGTTGAAAAAGAACATCCTCCGCTACCTGAATGCGGCATGGCTGAGTCTTGTAGGTGCAACTATTTCTGTTAATATAGTGCTGATGAGTGTATCATATAGAATGGTAAGGTTGGAAGGCACCTCAAGGATCATCTAGTTCTCACCTCCTGCCATAGGCAGGGACACCTCCCACTAGTACAGCTCACTCAAGGCCTCCTCCAACCTGGCCTTGAACACCTCCAGGGACGGAGCAGCCACAACCTCCCTGGGCAACCTGTGCCAGTGCCTCACCACCCTCACTGCAAAGAATTTCCTCCTAACATCCAGTCTAAACCTTCCCTCTGCCAGTTTAAACCCATTGCCCCTTGTCCTGTCGTTGCAGGACCTTGTAAATAATCCCTCCCCAGCCTTCCTGTATGCCCCCTTCAGATACTGGAAGGCTACTATCAGGTCCCCTCGAAGCCTTCTCTTCTCCAGGCTGCAGAGCCCCAACTCTCTCAGTCTGTCCTCATAGCAGAGCTGCTCCAGCCCTCTGATCATCCTCGTGGCCTCCNCACTCGGTTGCTGTCTGGGCTGCATGTGCACACTGCAGGCTCATGTTGAGCTTTTCATCAACCCAGACTCCAAGGTCCTTTTCCTCAGGGCTGCTCTCCAGCCATTCACCACCCAGCCTGTATTTGTGCTTGGGATTGTGCCTACCCAGGTGCAGGACCTTACACTTGGCCTTGTTGAATCTCATGAGATTGGCCTGGGCCCACCTCTCCAACCTGTCCAGGTCCCTCTGGATGCCATCCCTGCCCTCTAGCAAGTCGACTGTGCCACACAGTTTGGTGTCATCTGCAAACTTGCTGAGGATGCACTCAATTCCCCTGTCCATGTCACTGACAAAGATGTTGAACAGCACTGGTCCCAGCACTGTATGTGGGAAAGCTTCAGGACTTCATCTTAGAGAGTTACCAAAGTGGCTGTGTATATGTGATTTGGGTTCCAAAAATGGAAGTTTTTGAAAGAATGAATCATGAGACTGGCTTATACTTGCACAGCTTCTAGGGCCAAAGTGGAAATCTTTGGATGTGTACTTAAGACATATACTGTATGTGTATATATATCTGTAAAATGTATGTGGATGCAGTTTCATTTCACTTATAGGGATGCATTTAAACACATGTATACACACTCATGTAGATACATGTATACACGTGGACAGATTTTCATATGCATATCTATAGATGTGTATATGTATATAATTAGAAATAGCCAGAATTTGGACTAGTTTTTTCTCTCTCTTAGGTGAATATCCTGAACATTGGTACACTTGTGTCTGTCTGCCTTAGTCTCTCCTCTGGGAGCTGTTCTACTTTTTAAAAATACTGTGATAGCTATTTTCCTCTGGAGAGAGGCAATTTCTTTGTCTGAGGGTTAGGATACTTACCTGGGATGTGAGAAAAAAGAGCGTATGAAAGCTCTGGCTTTGTTGCCAAAGTTGAAAGTTCTGCTTTCGCTGCCCTGTTGAAAATCATGTTTAGGACAGTTTTGCTCCCTCACAGATCATGCAGTGGAGTATGTATATCTCTTTTGCAATGTTGTTTGGTAATTTAGACCCAGGAACCTCAATCCAGCTCATCCAGTGTGAAGCAGAGTTCAGGTGAGAGCAAGGATTCTGTGTGCAGTTCTGGAACCCTCAGCACAGGAAGGACATGGAAGTGTTGGAGTGGGTCCAGAGGAGGGCCACAAAGGTGATCAGAGAGCTGGAACAGCTCTCCTGTAAGGACAGGCTGAGAGAGTTGGGGCTCTGCAGCCTGGAGAAGGCTTCGAGGAGACCTGATAGTAGCCTTCCAGTATCTGAAGGGGGCCTACAGGAAGGCTGGGGAGGGATTATTTACAAGGTCTTGAAATGACAGGACAAGGGGCAATGGGTTTGAACTGGCAGAGGGAAGATTTAGACTGGATGTTAGGAGGAAGTTCTTTGCAGTGAGGGTGGTGAGGCACTGGAACAGGTTGCCCAGGGAGGTTGCGGCTGCTCCCTCCCTGGAGGTGTTCAAGGCCAGTTTGGAGGAGGCCTTGAGTGACCTGTCCTCGTGGGAGGTGTCCCTGCCTATGGCAGAGGGTTGGAACTAGATGATCCTTGAGGTCCCTTCCAACCTTACCATTCCATGATTCTATGATTCAAAGATATCCAAGCAGTCCCTTCTCTGAGACTTCAAGAGCATCTCTTCTGCTAGAATCTCATTATCATGAGTTGCTGTTCTCAGTCCCAGAAAACACTGATGAGCTTTGTTTGGTTGCTTGTTGGTATTAAAAACATAATTAACATGGGAGCCACACTAGAACTCTTCTTAAAGTGGGGTAGCCAATGTTTATTCTGATGTGGCATCAGCTATCACTCACAGTGCCATGAAAGCTTAAATCTCGAGTCAGAGTTTATTTTTTCAGCAATTCTAGAAAACAAGTGCAGATGGTCCCTGCCTATAGCAGGGGTTGGAACTAGATGATCCTTGAGGTCCCTTCCAACCTTACCATTCTATGATTCTATGGGACATCTATCCTAGCTATCCCTACAGTAGCAGCAACCAGATGGGTATCGCTCCTGAAACAACAACTTTGTCCAAACATTCAGGTTTGTTATTCTTAGCAATGCAGGCTGATTTGGGGAATAAGCAGAAAGCAAGTAGAAATGAGACAAGGCATATTATGGAACACATCACATCTATTTCTGTGACCTCAGCCTACATTTGCTTCCCTGCCCCCTCCTCCCTCCTCCTCCCCACAAACGTTAAGAGCAATTATAGCTTTTTGTATGTTACAATGAAAAAGAAGGCTCCCTAGGGTAACTATTTAATAAGCAAAATATGAAAAGCACAATAAAAATGATGGAAGAGATGGGAAAAAGGCTGACTGATTTTACTTTCAGTGATGAAGGAAAAGAACTGCACACAAGCAGAGAGCAATAAACAGATAAAAGCTTACACATTTTTCAGGGCAGATAGCATAACACCACGAGCTTTGGTAAAGGAGTATGTTGTACAATCCCAGAACAGATTAGCATGGGGAATAGCACAGAAAAAGACATTGTGCATTGCCCTACAAGTTTTACTGCTTTGCAGAAGTCATGCCCTGTGCTCAAGAGCTACTGCCAGCATCATCATGATGACCCGTTTGTACTTTCTCCGACACAGAACATTAAGCTGAAGCAGTAAAAGGAAATCAAGGAAAAGATAATACAGCTTCTACATCAGGAGATTCCTAAGGCCACAAGCTCGTTTTCAGTAAGTGCAGCTGACTCTCAGTTACTGCAGATGTTAATTAAAGGCTGCAGTTGTGGAGGTAACCAGGTGGATACTAAAGTTTCAGTTCTCCTAGTCTCTACTGCTTTAAACTTCTGATGTAACCTTTCAGCTAGTTACAGTAATGGAGATGATTTGCAAAGAGAATTACATTGTGAGGGCTCTTGTTCAAGATGTGATTTTGAGAAGGTTCTCCAAGCACTGCATCGTATTGGTGAAACTTAGCAGTTGACTCTAACCTTTGCAGCCAGGGAAGTGCCTTGCACCAGAGCTCCTTTTCATACAGTAAACCTCTCTCCAAAAAGTGCATCAACATTGTTTGCTTCATGTGGCTAATGCCAGACAAGCAAGCTCCTCATGTCAACATGAAGCACAGCTCCTCCCAAGCACCCCACTCTGTCCTGTGCTTCACTGGCCTCGAAATTGAATTGCTCTGTGGAGTCTTCAGGGTAAGCTCGGAAATTGCAATACCAGATGATTGGACTAACGAGGAAAGCAGTGTGAACGTTTTAATTGAAGGCCAGGGACTTTGCTGAGGGTTTTCCCCTCATATGCTTTCTGCTTTATGATACTGCAAAGCTATCAAACTTGCTGTCACAGATTAGTTTTCTCAAAGCTTTTTCCTCTGGGCGCCCCCCAGAAGCTGCTCTAGTTGTAAAGAGTCTGTGACTGCAGGAGGGCAGGAGAGCAGGTAACTGTGTGTCTGACAAAGTCACTAACATTTTCTGCAGAGATCAAGACCATGCATGTTGGATAGGATTACTTTTCTTTTAAACTGTAGCCTGGAAGTACCTAAAGATCATCTCATTAGATTCTTTCTACCTATGGGAGACATTTGAGACTGGATAGTGATTTCCAGAGGCATCTAGGTGTAATAACCTCCTTACTTCCTCTGGAAGAATACAAGATAGCACAAGGTTTAAAACTATTTTGCCATCATTACACATAGATTCCCAAACTGCAGAGTTCTGGGGTGCACTCCAAATGGCTGGGGCCTTCTTCCACAGCTGAGCTGTGAAGCCTGAGTCACTCTCCTGCTATCCCAGGAGGCTTGGATCTCCCTAGCAGGCGATGAACAAGCCTGAGACACAGGTTACAGGACCAGCATTGAAGAGCTGTGGGAGCACCCATGAAGGGCTGGAGGTGACTCTGAGTGATAGTTGCATGCAGCTGGGTACAGCTCCCAAGGGACTTGAACATTCCAGGAGCTCTTCTACAAAAAACTAGGTGAGCTTTGATATTAACCAGATACTTGAATACTATTGTCTGCAAGGTTTTGGTTTGGGGTTTTGTTTTGGTTTTGTTTCTGTGTTTTTTCTTGGTTGTTTGGGTTTTTAAATTCGCTTTGGGTTTGGTTTGGAATTTTTTAGTTTTCTTTTCCTCTTTCCATTTTCCCTTCCCCTCCCCCTTGTCCCTTTTCCATTTTTCCCCATTTTTCTTTTTTTCCCCATTTTCCTATCCTTGGTGCATTTTTTGTTGTTTTGGTTTTGGTTTAAAATTCCACACTGGACACAGTTGCCATTTTCTACTGGAGACTTTTCTGACAAAGAATTTTATTTTTTTTTTAAAGCCCACACAACACTTATTGACATGAATTGGCTGTTGCATTTACAGATTCCAGTTTAAAAACAAACAAACAAACAAACAAAAAAGCCCCAAAATCAACAAAACCAAACAACCAAAAACCTCAACAAAGTTCTAAATAAAAAACCCAAACATACCAATATTGTAGGTTTGAAATTTTTTTGTTGTTATTTAAAAAAAAAAAAAAAACAACTAAACCATTTTCATCTTTCTATTCAAAGTTATTTTTCTTTTGGGATTTTATTTGGCCTTGCATAAAATATTTGAAAATATTTAAACAAGATGAAGCATCTTGACAAAAACATGTTTTCTTTAACTAAAAATGAACCCAAATTAGCTGAGCAGCCACATATATGCCTAGCCCTAATTTTCAGCTTTGTAACTGGGGCAAAGCCTCCTGCCACTTTTCTGCAGTTCTTACCTTGTCTCCTAAAGACTCATCTGAGCTATAGAGAGATTAAATTACTATCTGAAGTTCTAAGAGGAGTCTGTGTCAGAGCATGAACTGGGTTCCAAGTCATCTTTACTCTGTCCTTTTTGCTACCACCTTCCTGGCTGGCAACGCAGCTCTGCTTGTGGCTGTGATAATAGCCCAGATGGGAACAGTGTCTTTCAATAGCAAGGTCTTATATGAAATTATAGATAGCCTCAAGCACCACAGGGCACTGATTTTGGCTGGACCTATGGTTACCATAATAACATGAACACAAGCTAAGAATAACATGATACAGCAAGCTCCTGCAGCCAAGTATCCAGGTTGGATGAGGCCTTGAGTAAGCTGTACTAGTGGGAGGTGTCCCTGCCTATGGCAGGGGGTTGGAACTAGGTGATCCTTGAGGTCCCTTCCAACCTTACCATTCTATGATTCTATGATTCTAAATTCCCTTTATCAAAACCTGACAAATTAAATGGTTCCAAATTCCAAAGCATGAGATCAGAATAATTCATGTGGGAAAAACAAAACCAACCAACCAAAAAACAACCCAAAGAAACAAACCCCCAAACAACAACAAAAAACCCAAACCAAACCATCAACAAAAAAAAAGCCTGAAACCACTTGGTGCATGTGAAATCAATGTCTACTCTATTTTTTTTCCTATGCACTCATCTTTTACACTCCTTTCTTTTTTCTCTTAGGTGATGTATGACTCTGTCCTGCTGATAGAAAAATTCAGCTGGAAAGAAGTGTGGTTCACAGGGAGATCATCATGTAAGTGGAATTAATCTTTCAGATACCATAATGTGAAATTTGATCTTCTTTTTTGTTAAGAAGACCCAATCTGTGTCTCTAGATTTTGGTCATAATCCCATGCTAAGAGAACCCAGGAGTCTCTTGAGGTAGAGCTGAAAGCCTCATGTGCAGAAACAAGCACATTTAAAAGCAATAGCAAAGTTAAAACAGCCAGATGGGAACCTAGCAGGCAACCAAGAGGGGAACTCTCTGTTTTCCTTGCAAGCCTACAGGGGCTTGTTTGCAGGAATTAGAATCTCTCACCAGCAGTTCACTGCAGCTCTAATACCAAGTGGTATTGAAAATGAGAAGCAGGTTATGGCTGATGGTTTAAATGAGGCACCTATGGGAATTTAGAAATGAGATCCTGGACTCGTCTCAGTGTAGGCCATGCACATAGCAGAGCAATATTGCTTTCTTGGCTGACTGCATCATATATTATGGCCTTTTATTTTGCCTACACTTAAACAGCAGGGAACAGTAGAAGTTCATTGTTCCTGCTCACTGTTTAAACCCTGATCTATCTCACCAGAGGCAGTGTCCCTGAATAATGGAAAGCAGAATTGGTCCCTCAGCCTCAGTGTGTGTACGTGTCCAATGCAGCACGGTATTAATGCCATTGCTATTATTCATGAGTGAAGAGAAAGGCAGAATGTACATTTAAGGGTCAGTTTGGTTCAGTTTTTAAAAGAACTTATTACCTGGGAAAAATGCCAAACTCAGGGCCTTGGGAAACAGCCCTTTCTTTAACCATAGTGTTGGGAAGGAGCAGGAGCAGCCCTGCAAACCTGCTCCATGGCTGGTCCCTCAGCTCATGTTGCCGACGCGCCTTGCCCCATGCTGCCAGCTGTGTTTTACTGGGTGGTAGAAAACCTGAGTCTTCACAATTCTGTGCTGCTTTGTCTCCTGACGTCTCCATTCGTGTTCAGCCTTGTACATTTATAGTGGGGGGCCTCTGACTCCTCCAAACTGAGATGGAAGGTATCAATGTCTGCTTGTGAAGAGACTAAGCTAGGCTAGAGAGCAAAAGGCTCCTTTCTCCATGAACTCTCCTGTCTCAGGTCTGCCTGCGGGGCTGGAGGGGCTGCTGCAGAACAGGGACAACCTACTGCTGCCCCATAGGAGCTGTGTGCACCTAGGATTGGCATGAACATACAAGACTGTTTCAAGACTGGGAATAGTCAGAAGGCTGGGATGGTGAGGGTAACCAGCCACAGTCAGGGATTTGGACAGCCAAGAGTCCACTGTGGTGAGGCATGTCCCAGGCAAAGTGGGAAGTCGTGGGGATATATGGCCAGGCATGTGTGGAGTTGTGAGGTAGTGCAGGTGGCGATGAAGCCCGAGTGTCTCTGTTCAGATGGCCTTCTGAGTGAGGTTGCAAGCCCTGGTGAGGCCTCCCACTGCTTGCTCTAACACAGCTGCTTCCAGCAGCCCCATCCCAGGTCACACAACCACCACTGTCCTTGAACAAGGCAAGCCCCAAGAAGAGGCAGAACTTGCAGAGCCAGGCTCATGGCCCTGCCACCAGGGTTCAGGCTTGTGGGAAGAGCTTCACCTGTGCTCTTCTCGTTTATTGCTAGCTCATGGAAGTGCTCTTGGAGAGCATTTCCTTTGCTTTGCAATATAACAGATCTGCACATATTTTCCCAAGACCCTATCTTTCCAAGAGGGGAGAATCTCCATACTGCCTCCAGTCCCCTAGTCCCACCCTGCCTCCCCCAGCCCTCCCATTTCAGAGCCATACATCAGAGGAAAAGGCAACTGCCTATGCACAGGGCTAATGCTGCAGGAAAGGATGCTTCTAAAATGAGGGTATAAGGTAAAATGGTGAGTCCTGCTTGAAGTGACAGGCTGTGACTGTGGCAGGATGACAACTTTTACATCTGCAGTTTTCAGGTTGAAAGAAGATTTAAAAAAAAAAAAAAAAAAAAAAGAAAAAGTAAAAGTATTACTTTAGCAGCTGGCATCTCTGAGCTATTCACAATGCACCACCCCCAGCAAGACAGCGCTGCCCTCCACAGGCTCTTACAGTAATTTCCCACTCGTCTGTGGGTATCTGTCAAGCCTAGGGTGATGTTTTCCCCTCTTAAGTCTTTTCTGTGGCACTCCTGTCCAGAGTACCACAGCCTTAAATTAACACCCCCCACCCCACAAAGTACTCTTTTTTTTAAAGTGTAGCTTGACTGCTGTCACGCTTCTTCCTGAACTGAAATATCCGTAGTTTTAAGTTGTGCTGCCAGCAGCCATAACTGTTTTATATGCTATGCTCAGAAGAGCACACGATCACCATGCAGCTGACTGCTTCTAATAGTAGAAACTTCACTGTAATCTTATATAACTCCAGTAATGGAGCAGAGGGGCTGTGGCTTGTGAAGAGGGTAGACAGAAAGCTTCCTTAGGCAGCGTGTACCCTGAGGGCAGAGGAGCTCCAGTGAGAGCAAGAAAAACAAAATGACCTTGATGTTGCTAACAGTTCAGTGAGTGCTGCCACAGCCAGTGCTGCCCTGACATTTCATCCATGTCACAGCTGGTCAATAGGTGTAAGTTATGGTTAGTTCTGATAGGAATGTTGTTGAAGAGACCAAATTCTGAGGAGGCTGAGGGAAATGCCTTGCAAGCTTCATGAAACACAAACAAGGATGTTAATATATTACTATTAAAAGCACTTGCCCTTCTGCAAGCAATATGGATTTGTGTGACTGTGGATTAAAGCTGGGGGGGTGGGGAGAGTGTGTTCTTCTTGATTTACTCCTCAAATGGTTTTTATTTGACTGCTGCTGTCAATACAAAATTGGCAATCCTGTAAAGCTTGGAAGGTTTCAGAATATTTGAAGGCAAGAGTAAAGGGGTTTTGATATTCTTCTGTCACTTGACAGCGATATCTTTGAGCTGTCTATCTCCCTGCACTTTTAACTTAAGCAGTGAAGTGCTCTTCTTGCTTTGCCTTGCTTGAAAGCATGCAACCTTTTCTAGGGTTGAAAAAGCTGCACAAACTCTTTCCAGTGGAGTCAAGAGCAAAAAGACTTCCAACCTTGACAGTGAAAGGTCTAAAAGGTCTATTTTGGCACTTACATTTTTTTTTACAGGCACATTGTAGAGCTTTCGGGAGACACAGAACCACAGAAACATTCTGGTTGGAAAACACACCCAGAATCATCAAGCCCAACCATTATCCCTACTCTACAAAGTTCACCCTTAAATCATACCCTCAAGCATCACATCCAAACAACACTCTTGTTTTTGTTGGGGCAGAGTGTAATATTTTTCTTTAGATGTTTTTTTAATTGCCAACTTCAAAATTGCTGTTTGTTTTTTGATTGAGTCACCTTCTGAGTAACATGATTTCATGTTATAAAGGAACTGACTATTGATAAGGTGTATGAGATCAGCTAAGAGGAAATATTAAGACCTAGCACCGAGGTCTACTTTGTCTTGCAAATTTTTAATGATTTATTTGCTTAATATTTGCTCCTAAGTTCTTATCTTCACAGTATCACAGTATCACCAGGGTTGGAAGAGACCTCAAAGATCATCAAGTCCAACCCATCACCACAGACCTCAAGACCAGACCATGGCACCAAGTGCCATGTCCAAACACACCTTGAACACCTCCAGGTGTTGACGCTGACTCCACCACCTCCCTGGGCAGCCCATTCCAGCAGTCAATGACTCTCTCAGTCAAGAACTTTCTCCTTACCTCCAGCCTAAACTTCCCCTGGCACAGCTTGAGACTGTGTCCTCTTGTTCTGGTGCTGCTTGCCTGAGAGAAGAAGGTAACCTCCCCCTGGCTACAACCACCCTTCAGGTAGTTGTAGACAGCAAGAAGGTCCCCCCTGAGCCTCCTCTTCTCCAGGCTAAACAACCCCAGCTCCCTCAGCCTCACTTCATAGGGCTTGAATGTGAAGAAATAAAATAGGAGGTAGTTTTCTTGTTGCTCCTCCCCAGTTTTGGGGTACCAGGTAAACTAGAGTGAACCAGGGAGATGCCCAAGTCAGGGGTCGGTGTAGTGTGTGCAGCCACCTCTCCAGGCTGTGATGGATGAGGGGCCAAGGTCTGTGGGGAACATGTTTGCTGCATTATGGTGTGTCCAGTCCCAGGGTCACTGAGAGAGTTTGTCCTGCCAGTTGCTGGTTGGCAGGAAGGAGTTTCTCCACCAGGCTGAGCTGCACTGTCTCTGTGAGGAACTGGCAGTACCCAAGCTGCCTGCTTCCCAGATACAGGCAGAGGGGAGATTTAGACTGGATGTTAGGAGGAAGTTCTTTGCAGTGAGGGTGGTGAGACACTGGCACAGGTTGCCCAGGGAGGTTGTGGCTGCTCCCTCCCTGGAGGTGTTCAAGGCCAGATTGGATGAGGCCTTGAGTGAGCTGTCCTAGTGGGAGGTGTCCCTGCCTATGTCAGGGGGTTGGAACTAGATGATCCTTGAGGTCCCTTCCACCCTTACCATTCTATGATTCTATACCACATTGATGCCACCTGAGTCTTGCAGTTGGTCAGGCAGGACAGGAACAAGGGTTGTTATGTGCCAGGTTTTATGCTGCTCTTTTTCTCTTGTTTCCTGAGGCTTGGTGTGGGCTGTAGATCAATGCCAAAGCTGGGAAAGTGATGGAGGGCAGAAAAGCCTCCAGCAAAGCAGCAGCTCAGGGCTCCCAAGAGGGAGAGTCAAGCATGGGTAGCAGGGAGGGGTGCAGTCTTGCTGGAGGTTGTGCCTACTGGAGAAGGTTTCTCATAGACAGTTTGGGAACAGGCTACAAATGCAACAGTCCATTTTCCTAAAGCAAACCTGAGTGCTTCCAGCAGAACCCTGGGAAGGCTGTCTTCTGCTTGAGAAAGTTGCTGTGAGCAGGAATACATTAAGGACTGTGAGCTTCTCAGGTACAGTGGTAATGGCAGCCACACATGAACTATAAATAGCATTAACATCCTTTCTCTCCAAAGTCTGAAATCCCAAGCAGTCATTTTTTGCTGGTGCTAGTGAAAATGAACAAAGCTTTGAACGGCTTTTATTTATGTTCCCTTTGCAGGCTGGGATTTTGTGATTAGTTTTTCTTACTGGCTCTGAGTTTCTGGCTTAATTTAAGGGAAAATATTGATATTTTCTCCTTTTGAAATTTTTCTTTTTTTACATCATCATATATCATTTTCATATTATTAAGACAACTGTGTGGGAAAAACTATTGTGACAGGACAGTGGGATCACAAGTAGTCACTGACAAAGGCCTTTTATGTGATTGCAGGAAAAGAGGGGGGAAAAAAATCAGGAACCAAAGGTTCAGGAACCAAAGTTTTGTGGTGTATAAATCTGATATACCTTTTAAACAAAATGCTAAACACATTTTGGTTTAGAATTAAGCAAGTAATGCAAGGTGTTTTGGGATGATTTGTGGTGCTTACATCGAGAGATTAACCAGAAATAGTTGTTGCAGTAAAAGGAAAATCTTTACATGGGTATCAGACAAGATCTTCCTGTGCATTCAGAGGAAACAAAGATGAGTTTTATCAAGGAGCTGTGAAGACCTGAAATCAGAATTGGCAAAAAAAAGGACCCTCTTCAAAATATTTAGGGTGCACTTGATGAAGCCCTGTTATAAAATGATAAAGCCTCACACGTTATGAAACTCTTCCTTTGACGTGCTAACAAACACAAGGTCTGCAAAACAGACGTTTTGCTCCGAGATAACCACTGAACCGCTGCTACTATCAACTGGTAGAGCTGGAATAATTAAGCAAGCTTTTAAATATGCAAGAAGGGCTATACTGTTTTCTAGTTACGCCAGTTGATCTAATTATACACTGCCTTTACTGACCATGCTTGCCTTGGACCAGCACAGCAACGCAGCTGTTCCTGAAACCTTGTGATTTTTCATATTGCCAGAAGATGGCAGAAGAAAGCAATCTGAAATGATTTGAAACTCCAGAGTATACTCGTGGCTGGCATTCAGAGGGAGCTGTTACTGATGGGGTTGATGAAAAGCTCAACGTGAGCCTGCAGTGTGAGTGCAGCCCAGACAGCCAACCGAGTGCTGGGCTGCATCAAGAGCAGTGTGGCCAGCAGGGCAAGGGAGGGGATTCTGCCCCTTTACTCTGCTCTTGTCAGACCCCACCTGGAGTCCTGTGTGCAGTTCTGGAGCCCACAGCACAGGAAGGACATGGAAGTGTTGGAGCCGGTCCAGAGGAGGGCCACAAAGATGATCAGAGGGCTGGAGCAGCTCTGCTATGAGGACAGGCTGAGAGAGTTGGGGCTCTGCAGCCTGGAGAAGAGAAGGCTTCGAGGGGACCTGATAGTAGCCTTCCAGTATCCAGAAGGGGGCCTACAGGAAGGCTAGGGCTGGGGTGGGGGGGAGATTATTTACAAGGACAAGGGGCAATGGGTTAAACTGGCAGAGGGGAGATTTAGACTAGATGTTAGGAGGAAGTTCTTTCCAGTGAGGGTGGTGAGGCACTGGAACAGGTTGCCCAGGGAGGTTACCTTCTTCTCTCAGGCAACCAGCACCAGAACAAGAGGACACAGTCTCAAGCTGTGCCAGGGGAAGTTTAGGCTGGAGGTGAGGAGAAAGATCTTCACTGAGAGAGTCATTGGCTACTGGAATGGGCTGCCCAGGGAGGTGGTGGAGTCACCGTCCCTGGAGGTGTTCAAGGCAGGTTTGGACGTGGCACTTGGTGCCATGGTCTAGTCTTGAGGTCTGTGGTGATGGGTTGGACTTGATGATCTTTGAGGTCTCTTCCAACCCTGGTGATACTGTGATACTGTGATACTGTCGTGGCTGCTCCCTCCCTGGAGGTGTTCAAGGCCAGGTTGGATGAGGCCTTGAGTAACCTGTACTAGTGGGAGGTGTCCCTGCCTAAGGCAGGGGGTTCTGGAACTAGATGATCCTTGAGGTCCCTTCCAACCTTACCATTCTATGATTCTATGATACACAAGAAACCACACTGGCTGGGTGCAAGAAATCTGTGAGATGTACTGGATTAATTCAGTTGGTATTTACCTGGGTGTATATATATCAAATGATCTGCACTGTGTCTTTCCCTGTGCAGGTTTGCAGTGCTTCTTTTCCTTATTCCTAGTTTTGCTCTACTGTCAAAATGTGTTGCACAAACCAGTCCGGGATGTAAGGCAATCACCCCAAGTAAAAAGCAGAGTGATCCTTTTAGTCTTTCATTCTCTCTCTTTCTAAATATGTTTCTGTTCTCTTTTCCACTTCTCGAGTGTCATGAGAGTGTAAACATCTCCTCCTCTGGCAGCTTTCTCAACTATGCTTCACCTTTCCAGTCTTTTCTGTCCTCTCAGCCTGACCTAACAGCCCTGGTTCTGATGGAGATAGGATGCTTGTCAGGGGCTGCAGGGAAGCTAATTAGGAAGTCTTGTACAAGGACCAGCCCTTTTGTCCAGTCTGCAGTAATTAAAAGTATCATGAGTTTTGTGAAGCAGCCAGTTTATGGCAAGCCAAAATCTGGAAGATAATGCAGGGGAAACAATCACTCTCTCTTCTCCTAGATTGTCCTCTGGGCTGACAGAGAATGGTAGACTTGTCAGACCTCCAAGTCTGGCCTGCCTTGGCAGCTTTTCCACCTGTTTTATGAATGAGATGTCCGCAATATCCGTTACTAAATATCAAATCAAGTCGTTGAGAAGAGGGAAAGCGCCTGAGGACTGGAGGAAGGCCAATGTCACCCCAATCTTCAAAAAGCACAAGAAGGAGGACCCAGGAAACTACCTTGTCAACCTCACCTCCGTTCCTAGAAAGATGAGGAACAGCTCCTTCTGGAGGTCATCTGGAGGCACATGGAGGAAAGTAAGATTTTAAGGAACAGTCAGCATAGATTCACAAAGGAGAAGTCATGCTTGACCATTCTGTGATTGTGTGACCAACTGGGTAGATGGAGAGCAGTGGATGTTCCCTGCCTCAATTTTGGCAAGGCTTTTGATACTGTTTCCCATAACATCCTCAGAGATAAGATTAGAAAGTGTGAGTTAGATGAGCGGACAGCGAGATGAACTGAGCACTGGCTGAATGATGCAGAATTGTGATCAGCAGTGCAGGGTCTAGTTGGACAGCAAATGTTGTTCCCCAGGGGTCAATACTGGCTCCAGTCCTGTTCAATGTCTTCATCAATTACTTGGATGATGGAACAGAGTGTACTCTTAGCAAGTTTGCTGATGATACAAAGCTGGGAAGACTGGCTGACACACCAGAAGGCTGTGCTGCAATTCAGTGAGGCTTGGACAGCCAGGGGAATTGGGCAGATGTGAACCTCATGAAGTTCAAGATCTAGTGCAGAGCCCTGCACTTGGAGAGGAATAACGTCTTGCACCAGTGCAGGTTAAGGGTCGACCTGCTGGAAAGTAGTTCTGCAGAGATGGGCCTGGGAGTTGTGGTGGACAGCAAGTTGAACACAAACCAGCAATGTGCCCTCATGGCCAAGAAGGCCAAAGGCATCCTAGGGTGCATTAAAAAGAGTGTGGCCAGTGGGTTGATGTAGGTTCTCCTTCCCTTCTCCTCTGCCCTAGTGAGGCCACACCTGGTTGGAACATCTCTTTATGGGAAGAGGCTGAGAGATCTGGGGCTCTGTAGCCTGGGGAAGACTGAGAGGGGATCTTATCAATGCTTATAAATATCTAAAGGGTGGAGATCATGAGGATGGGGCTGGGCTCTTCTTCATAGGACAACCAGCAGTGAGTACAAATTAGAATGTAGAAGGTTTCACTTGAATTTAAGGAGAAATTTCTTTTCTTTGAGGGTGATGGAGCACTGAAACATAGTGCCCAGTGAGGTTGTTGAACTCTCCTCTGGAAACTCTCAAAACCTGCATGGATGTGTTTCTGTGCAACATGTGTTAGTAGAGGCATTGGACTAGACGATCTCCAGAGGTCACTTCCAACCCCTACCATGATTCTGTAAATCAGCTTAATCTTGTGAGAAAAGCAAGTGATGGAAGCTTCACAGTTGCTAGCAACACAAGAGCACTGCCAGCACCCAAGAGATTTATTTTGCCCTTTGGCTGCCCATCTCTGAGTTACAGGGTCCCAACTGCTATGCAAAGTAGATGAAGTCTTTCTGGAAATGAATAGGTTTAATAGAGCACAAAATTACTTTGAATCTGCCTTGTCCAGGACATCCTACAATTGGGTCCTTTTGCCAGGCTTCCAGGACCTGATCATCTAGGTCAAAGTATTTCCAGGGTATGCTTAATCCTGCTCTGGGCATGAGGCAAGCAAGCACAGGCCTTTTAAATATTGAGGTTTTTGTAGGTATGTGTGTATGGGGGAAACAACACTCTATAGACATCTGTTCCCCTTCCATGCTTAAAAGGAAAGTCTTCTTTCAGCACTGACACATTAACTGTGCTATCTTTTAGTAGTGGTTGCCAATAGGGAGAAGCCACTTTATCCCCAAAATGAAGGCAAACTCAGGGCTGTCCAGGAATTTGAAAGCTCTGAGTAGAAGGGATTCTATTTTTATTCTGCTGGGTGAAGTGTGTTTACCTGAGTCTTCTATTTCTGTTCTCTTGAGCAAGGTGTATATACTTTAGAAGGAACAAGCATATATGCAGTCACCTCAGAAGACAGAAAGCTTCTGCACAGGTAACAAAATCACAGTTCTGGTGCTGGATCAAGTCTTGAGAGGACCACACTGAACTCTGCTCTCCTCTCGCTGCTTACTCTTGATCATTGCCACAAGTATAGGCTTCAATGGATAGGTTGATCATATATCTGAAATGCAGGAGCCCAAGGCTCGATTAGCTCAGCTGGGCCCTTTTCTGTATTTCTGGGACCATAGGAACATAGGAAGGTGGTTACTGACTTGCTGACTATTGGAACACAAAAACATGCTATAGACCTGAGGTGCTTTCTTATCCTGACCCTACTAAAATGCCTGTTCCCCTCTTCTTCCTCTCTGGTAACAGCAGGGGTAACTGCACTAGGATATGCCAATCACACCCATCCTATTTTCTGAGTGTCTAGGGTCATAAGCAATTGTGATTACCAAATAACTCAATCTTTGTCCCTCTGGTAGCTGAAGCATTCTGTTAGTGAATTGCAAACTGAGTAACAACAGGCAAGACCTCGATGGTTAAGAATTCAAACTGGCATTTGAATGCCAATGCTGGCATGGTGGTGAAGGTCTCTTTGGGCATGCTCTTCTGTCCCATTACACCTCCTCCATGCAGGCTGCTGCATCTTGACCTTACAGCTCCTCTGCCTAGCTACACATGCTTCAGCAGCAGGGCCTATTAGCACCAACCAGCCCCCCTTGCAGAGATCTGAAAGCATGACGCCTTTTGGTACAGGAATGCAGTCTGACACCCCCAGAGACAAAATTCTGGACAAAGACTGAACTATGAGAGCAGAGATAAGGTTATGACTTTCTAAATATTTATCTTCAGTCTGTACTTGATGTCAAGATAATAAGGTGACCATCTCTTACAGAAACTAAAGGGAAGTTAAACAACACAGTGGTTTTCCTGAGCTGCAGGACAGAGGATATGCAGGGCCTCACTATTCCCCACCAGCAACCTTTCTGGCTGAGGATTTCATATAGTGCCTCTTCCTACACCCTTCACATCTAAGCTTTAAGAATGGTCAATACAGCTGCACTTAAGTTTGCTTTCTAAAAAGAACAGATTTCCCTTTGTACTGTTTCCATTTTGTCATGCTGCTCTGGTTCACTCACCATTTTCCTGAGTCTGGTAAAGGATCTGTTTGTGAAAATAAGAGTGGAAAAGAGGAAAGTTATCAAGGGCTTTAAAAAAAGTTATATAATAGATTTAAAAATATTTATTTATATATATTTGTTTGTGCATATATATATATATATATATTTGGGAGAGAGATTGTTCAAAGACAAAAAGAGAAGTCTACTGAGTTATTCACCTAAGTACTATTTATGCCCTTTCAGTTAGAGTGCTTAATTAATCTCTGCAAATCCATTGCCAGAGAGTTAATTGTCCATTTTTGTAGAAGGATCAGTAATGAAAAGACTCCAGGCTATTGTCCTAGAAATTAAAAAAATTAAAATTAAAATTAAAAAAAAAAAAGAAAAGGAACTATGGAAAGATATGTTTTAAGGCATTAGCCAACCTCTCCTGAAACTCTAGAAATTGGTGAAAACAACAGCAGACACAATGAAATGAGTTGTGTATGAAGAACTGAGATCTCAGATGTGATATTATGCAGAAGGTAAAGAGTCTGTACTAGATAAGTAACAGCTCAATGTGTTATCAAGGGTGCACTTTGATTTTGATGAATGTTAAAAGAACCTTTAGCCTTGAAAATAAAGAGGATAATTTCTCTCTAGGCAATGGCTGCTCATGAAAGTAATAAAATAAGAGCACTGGACCCCTAATTTTATAGTGCTTTTTAAATGATTTTCAAACGGTCCAGCTGCTTTGTGCCACGATAACACAAGGCAGAGATATTTACGCTGGCAAAAACAAGCATGCATCAGCCAGCCCGAGCTGCTCTCTGCAGGCAGCCTGCACTAGGCAAAACACACATGGAAAGCTGATACTTGCCGATGTGGATTGATCACAAGTACACCGCGGCTAAGAAATCCTGGGAAGCTGCTTTTTCCACCAGTCAACTTGATTGTTTTTCTTGTCTGTGTCTTGCCCGTGAAGCACGGCATGTATACGGCCAATGATGCTGGTTCTATTTCGACACTTGAGAGCCTGCCAGCTCTGTGTGTCTCTTAGGCTGTGCTGTCCTTGGCAGACTTTTTTTCTCAGAAGTAGGAGGGTGAACTCAGCCCTGAGTTGCACCACTGGCTTTCGGTGGGAGTTTCCCCAAGGGTTAACTTGGCCCCAGCATTAGTGTTCCACTGCTGAATGCATTATCTTGTACAGAAATGCACACACAGAGCAAATGAGCCCTGGGTAAATGCTCTAATTCTGCTGAGATGTTGAACTGCCACCAAAACTTTTCCCAGGTATTTTACCTCTGCATGTCTAAGACTTCGGACTAAAACTATCATTTGCTTTCCAAGACCTGGTGTATGATGAGAAATACCCCAGGGTGGTCCAGCTTAGTTGGCCAATTTGGGCAGTCATTTCAAAAATCTGATTATTTGGTCTTTGCAGTTCCCTTTCCTTTGTAAGAGATGGACAGAAAACAGAGTACTAGGAAAAACCTGTTTTCTTAGCAAGCAGACTAGGGTTGAAAGACCAGTTTCTCTATGAAAAATTCCTGCAAAATTAAAGAACTTTCTGTGTTCACTAGTGCTAAACACACATCAATGTCTGTGTAAAAGAATTTTGGTGGAAATGGGAAATGTTGAGCACTGAAAGAAGGCTAATTATCCCTGAAAGTTTATTACGTGGCTGTGAATCTCAGGTCCATAAAGCCAAGACAGAGCTGGGCAGAGGATATGGCATGAAGAAGGTTCCTCTGGAAAGTCCCTGGCCTTTGAGCATCTATTCTCACCAAGGAAAAATTCTGCCCCACATCTGGATGACTCCTTGTACATGTCAGACTGTAACATTTCCCCCTTTTCATTTGTTAATTCCCAATTCAGCAAAGCAGGTTAGCTCCTTTTTTTTTTATGCCCAGGGATATTCTTGAGAGCTTTAACTTTAAACAGATGCTTGTTTTCTCTTAGAGCTGGATTTTAATGAGCAGAATGGACAACAAAATGGGAATGTATCCTGGAGGAGTATCTAGTACATTTGTTGCCTCCACTTAACCAAATGATTGAGGAGTATCTAGAGCATATGAATTCAGAAGCCTTCTACCCCCTAAAGAGAGAGGAAAGATTGTTTTGATGCTAAAACTTTAGGTCATGTTCCTTTCAGTTTTATCTCATCCTCAGAGTATCTGTGTGACATTTCTCCCTGCCACTTGGATCTTTTATATTCTCCTAAGAGTTTAGAGTTTACATAGGTGTATCCTGTCTCTCGGTTCAATATGTATATTTTACAGATTGATAAAATTGTTCACTACTCTTTGGATAGCTCTGCCTAGGGGGAAATGGCTAAGTCAGCACAAGGGAAGCAGATCTGCTTTTTTCTCAGAACACTGAGTGAACATTTTCCCTTCAAAATAGAAATGAATACAGGTAATGCTGTTACAGGCTGCACAGAATAGTGCCATGGTCACAGATTGCATAATTTCATTCTTCTCCTTCACTTGCATCTCTTCTCTGAGAGATCTAATTTACAGCAGTTGAAATAGTACCCTCCAGGGTATTACCTTCATCCCTTTCATAAATCAAGATCAAGAGCTTTTTCTTCTTTTTTTTTTTTTTTTTTTTTTTTTTTTTTTTTTTTTTTTAAATACAGATCTGAGTCCAGAAACAAACACATGGCATTAGACTTTATAAAGGGCAATTAATATATCTCTACAATAGCTCTTTGCCAGTTTTGGCTGTATCAAAAACGATAAAGTAATAATTTTTGTGTCGTGTATTCTGATAAATCAACACAGAAAAACTTTAAAAATCAGTGGGTACTTACCCAAAACTCAGAACTTTCTTTTCACTCACTAAAATACAGCATCATTCCCTTTTATAATTGCTATTTTTTTCCCTTTCCTGCTACAGAAGATATGCAGGAACACCTACCAATAGACCATGAGTGATCCCTACCACCGATTAGGACATGGTTTTGTTGATTACTCCTAATCTTTCAGGATCCTGCTGTCCTCCCACCTGCCAATGAAGACACTGTCTGTAAGTGGATAATTAGGTTTACCCAAGTGATTGAGTGAGGTTTAGCTAATGCTGCTAGAATAATATGTGATCACTTAATGAAAGTGCTGCAGGTTTAACACAAGGAGAGGGATTCACCATGTGGCCTTGCAAATGCAGAGGCAGTACAGAAATGCACAGCAAGGTTAAAGTTGGTCAAGTTCTCAGCAAGTCTTCCATTATAATGCAAGGAAGTTTGGTCTCCTTTGCTTCCCTGTGCAAAATGTGCTGCGTTCACTGCATGAGTGACATCAAGCCTCTTCAGGTCCTCCTTGTTATTGGGTATGGAGCTGTATAGAATCATGAACAAAAGCTCACAACAAAAAGCAGCTCAAGATGTCTTGTTGCTTTATAATGCATCTGTGTCTGTAGAAGCCAGTGCTTGCCATGCTTTGAGACATGTTGTCTCAAAGAGTAAGACAGTAAAAGAAAGGTAAAAGATTCTGGAGCCCTCAGCACAGGAAGGACATGGAAGTGTTGGAGCGGGTCCAGAGGAGGGTCACGAGGATGATCAGAGGGCTGGAGCAGCTCTGCTATGAGGACAGGCTGAGAGAGTTGGGGCTCTGCAGCCTGGAGAAGAGAAGGCTTTGAGGGGACCTGATAGTAGCCTTCCAGTATCTGAAGGGGGGCCTACAGGAAGGCTGGGGAGGGACTATTGACAAGGTCTTGCAATGACAGGATGAGGGGCAGTGGTGTTAAACTGGCAGAGGGGAGATTTAGACTGGATGTTAGGAGGAAGTTCTTTGCAGTGAGGGTGGTGAGGCACTGGAACAGGTTGCCCAGGGAGGTTGTGGCTGCTCCCTCCTTGGAGGTGTTCAAGGCCAGGTTGGAGGAGACCTTGAGTAATCTGTCCTAGTGGGAGGTGTCCCTGCCTATGGCAGGGGGTTGGGACTAGATGATCCTTGAGGTCCCTTCCAACCTTACCATTCTGTGATTCTATGATTCCACAGGAACAAGCAGTGAGAGTTTATAGTACCAATTTGGGTTATTTTAGCTCTGGCACAAGTCCTTATGCTCAGTAACAGAAACATCCTGTGTTTATTGATTTCACTCAGTATCAGGTTAAGACCTAAATGCAAATAGTCTTTTCTGTTCTCCATGTCCATCTTAGGAAGATCCCATGAAAGTTATTCTCAGGTATGGTTCATATTTGTCTTCTTAATGTTGGAGAAACAAGGAAAATCCTATTTATAGCACTTAGTAGCCTCCTAGTTTCACTGACTGCTGTCTGTAACTCAGTAATAGTGATCAGCTGTTGCATTAGCAAGCAAACCCTTTTACATTTTAATTCCTGATAGCTGAATGTTATAAAAGTTCATATTTTCCTAGCTACATGTGCACATTGTTGTTGTTATCTATGCATTTTTTCCCACCATTGTTTACCTGAGAGTATGGAACTCAAAACAAACATGCAAGAAAAAATTGGAACATATATATACCCACATGCATTAAAAGGAGATCTTCAAACTGCACTTAGAAGAACATCTAAAATCGAATGATGATGTTAAGACAATACAATTTCAGTGACTTTATAGGGTCTTAAAACTTTGCTTTTAGTACCTGTTGGGCTTAATTCTGCAAATCCTGATTTCTTCAAATGATTATAATAAAGTTTAAAAAAAAATTAAAAAATAAAAATCCAATTATATTTTTTAAGTATAGAGGTTTAACTGGAACAGCAAAGGTTGGTTTCCCACTGTGCTGGCTTCTGCCTTCCCACACCTGGGGCCAGACCAGCATAGCCATGATTTTGAGTGCCTACCAGTGCATAGGGTTCATCTGCAGGGTGTCCCACTCCTGATCAGAAATGTGCTATGATTAGGAAGCAGGCTGCAATTGGCAAACCCATCTAGATCATGTTTAGGCTTTGCTTTTCATAGCTGAAATAATACCTATCTCTAACTGTATAATCAATGGGCAATTAGACAATTAGTTCCTCCTGCTTCTTTCATATTGGAGTTACTGTGATTGTAATCTCTAGGTATTTCAACAAGTTTGTAACCTTATGGTGCTCAAGAGAATCTGTTTTGGCATAAAGTTAGGCACTAGGCATGCTGACTGCAGATGACTGCATGCTTTCTCCATGCTCCAGAGTGACATAACCATCCACACAAATCTGAGAAATAAAGAGTTAAAATCTGCTGTCATCCAGAATATCCCCATAAATTTTGATTGCAAATCAAGTTGTCATACAAACAGCAAAAATTAGAATACTTCTTATGTGAAAATGTCCATGCTAGTTAAAATTAAACTGAAAAAGGTAAACCCCAATCATAGTTCAGCTTTAAGGCTACACAGGATCATGAGTGCTTTCTATGGTAAATGTTGAAGCATTTATAAAATCTAGATGTTGAATAATTATAAAATAATGCAAAGCAGTAAAGAGGGTCTTAAACAGTTTTCAATTAATTTTATTCTCTTCTATAGGTTCTTTCTTTAATGGATAGTCTTTCTATTTTCTCTTATGCTCATCTTAGGCCTATTTTAAGGCACTGAAGTTTAACAATGTTAACTAAATAAAGCAGTTGGACAGCATATGTTAACAAGTACTGTATTCCCTAGCCCTTCAGAACAGTTCAGCCTCAAATAACACTTACATATTGCCTATGTAGAGATTAGGATACTCTTCGCTCATGTGATTTAATTCCACCTTGCAGCTGTCCAAGATATCTGGCAGTTCCTGGGCAGAGAATTGCTTGGCTCAGAGCATTCCTGGGCCGACCCCGAGGTCTGAGTGTCTTCAGGTGTTCTCTTTGGTGGCCACAGGCAGATTTAGGCTGGGGAGAGCCAGCTGGATGCCACTGCTGTAGAATCCACAGGGGAGTATTTTTGCTGAAGCATGCTTTTGGCTGCTACTTGATGTTCCCAAGCAGGTGGCTGTCTCTAAATAGAGTATGAGCCTTGATGCCTCCTCAGATTAGCTCAGCGCTACATCCTTGATGGAACAGGGCACAGCCACAAAAATGAAAAGCCTGCAGTAAGCAACTCTTATGTAAAAAACCACTACTCCCCTCCCTGCATAAGCTACAGTGCTGTGCCTGGCAGCACAGAGCTTTCCCTGAGGGAGAAATGTCGGTCAACACAACTGAGACGCAGTCCCAAATGCCTTATGTGACCCAGTTCTAATAATAAGCTACCAGGAAAGAGGGAAGGGCTCAACTTAGAAGTGAGCTCAAAATAAAGACCATGAGAGCAGCTGTTCTGAGCCTCAACAAAGGTCCACTGAGCCCACTATCCTGCACATGACTGTGGCTGTAAGTGGATGCCTACAGAAAATAAGAGTGCATAAGCATGTATTTTACTGCTTTCTAACATCCTTCCTGCTTCCAGATGACTGCAGCTCATAAGCTTCCAGATCTAGATGGTCTCTAAGTATTTGTAACCCTGCATGGATTTCTTTCCTTAAAGTTTTCCAGCTACCCCTTGAACACTTAGAGGCTTTTACCCTCTGCAGCATCCTGTGACAATGCTTTACATAGCGCACCTAAACCTCTTCTTTGTTTCAGGCATGGCTTCCACTAACTTCAACTAATGGCCTCAGTTATTGTACTGGAAAATAAAACTAAGAGAAGTTTCCACTGGAATTTTACATGACTGCCCTCAGGTGATACTGTGTTTTTGTGACTGCTTTAAGCAGATTTAAGTCTCCATAGCTATAGCTGTGAAAATCCCTTTCACCATACTCTCTGACAACACACTCTCAGTCTGCTGAGCTGGCACTAGCTCATTTGGCAAAAGTGACTCAAAAGAACAAAAAAAAAAAGAAATTCTTCAAAGGAGACTTCAAAGGAGGTCTAACTCTTCTTTCTGTCATAATCACATAATTTATGTGATCTGCCAGTGCTCTTGAAAAAAGTTTCTAACTAATCCATTCCCTCTACTGGGTAAGTCAGTCTTGCTATGACCATTATCATGGCATTGGGGGCATGGATGCCATACTGACTCAGCTTCATGGTGTACTCCATGGTGTACTCTTCCCATGGGAAGAGCTTGTTCCTGATCCATACGCTTTCTGCTGTGGGCTTTGTCACATGCAGTCTTCAGCTAAATACAAGGAATTAAGGACAGGACCCCATGATAAGGCAAGACTGGGGCAGGAAAGTCAGCATGCCTGTTTGTTTCAGAAGAGATGGAAGGTAATCGGCTCCTCATCAGGATGACAGTTCGTGGGGGCTCCAGGAAGGGAGAGCAGCCACCGCTGCCTGAGCCTACATGCTCTGCCCACTTCAGCAGGTACCTAACTTACCTTTAGGTACTTAAATACCTTTCAAAATGGAACCTGACCTCAGGAATTAAGGACATTCAATGTCCTTAATCTCCTAGGTTGTGTAGTCTCTGTTGACAGATGTGCATTTTCTGAACACAACTGCTACCTACCAGTGAGATATTTTTGTTTTGACTCCTTAGTCTAACTTGACAAACCAATATTTTAAATACCAGTTTTCCTGCTGATAGTGGAAAATGATGAGACAGTAATGTTATGTCACATCATGACCTGAACTATGGGCAATTTAAGTAACAGGCAAGAGGGTCTCTTTTCCTCCTAGCAAATCGCAGCAGACTGTATTTTCTAGTTTATGAAGTTACAGGACTAATTTTACCTCTTTTGTTTATCTTGACTGTAGTCTTCCTCCCTGAGCAGACTTGGAGCCAAAGCTGAACAGTATATAAGGAATAGAGCAGTATAGGCAGGCAGGAAATGCAGACAACATGCTCCACAGGTTAGAATAATTTATGTGATCTGCCAGTGCTCTTGAAAAAAGTTTCTAACTAATCCATTCCCTCTACTGGGTAAGTCAGTCTTGCTATGACCATTATCATGGCATTGGGGGCATGGATGCCATACTGACTCAGCTTCATGGTGTACTCCTCTCTACCCTGGTGAAAAAATACTCTCCTAGGATGAGTAGTATCTCCAAGAGCAGGTACTAAATTATGACAGGAGCAGGTTTCACAGCTGTAGTTTTGTGGGATAGATGTTCAGGGGCATGCGAAGCGTTATCCTCATGGGAGGTTTCATTAATCTCATTCGGATCCATCTAATTTTTCCCAGCCTGAAGTCATTAAGATGCATTATTTCACTCACATGAATTTCAGATTTTTCAATGCCATGTCTTTAAAAGGTTTCCAGAATAAAACCTACTGTAATGTGAAGTATAAATTATAATGAAATATTAACTCATATAAATCCCTATTAACTCTACTGGAGAACTTCAAACCAAACCCACCTCCTTCACCGCCACTCTTCTACTTTCTGAGGTATAAAGATTGTCCCAGCACTGTTTAGTTTTAAATGTGATTTTCTATTTGATGTTTTTGCTCTACATCTTCTCTTTATCTTGTCAGTAAAAGCTGCAACTGGGTAGGTTTAGACTAGATATTAGGATTTTTTTTTTTTCACAGATCGAGTGGTCAGGCATTGGAATGAGCTGCCCAGGGAGGTGGTTGAGTCATTAATCCTGGATATGTTTAAAAGTTTTTTGGATGTGGTGTTTGGGGATATGGTTTAGGGTGAACCTGCGGCAGGGCACTCCAAACTACCTTCCCCACCTTCCGTCTCCAGAGGTTTGAATGGTGAAAGAAGGAGGTGCGAATCTGTTTTCCCTACCCCCACACCTCTGACTCACCAGGTTTGAATGGGGGAAAAAGTAGGTGAGAACCTGCTTCTCCCACCCCTACAGTCTCAAGCTGTGCCAGGGGAAGTTTAGGCTGGAGGTGAGGAGAAAGTTCTTGTCTGAGAGAGTCATTGACTGCTGGAATGGGCTGCCCAGGGAGGTGGTGGAGTCACCAGGGAGGTGTTCAAGGTGCGTTTGGACATGGCACTTGGTGCCATGGTCTAGTCTTGAGGTCTGTGGTAATGGGTTGGACTTGATGATCTTTGAGGTCTCTTCCAACCCTGGTGATACTGTGATACGAGCTTGAACGGGGAAGATCAAATCACACCCAGCAGATGTACATGGCAACTGGACACATTAGCTAGGTGGATCTTGAAGAAGGGTAAGGAGAAAGTGCACAGTTCCCGCTTTTGGACTGCCGCATCCCAACCTCCTGCTGGAAGGACCTGACTGCCATAAACCGTTGCCATTTCTAGGCACACGCCGAGCAGTTCAGCTTTTCCCTGCCCTGCTAAGGCAGTGCTGCTTCATGAGATTTGCCATGTGGAAGCAGTGTCTGAGACACTTTGACTTCGGTGAGGTTTTATTTGCATTGGGCTGTGCCGCATGGATCCATGACTGGATTATAATTTGCAGTCCCAGACACTGCTGAAAAGGAGCCAAGAGACCATCTCAAAATTCTACTCTACCAACATTAGTAGATCAGAACTTTCCCTAGAGCTCAGGGCTGCCTCTTATTTATAAGTAGGGCAAAGCTATTTTGTGGAATTACCTTTTCCATTTTCCTAAATTATTAAAATTGCCCATAAGCATCCTTGTGAAGATTTCTGGACTGAATTAGAACCCAAATTTAACCAGTTTGTATACAGTTTGGGGATGGGGTTTTTCAGAAAATAAAAACAACTATATTTTTAAAATTCCTGCCTGATTTCCTGCCCCAGCTAATTCAGAACCTTGTAGAGTAGGGTTTTCAGTTGGACTTGATGGTCCTGAGGGTCTTTTCCAAAGTGAATTTTTCTGTTCAGATTTTTCACAGTATCACAGATGGTAACAGACTTCAGAAAGGATCTTAAATGTGCTTATTTTGCAAAGCTTTTGTGTACAGTGAAATAAGGACAGATTTCTACATTCCCCTAAATGCTAGACAGAATCAACACTCATGCCATTCTCTAATAATTAAGGAGGATAGAGGGCCTGGGAAGGAAGAGGTTCTGCTCACAAGTCACCACTATTTAAGTCTTATGATGACCTTGCAAGTCTCTTCCACCACAGAGGAAAATGATGAGAAGCCATGCCTCAAATGCAAACAAGTGGAAATCTATTTACTTAATCTGTCAGGGAAAGTTTATAAGGTCAGTTAATCAATAAATCAAACCAGTAGCAAGGAGCAAAAAGATATTTGATTATCACTTCATGATTCACTGTAAGATAACAAGTTAATTTTCAGGCAGAGTGGTAGCATGAATTTAAAATACTGTGACTGTATTAAAAATCACGTTGGTTTAAGTACCAATTAACTGGCAATAGGAAAAGTAATGCCCTCAAACCAGCTTAAAACTAATTTGTATCAATTAAGCCTATCCATCAGTGTAAGCTAAGCTCCTCCTACCTGATGTTAAACCAGGGATGATTCAAATCCACTTACACAGAACTAATTTGGGATAATTTGGAGGGAGTGTGAACTGGTGAGTTCAAGCTTACAAAGTGCTTTTAAGATCCAACATCCTTCTTTTAGTGTCCTCAACATAATATGCATTATCTTCCTGAAAATATACAAAACAAGCTTAGTGGGTTTGCTGACTCATAGACTGCAGACAGAACTGCACAGAGTTTATTCTGCTGGTGTGAGTCTTCAGGCTGCCACAGTTTCCTGTAACACTGCAATATTTAGCAGGGTAGTGAAAGAGAAATGTTTCTGTAGCAGTGTCTGGGCTCTTAAGAAACTGCCCTTGCCACATCACTAGGCCTGAAACACAAGAACCCTTTCTTATGAGAATATGCACATAAGAATTGTAACCAAACTGAGGAAGGCTGTTACGTTACCCTTTCAAGTAAAGGGGACTCAAACATACTGTTCATCTAGATGCAGTTACTGAACTTGTCTCTGGCATTAGCACAAAACCAGTAACAGGCTTGGTCCATATTAATCACTCCAGTGGAGTGATCTGGTAGAAGGCACCCTGACAGGCACAGCAGCTCCACAGCACACAGTATTGGCTGTGTTGGTCTTGAAGGAACTAAGCTGTGAGAATTAATTCGTGTACATTTGTTTTAAATGTCATCTTTGATGCATAATTTTTTTTTTTTTTGCATTTTTCTCAGCATGCACTAATCATAGAAAGCTGTATATGTACAATGGCTAGGGTGGCTGAAGCTCAGAAAAGTGAAGGTAAGTGGGTTTGCCCTTTCAGCAGTCCTTCTTTTGCCGTAGCTGAACATCCAAATTTCGCAGGTGCTTCAGAAAGCCACGATTGGGTGAAATCCATCGGTGTTCCTTCACTGTTTTGATGGCTTCAACCAGTGGGAGGTGGTGCTTTATCATGAGATATGCTAGGACTAGGGAAGCTGATCTGCTTACCCCAACTGCACAATGCACCAAGATTTTAGCTGGTTAAGAAAAAAAAAATAATAATTATAACCATGAGAGAGAAGCAGTACGGTGGATGAAATTTAATTTAAAGGGAAGGCAAACTTTGCCTTCTCCAGCCTGGTCAGAGTAACACTGCAAACTTGACGTATTTCTTGCTCTTCTGATAGATCACACGAAGTGCTAACAATTGAGTCTAATCTGCAATTGCTACACTCACTTTTATGAGAAGTGCCTGGAAAGCCCAAGCTAATCTCAGAAACACTGGTAAATTATGGCAAATTAAAGAAAACCCTGTTGAAAGCAATGAAGTCATTCTTCAGTGTGAGAACAATGTTGTGAGAACAAAGTTGTGAGAGAGGAAAATAGCCCCTCTGAAATCAGTGGGCGTTTACTTACGTGAAGAAGAATGCTGGCTTTAAATGATGGTACTAACATAGTAGCCACTGAGAGAAATGATTGTCCTAGTACCATTGCATAATAAAGCAATTTGCTGCAACTGTAATTCTCTTTTGACAGCAGAAGGTGTCATACAGACTGAGACATCTCAATTAAGGGCAGTTTACTCGTGGTAGGAAATGGATTTTTATGTAATACAGGTTAATTAGTATTTTATTCCATCAGTGCTAAGAAGCTTAGTGTTTTGTGCAACACACTATAAATCTTGGGGGCACAGTCCTGCAGGTCCTGCTCACACAGGAAGCTCATCTGCAATATACGTTCCTCTTCCTGCAGTTCATGGTTGTAGAAATCAGAACTTTAGTCTCTGTTCTTACAAATACAGTTGCCATAAGGTTCCAAAACAGGGTTTCCATTTTAAATCCTTCCTCTTTGAACAGGCCTTTTCTTCCAGATATTTTTCTCTCTGCCTCCTCTTCTTTCTGCCTGCGCTGTTCATCCCCTTTCCCACATCAGATTTTTGGGACCTAATTAGAGCTATATCTATGTATGTCCCATTACTCCCTCTTCATGCCACCCATGGTACAGGTGACCAACAGCTGCTAGGTCCACCACTGAGCTCATAGCACTGACCTGTTATGAGAGGCTGCCAACTCATAAAAATTAGGAATATAATAATTTCGTACCTCCTGGTGTATTCAAGGCATTGTGGATAAATTGTGCTGCAGAGAAAAAGAACTGGCTTATATCAAAGCTTGGGAGGTCATGGGCTGGTACACCATAATAATCAATAGTTGCACCATAGAAGTCCTGGCCTCCGTGGCTGTACGTTGTGCCGTGGGCAGCATTTAAAACATGGGTCACACCCATCTTCCACAGAATAAATCTGTTGTGAGCTGTTACTCTAAGGAAAAGACAAAGACAAACATATCAAGATGAGTGCAGAGATAATCACGGAGCAGGAGAAGCATTAGGGTTGCATTTCGCAAGCCACCTGCTGGAGTGTCAGCCCATGCATTGCTTCTAAGGGCTAACCGAGACACCAGTGCCAGCTTAATCATCGTTCTGTCTCAGAAACCGTAATGTTTGTGGTGGAAATGATAGCGATGAGCAAACCCGTGAGCTAGCTAAAGCCACACCTATAAGGCGTGCTAACCGACAGAATGTATGGCCGAGGTGTGTCTGTAAAGCTGTACTTACAGGTCTCCTAAAAAGAGATTAGGCCACACTTCATCAACGTGGTTGCAAGAGGGCCGCCCAGAGTTCAGGAGCTGCTCAATTTCTTTAAGGGAGGGGACGTCCTCCGTGCATGCCCCGGCGCCTTCAGGTCTCTGGGAGCCCAGCGCCTCCACCCCAGACATGCCGAAAGGCAGGAAGAGACCCGGCTCCCCCAGCCTGAGGGACGGTGCTGTGTGCTGGGGCACTGCCAGCCCCCGGAGCCGTCACGGGGCTGGCTGGGAGATGGGCTGGGGCAGGTGCCAGGCAGCAGTTCCCACCGTGAAGTCAAACCACCTCCGCACTGCAGTGTCTTCTGCCAGGGCTGGCTGCTCACCCATGCATTGCCCTGATAGGCGCACCCAGTTGAAACATATTCACGTACCAAACTCGGGATTACCAGGCCTAAAACGGCTCCGGTCCATTCCCCCAGGGCTCATCCCCAGAGCCACGTCGCTCTGCCACATAGCAGTCTCAGTGCCAGGGCTGTAACAGTCCTTGGTGGTGCCTTTGGTGCAGCAGCAGCAGCAGTTATGGAGTCTGATCATTTATCACAAGCAATTAAAGGCCTGGTAACGGAAAACCAGAAACCTGTTCGATTCAACAAGAGTGGCAGCTCTCTCCCAGCAACAATTAACTCCCATTTATTTTAGGAGTGCTGTTCTGGAGCACTCCAAATTCCTTCCTTCTCCCCGACTTCCCCCCTGCCCCGGGGGGTTTGAAAGCGGAGGAGAAGGCGGCATGAAAACTGCTTTCCCCCACCACCCTGCAGGCTTGAAGGGGGAACAGCAGCAGGTTCCTTTTCCATACGTGTGCTGACCCGTGTGGAAGCCTGCACTGGGAATCGGGCTGGTGGCTGGCTGGGTTTTCGCGCCCAGTATAAATTGGCAAATGGACACTCTGTCTAGAAAAGCATAAATGGAGGAAAGGAGAACGTGCCTGGTGCCTGCCTTAAAAGAGTTCCCACCTTGACAGAGCTCCCATCTTGGACCATCCCTGCTTTTGGATGGCTCCTACCTTTTTACATGGCTCTCAGTTTTTCATCGTCCCTGCCTTTGCATGGTTCTCCCCACTTTGCACCATTCTGTGCAGATTTGCTGGCTTTGCAAGTCCTGGGGTCCATTTGAGGGAGCTGCCTGCAGCACCCAAACCCGGCTACTCTCGGACCATACAGCAGACAACTTTCTGGCTGCTATTCTGAACTGGGGAGACCCTAGCAGTTTGGCTTTCATCTGCTGCTGCTGAGGCAGCGTCACTTCCACAAATCCCTGCCTTGTGGAAGCCATGTCTTGAGACATTTCTGAGTTTTGGTGGCCTTTCCACCCACCTTGGATTTGTGCCGCGTGGAACCAGACTATTGGATATTGCTTGCAGCATCAGAAGGCAGTGGAGCCGCAGAGAAATCCAGCAAGGGATCATTACTGAATACCGATCTCACCTTCGTGAGTAAAACCTGCTGTTCCTTAATTCTCTGCTCAGCCTCATTGATAGTGGGGTCAAGCTGTGTTTATAGCTTAGCCTTTTCCATTTCCTGACTTCCTAACTCTTTAAATTTGTCCATAACATCTTGTTGAAGGATTCCCAATCGAATCAGAACCTGTAAATAAATCTAAACTAGTTTTGTATATAGTTTGGGGGTGGGGCTTTTGGGAAAATAAAATAATTCTATTTTTATCATTCCTGACTCAGCCACATTTATTCCCTGCCTCCATGACGGGTGCTTAAAAACATAGCTTTGAAAGGAGCATAAATGCAGCAGCAAGTCCAACTGACACCGTCACCAGGAAATCAAACAGCAAGTGGATGATGATGTTTTGCTTATCATTGATAATTAGAGAAGTGTATATTTTTAAGCTACCGGTTTTTCACCAAGTCTGATTTTAATTGTACATAATATCTTTAATCTTTTCTATTGCAGTCACTACTTTCATCACTGTGTTAATACAATATACCCGCTAGGTATTATATGATATCCCCCTCTGCTGAAAAGAGAACAAAGAATGTGACTGTAACTGTTGCCAGGTGAAACTTGTAAGTTACTGAATTAGTTTATACAGGAAGGTCTTGTGAGCCACAGGCTGGAGACCAATGGTACAAAATTGTAACATTAGTGGGCAGTTTTGAGTATGGCAGTGCCTCTGCTTCTGGTCTGCAGGGTGTGACTCCTGGTAGGAGGCTGCAAAATTTTCAGTGATGGAGCTACAGGACCAAACGCATGAAATGCTTGTTTTCTTTGTAAGCTTGGCAACTCCTCTGCAGAGTCATGGCTCCTCTACCAATGCAGTCCAGCAGAGAAGGTGACTAAAGAAGACAAGTTTGCTGAAGGTATTATCTCTGCAATAAAAAGATAATGAATAGAAAGAAACCTTGGCCAGGTTTGAACCAACTTTATTACACATGCATTCATTTACTATGATGGAGAAAGGGTTAACTTTATTGTGTTTTGTCAAGAGACATATCATTAATTAGGGCTCTTTGAAACCAGGTATTAAAGCCTGGGATGATTAATTATGCTTAAGAGTACTCAGAGTGATAGATTACCCTAATACAAGGCATTGCTTTCTAGCTTCAGAGGCCGAAAGTTACACACATGAAGAAAAAAAAAAGAAAAAGAAAAAAGACTTTGTTTAGAGTCTTGCCTGAAGTAGAAATTGCTAAAATTCTGTTTAAAAGCCTCTTGTACACAAAGAGGTGTTTATATATATATATATATATCGCAGTATCACCAGGGTTGAAAGAGACCTCAAAGCTGATCAAGTCCAACCCATTACCACAGACCTCAAGACTAGACCATGGCACCAAGTGCCACGTCCAAACCTGCCTTGAACACCTCCAGGGACGGTGACTCCACCACCTCCCTGGGCAGCCCATTCCAGCACTCAGTGACTCTCTCAGGCAACAACTTTCTCCTTACCTCCAGCCTAAACTTCCCCTGGCACAGCTTGAAACTGTGTCCTCTTGTTCTGGTGCTGGTTGCCTGAGAGAAGAAGGTAACCTCCCCCTGGCCACAACCACCCTTCAGGTAGTTGTAGACAGCAAGAAGGTCTCCCCTGAGCCTCCTCTTCTCCAGGCTAAACAATCCCAGCTCCCTCAGCCTCTCTCCATAGGGCTGTGCTCGAGGCCTCTCCCCAGCCTCGTTGCCCTTCTCTGAACATGCTCCAGCACCTCAATGTCCTTCTTAAATTGAGGGGCCCAGAACTGGACACTGTATGTGTGTGCTATATGTGTTCTATATATATGTGTGCTATATATATGTTCCATATATATATGTTCTGGCCTAAAAGGTGAAATAAGGGAAACTGCAAGCAACAATGCTGTAAAGCTTACCTAGGGCAGACAGTGGGACAGGCATCCAAGCTCTGCTGTCAGTGAGGCTACTAACTGACCAGATCCAGCAGAGGAAAGGACTGCAAAAAATAGTTGAAGTTATACTTCAAGCACTATGTATATACATTTAATATGTTACCTTGTTTTTCTGCTTTGTGGGTGGTTTTTTTCTTTGGTTTTTTTTTTTTTCTCCCTGTGGTAAAGGAGTGCTTTCTAAGCTGATTGATTTGTGCTCATGAACAAAGAAAACTACCTAAGAACACGAAGTTGTTTAATTTAGTTTACTTCTCTCAGGTTTCTGGGTGGAGGCTCCAGGTGAGGCTTTACTAGCAGGTGTTTTTACATGTAAGCCCAACCCATTTGTGGCCAATCAAGTTCTCTCAGAAAGGTGACACTCATGTTTAAGTTTGGCCCTTTTCAGATGTAAAACTTCATTGACCTCTACCCCACATACACTAAGAATTGAGAGTTTTGTCTGTAACATGAGAGCTGATGAGCTTCGCAAGAATGATCTCCGTACCCTATGTGCCTCCAACAATTGTATAGCTTATGCCCATCTATTTCAAAACTGAGGCCTTCCACACCCAAAGTCTTCTAAGCATTTTATAGCCTGTGAATAAGACTCATGTAAAGCTGTGATACTGACTTTTTTTTTTTTCCCCCGAGAGCTGTCTTTGAAACAGACAAAAGGGAGAGATCTGTCTTTCAGTCCAGCTCTGTTATGCTCTAAACCACGAGTGTCTTCCTGCTTCAGGTTCTCTCTCACCTGTCATTCTGACTGCAGCACTGGGCTCGGATGCCTCAGCGTACCTCTCTTTCCATGGGTTTACAAAGGATTTGGTCATCAGTACTGTGGATCAATCCAGGGCAGTCAAGTTCTCTGCTACTGATACATGCCTTGCCATGAAGCTGTCAGGAAGCCGGAGATCCCTCTCAGCTGAAGTACTAACTTCTTGTGACATGGACAGAGGAATGGAGTGCACCCTCAGCAAGTTTGCAGATGACACCAAGCTGTGTGGCACAGTCGACTTGCTAGAGGGCAGGGATGCCATCCAGAGGGACCTGGACAGGCTGCAGAGGTGGGCCCAGGCCAACCTCATGAAATTCAATAAGGCCAAGTGTAAGGTCCTGCACCTGGGTAGGCACAATCCCAAGCACAAATACAGGCTGGGTGGTGAATGGCTGGAGAGCAGCCCTGAGGAAAAGGACCTTGGAGTCTGGGTTGATGAAAAGCTCAACATGAGCCTGCAGTGTGCACATGCAGCCCAGACAGCAACCGAGTGCTGGGCTGCATCAAGAGCAGCATGGCCAGCAGGGCAAGGGAGGGGATTGTGCCCCTTTACTCTGCTCTCGTCAGACCCCACCTGGAGTACTGTGTGCAGTTCTGGAACCCTCAGCACAGGAAGGACATGGAAGTGTTGGAGCGGGTCCAGAGGAGGGCCACAAAGATGATCAGAGGGCTGGAGCAGCTCTCCTATGAGGACAGGCTGAGANGGAGGAAGTTCTTTACAGTGAGGGTGGTGAGGCACTGGAACAGGTTGCCCAGGGAGGTTGTGGCTGCTCCCTCCCTGGATGTGTTCAAGGCCAGATTGGATGAGGCCTTGAGTGAGCTGTACTAGTGGGAAGTGTCCCTGCCTATGGCAGGGGGTTGGAACTAGATGATCCTTGAGGTCCCTTCCAACCTTACCATTCTATGATTCTATGATTCTATGATTCTGTAACTAAAGCTTTATTCCATAACATCCCCGCTCCTGTAGGACTTTGTTTTGTCCACAAATCTCTGACTTTGTGAAGAATTGTTTTATTTTATGTAAGTATAGACTAAATACAAATACTAAAAAAAATATGAAAACCATAAACTTATCTTTGTCCTTAAATTTGGCTGGAGATTCCTTCCAGGTGTAATCTTTTGTCCAGGTGGATTTGTCTTTCTACAGCTTTGCTTGTGTCTTGGCCCTTTTAACACTACTATGGATGAATGTAAAAAGCCACAAACTGCTATATGGTCACACTGAACAGAGGTAAAATTAGCTTTTCTGAGATTCCAAGCATTTGAGCATTCTCCTTTTGGAACAGTGGGCAGCTGTAAGCCAAGCATCTGTGTGCAGTTATAGGTGGTCTTAAAATAGCTGCTGTTTCAGTTAAAATTAATGTATGATTCATTTCAGAACACCCAACAGAAGCCATCTTTCTAATCAGACTATGCCTTTGTGATTACTTTGTAGGTTGTACTTGGTACAATAATCTAAATCAAACATTCCATGGCTAATAATGTCGTAAGTGCCAACAGAGTAAACTGCCATGGAGTGCTCTAGCAGAATGAAGCATGCTGTTACAAGGAAAATGTGTAGCAGTGGAAACCAGGACATTCATGGAGGTTCTTCTATTGAAAATACTGTTATCAGTACTAGCTGATGCCACACCAGTGACACTTTTCCATCTCTGTAGTAAAAACATCTTCTCTAAAAGAAAGATTTTATAGTTGAAATGATACAACATGGAAATTCAGCTAGCTATGATTCTATTAATACAGTAATCTCAACTGCAAAATTTCTACTCCACTCACCAGCCTGTTTTCACAATTTGACTTTTGGGATAGTCAGCTATTGAAGAACTGAGCTAACTGAATCCTAGTACGTTTAGGCCAATACTAAGTGAGACAGAGTTTTCCGGTATTCTACAACATTAATGTATTTTCAACATATGAAGCAATTTTGTCTGATTAGCACATGAAGTTTACTACTGTACTTTTTTTTTTTTTCCTTCTAATAAGCTCATTTTCTGCCTTGAAAAATGTTTGTTTCACTAATTTGATTTGTTCCTAGGCACTCAGTCTCTTTTTCTTCCATTGCCGGAGTAAGGAATTTGAAGACAAAATGAGTGCTTGGAAGTTCACACATGACTGATCTAAGTATACTTCAACTGAAGTACTGAGATAACAAAGAAATTGGAAGGCAGGAGCTGATCTCTACAAACGTGAGATTAAAAAAAATCTCCCCAAAACCCAGAAAAAATATTGAAAAGCATGATTTAGATCAATTAGTACTTCTGAAGAGAGTCTAGCCCCCTCCTTGATATGTTGTATTCTTCGCTGAAAGAGAATTTTCATAAGAAATGCATCTCTGTTCAACTCAAGCCTTTCTTTCCTGTGTACAGTCTCAAGATTTGAGATAGACTGAATATTTGTGCTGGTTTGAGGCTAATTAGAATATTTTTATAGAGAAAAATTACACTATGGGCTGTGAAAGGCAAACATGGTGATGTCTGTTTCACTCATAGGCTTGCTAAAAAATTGTTTTGGGAAAAAATAACCAAAATATAGATAAGTCAGTCTCTGTCTGTCTCTTGCTGGGAGAACAGCATCTGGGGTGGTCTAGCAGCTTCTGGCTCTGGCTCCCCTTGTGCCAATTAATCTTCACTAACCACTTTTCTTCTAACCCCCCTGGCCGATCCTCCAAGTTCACCTTGCACATAAGGCAAANTTGGTAAGCGGATGCGAACTCCCAAACCATTACAATATTTCAGATTATTAAATGCTAACAGTATTACTTAATGATACAGTGTTTAAAAATAACCCAAATCCTCATTACATAAACACATTTTCCCCCTTTATTATATAATATATTGCAACAAGAGTTAGCTGGGAAGTGTCAAGATAAATTTCCTTTTGATTTTCATATTGTCTGCCTGAACATTGAATTGATTCAATCGATGAACTAATTAAATTGTTTTTAGTCTCAAATGTACCCAGGCACTTTAAAGACCTTTTTTTCTTGCAATCTGGTATTTTAAAAAAATATCTGTAAAATATAATTTGTCATAACTTCACAGACTGACATGTCAGCCTTGGCACTGCTTGTCAAACTTACACCAGTGCATTCATCTCACATGGCAACAAATGACACAACTCAAAAGTGATGGAATGAGGTTTATTGGAAATTTCTGTTAAATAAAGCACAAACTGTTTAGATAACTTATTCTTTATAAAACCTGAAGTGTTAGTAAGGAGAAGTAGTTTTCAGCTTTGAAGTTTAGTGGCTGAAAAGCTATTACAGGTCTACTTTCATTTAAGAGTGGTAAGTTTTAAATTGTGCTACCACTTTTCTGTGCAAACTAGTTTGATTTTTTTCCAAATATTTACTAGTTGATGAAACTAGGCAGGGCAGAAAAAGCCATCAGTAGTGATATCTTCAGATAGAAATCCATTGGTCAAGGCTTTCTCCAGTGCTGAGGTTGTCAAAAGGTTATTGCAAATGAGCCCAGCAGCTTCCATAGCCAGGCACGGGGCTATCTCCAATGACACATGGCCAGGCTGTGTACATCTTGTATTCTCCACTTTTACTGCAGATGTAGTAGTTCTGGATTCACAGAGACACATAATTATGGTTAAGTTTCTGACATGGGGTTCTAAAGTCTGGAGACTGAACTTGGGAAGCTGGCTGTAGATGGGTTGCTGGTCTTCCTATAAAAAGTGTAGGAAAACAGGATAAGGAAACTTCTGCTTTTAGTTTTGCTTCCTTGCTGCAATCAGATGAGCTGGTGGACTCCAGTGCATGGTTGTCTTGGAAAACTCACACAACAAAGCCATAGCACTCTGAACAAATCAACACTTTTCTGGCACTTCCAAAAGAGATCCCAAAATGTGAGTTAGAATCAGAACTGTGCTTAAGATAGACATGATGACCTATTCTGTGATGAGACAGCTCTACAGCCTGCAGCAATTTTTAATTTAATTTTAAACTTATTTTTAGCTTAAACCAGTTTTGCAGATACAAGAAAATGCAACAATGTATTGTAAAGTGTACCAATCAGCACTTAATAAAACCACAGTGTGCAGAAAGTTGTGACTGACTGGCAGTTGGTGAAGAAAAGTTCACCACAGAAAAAAAACAAAGCAAGCACCAGGTAGAGAAGCACAAACTCTTATTTAACTGAATTGTCTTGCTCTCCTGTAATTCTTGTCAGGTAACTGCTAATCAGTTTGAACATGAGTATGTGGATATGGAGTAAAAAAATAAACACCTCAACTTTCAACTAACTTTATTAACAGGATGATCAGAGGGCTGGAGCAGCTCTCCTATGAGGACAGACTGAGAGAGTTGGTGCTCTTCAGCCTGGAGAAGAGAAGAAGGCTTTGAGGGAACCTGATAGTAGCCTTCCAGTATCTGAAGGGGGCCTACAGGAAGGCTGGGGAGGGATTATTTACAAGGTCCTGCAATGACAGGACAAGGGGCAATGGGTTTAAACTGGCAGAGGGAAGGTTTAGACTGGATGTTAGGAGGAAGTTCTTTCCAGTGAGGGTGGTGAGGCACTGGCACAGCCTGCCCAGGGAGGTTGTGGCTGCTCCCTCCCTGGAGGTGTTCAAGGCCAGGTTGGAGGAGACCTTGAGTGAGCTGTACTAGTGGGAGGTGTCCCTGCCTAGGGCTGGGGGTTAGAACTAGATGATCCTTGAGGTGCCTTCCAACCTTACCATTCTATGATTCTATGAATATAAAGTCCTTTTATTTATTCTTATTAATATTATCATTATTTCAGATTTGTATATGTATGTTATGTGATTTCTCACTGAATTCCGACTTATCATTTTGTCATCTAGTGAGTATGAAAGAAGGGCAACACTGACATTCCCACACTGTTTACAGAGGCTGCTAAAGCGGCAAAGAAAGTGATACATTCACTCCAACTCATTTGTGAAACTACATTTTGTTTGGTATAAAAAATAAAAGTAGGATGGAGCAGACTGCTTAGAGATGAGCATCTCTGAAGCAGTATCAAGGCACATGACAGTGACCAAAAGTTTTAACTGCTTTGTTCTTTACTGAATATCCAGTATTTAATCTATTTTAAATCTATATACACAATTACAATTGAGATCTTACTACCAGGGACATTTACATTAGACTGCTCAATGACAACATAGTTCTGAAACATTTTGAAATGCAAAATTTCCTTGTACGTAGTTTCTTCCAGTAGTACAGTTCTATACCTTTAGCTGGGTTTAAGCATGTTCCGTTCTTCAGTTAGAAAAGCAAGATACCACTCCTTCTCCCTTCACTAGACCTCTGTAGGAATTATGATTTATTCTTTTGACTTCTTAAAAAAAAAATGCTGCCAGCCATCTACGAGTTTTGAGTTTCTTAGCTCGAAGCAGATGCAGACTTCCACATATTTTAGACACTCGTTCCACCTGTCCAGGGTCGGGGTAGTCCAGTGCGTCGGCCTCCCGTCCCTTCCTATGCTGTAAGGCCTGAACCCGGCGAGGAGATTAACGCAGGGACAGCAGAGTGTAAACGGTCCCACCAGCCCAGGAAGCCAAAGCCCCTCCACTCAGCTCACCGGCGAGGTGCCAGCGAGCAGTAACCCTCCAACTGCTCTAAACCTGTATCGGCAACGTCCGCGGTAATAAGCCGTCAAGGACCCGCTGCGCACAGGCGGGCCCCGCACTGTACCCCCGGGTCGCCGCGGCTGCAGCAAATCCACGGAGGACAGAAACCGGTGCGCTGTGCGAAGCCGGAACCCCGCCACACTGCATCTGAGAAACACGCCAGGGACACCGCCACTGCGGACCCTCCGGAAGCTACTCCCGCGCCATCACCGCCCCTTCCGCCGTCGCCAGCTCGGCGCTGGCGCTGCCGGCCGCCACTTCCGGCGGTGTGATGGGGCGGTGGCGGTGGCTGTGGCTGCCGCTGCTAGCGCGAAGGAGGGCGCGCAGGAGCCGCCGCTGTCGCCGCCCCGAGGCCGGGCGCTGCGACACCGCCACTTAGCGCTGCTGCTGCGGCGGCAGGTGAGGAGGGGCGAGCTGCGGGGGCGCTTCTCTTCTATCCCCATTCCTTCTGTCCTCTTCTCTTCCCGCTTTCCTGCAGGCGGTCGCGCGGTGCTCGGCGCTGGGCCCTCAGGGGCTGCCCCGCTGCTGGTCAGGGACGCAGAGAAGTCGCCTTGGCGCTGGGAGCTGCCGCCGATCCGCCAGGTCCTCGTGCGCCGCCAGGTCCTCGTGCGCCGCCTCCGCTGCGGCCGGGCTGGGGGCTCCCGGCTGACTCCACGGGTCTCGGGAGTGAAAAGGGCTGCTTCTTTTCAACTGCCGTGTTGAAGAACAGCTTCGTCTACAGCTTCATCTGAGGCTGGGGTGAATTAAGCCTCCCGTGTTATCTGATTGCACTAAAATCCGCTCCACCGTAATTAATGCTCACATCTTTCACAGACACATCTTTCTTGAGGTCTGACCGTCTACCCGTGTTGGTTGGCGGGCACTTGGCGGGAATACCGCTGGGGTTTCGGTGGCGGCTTTTGAGGAAACCAGTCTGCCGAGAAACTAAGCACCACGCGTGTTTCTCGCTTAAGTTAATTCATCTGTCGTGGATGAGGTGGTTCAGGCATTGTACCTGCTTGTATCGATTTCGTTGTGAACTTTATATGTTTTCTACTTCAACAATGATCAGCGAGGGAAGAAGCCTCGTTAGGAGTCCGAGTGTGAAGGTGCGTGCCGGAGAGGTGGCAGGATGCGAAGTGTGCTGAGCGAGAGCGGGGCAGGTTCAGGGCGTGCAGGTGCTGTGTTCTTTTCTTGTGGCAAGTCTGGGAGGAGAATGAAATCGTGTGGTTTCACATTCCTCTGTCAGCCTGCACAGGAAACAAATCCTTTCTGGAAATGATGCTTTGTGTCATGCTTGCAGTTAGATAACAAAACAGTCATACCAGGTCAAAACAGATATTTAGCTGTCATGCTGTTTATTCTGCGATTGATTGGATAAAGGTGGTGGGTTTTCTGAGGGCAGGGTATTTAGGTTTTGAGTAAAACAAGTTTTTGAACATGTGGGATTTGAGTTAATAAAGCAGCATGTTAAAGTGCTGTCGTGGGTTTGCATACATGTTGCTTGAGGCTCAGGATTAAATGGAGGAGTCTGTGGAGCAGATTTTGTCGAGTTTAAGGCCCGTGTGTTTAGAAAGTTGAAACTCTGCAGGAACTGTTACCTGTTCAGTCTCTTACGTCTGTGTTACTGATGTGTTAGGTAGCCTTGGACTATTCAGTTAACAATTGCTCATTGGTATTTCTTAAAAAATAGTACTTTGAAAGGGGAGGTTTTGTAAGCTCTGTAAGTTAATGGAAGACAAATGAGAGACAGTCTTAATGTTCACATATTTATGGCTTCAGACTGGAGTCGAAGTGGTCTCATGGCTTTATATTTGATGCTTCAGTTTGCAAAATTCATTTTGTGAGAACTGGACATGCATTCTGTGCTATAAGATGACTGGATGAAAGATTGCACTAACTATGCTCTGTCTCCACAGAGCTCCCTGGTACAGGTGAACATGGTGTCTGGTCTACCTCCATAGCACAGCTGATGATGCTGTCAGGCTCTGGTGTGGTAAGACCTCACCAAGACACTGTCTGGGATTTAAATGCCCCTCATGTTTGATAGGAGGTGCCTCTTGCTGAATATCAGAAGCAACAGAATTGCTTTGATCTTGTTCTTAGTTTAGTTTTCTATTATATAGAAAAAAAAAGATTGAGTTGACTCACAGGACTAGAGTATAGCAATTTTTATGCTTAGTGTAAGGAAGTTCTGTGGAAAGTTTGTTAAGTTTTTGTTGGGAAAGTGCTATTTAGATGTGATGGAAACATTCCATAGGTTTATAAAGAGCAAGAATTCTAAATTACCTTGTTTGCTCTGCTATGTGATCTTTTTGGTGACTACTTGAATGGTGGGGATGTTTTGGGTTTTTTTGGTAGTATACAATTAAAAACATAGCTTGACCTAGAATTTGCAAGCACTCAGGCTCTGTACTATCACTTTTCTTTGTAGAGAGCTCAGTTTTGTAACCTGCTAAGCTGGTTGAGATCCGTAAACCATGTTACATTATAAATGTTTAGTTGATAATTATCTAACTTTTAAAAGGTTTATTTTTTTTTTTTATTATTATTTCTTCTTTGTTTTAATATATCTGAAATGAAGATGAGGTTCACTAGACCAGAGATGTTGGGTTGTAATAAAATTGTTTTATTGCTAAGTTGTGTAAGGATAAAGAGCATCAAATACTCCATTAAGAGATGGATATACTATTGCTTGGAGTTAAAAATACTTGACATTTGGCATTTAACATGTGAAAGGTTTGAGATCTTGTGCAAATATTAGTGAACGCTGTGAACTACATCTTAAGAGAAGTAGTGGAGTACTTGACCAGTTGTTTTTAAAAATTGCTTGTATGTGCCTTGAGTTATGGTGGTAGGATCAAACATGTTTTGTTAAGTAGATAGTAGATGAGGAGTTGAGCCACTCAGCATTTACTTGAGTATAGTACAACCCCTGTGGTTCAGTGAGGAGTAAAAGTCAGGGAGCAGTATGTATTCTGTTCGGCTTGCTGCAATATGTAACTGCACTTGGTTCTTCAGACAAATATGTTTAGCTTTCAGAGCTTTGAGTAGTAGCTGCTGTCAGTTTTGCACGGAGGAGTTTGACAGACTCTTCTAAACATATGGAACTAATCTCTGATTTTACAGTGTCGGTTCTATATTTTCCACAATGCAGCACTTCAAGAAGTAATTACTGAAAAGCACATCTTCCTTGGCAGTTTAAAACCTAAGACATACAGTAAACTAAAAGTGTCACTTCATGAGATTTCTTATGTCACTTTCATACATAGCACTCAGACCTTTGAGTATGGTTAAAGTACTGCTGATAAAAAACTCACTGGAAATGTTTATGAAACAAGTTCGATAGCAAAGTCACTAAGTAAAACTGAGTACAGGAATATTTCTGCATTTGATATTATTGCATACTTGCTACAGAAGAATATTTATCCATTTTTTCAGCCTCAAAGTGGTCATTTCGCTGTATTAGTTCTGTATAGAGCATGGTAACACATTTTTAAAACTCTTGAAAAATCAAATATTTTTGTAAATTTCCCCCCCTTTGTTTTCAAGATATTGAACTGTATATGGTGGTGTCTGGAAAGTAAAGATTAAGTCACTGTGTGCTATATGGCAATGAAACCCTTGGTGGTATTTGCTGTAAATAAGCAATGAAAAATTGAGAGTTTTCAGGAGGAGCAAGTGACAAGCTTCTGATGTAAGTCTGCAGACTATCTGAGACTTCTGATTCATAACAAGGCAGTGCTGTATGTTCTTTTTCCAGCACAGCATTACTAAGTTGGTATGTGACAGTAGCTTTATTATTGCAGGCTAGCGTAGCTCATGTTTTGTGTGTGGCTCTTTTGTGCCGGGTAGCTGGGGCCTCAAGTCTGGGTCTTGTCCACGTTGCTGCCTGCACCATTTGTCCGGAAAAACGTTTTCCCCGAGGTGTGAGATGTCTTGGTCCTAGGCCAGCAAACTCTGTGAAGGAGGGGCTGAGTTGGAATTACCTGTATTCACACTTCAGCTTGGAACCTTCCACAAGGAAATCTGGGTTAAATCTTTTGAGATTTGATAGTTCCTCAATGTCCTTGCTAAAATTACTCTCAAGGGTGGTCAAATTTGAACCTACCTGGGAAATAAATAGAGACATGTCAGCAAGGAGGGATACAGGCAGTCCCAGGCACGTGTGGGCAGGCGGTGAAGCAGTAGTGGTGCTGGTAGAGTTTTGCATGCATGTCTGGAATAAACAAATGTAGTCAGTGTTCTGCTAACTGCTTTGAACTAACCAGGATCTTATTTAACCCTTCAGTTTTGACTGTGGTGTAAGCAAGTTTCGTTTCTGTGATAAGATAGCAGCCTAACATTAGTGTGGTATTAATGCTGCTTTTCCTTGGCTAGAGTAGTGATAATCACATTCAATTTTCCTTGTTTTTACCTCAGTATACTGACTCAGAGCCAGTGTGCTAGGAAAGTTGGACACTTAGTGGTGGACTGTTAGTAATTCAGTAGTGGATAGAATCATGGACAATCTTTTTGAGAGAGATTCATTTTCCATATGCATCTAGGAAAAGTATTGTACTAACAGGGTATACTTAGTCTCTCAGAGGCATGTCATTTCTTAAAATGCCTTAACCAAATTGTGGAAATATTCATGGCTTATAATGTAATTTTTTTCTGAGGAAAAAAACCATATATATACTATACATGTACGTGTGAAGTTCACATTCAGTTGTGTTCATGCTGGTAATCAAAAGGCTGGGGAAGGAAAAAGGGAAACAGGACACATGATCCGTACTGCTGATGAGCTGACTAAATATCAAGTCACAGTAGCAGGAAGGTAATCAACTAGCTGCAGACATTGCTGATGTCAGGTAAAAGATACATTTTGCCCTCTGACGCCTAAGTCTGCTTGCTCTGTGTTACTCATGCTTGCTATTCATCATTAAATAACGTTATCCATTATTTGCTTTCATCCATAAAAGTAGTAATGTAGAAGTCAAAGTAGTTCCCAGCGTTCCTTTCTTTGAGAAGACGCAGCTGTTCAGGTGACTCAGTCTCTCTCCTGCAACTTTAAGTGAGTCTCGTGTTGCAGGCTGGTAGTGTCGGAAATGTTACATAGCATTTTTAAGCTTCAAAAATGAACAGGAGCAGTTGGGCACAGAGATCTGTATTGTATGCTTGGTGCTAAGATCATTAGAGGAAGTACTTTTTTACCCTATAAACTACGTTAAGTGCCACTAAATGACTAGTCTGAAGGAGAAGGCAGTTTCTGAGTTTAAAGAAATGGCTTTGTCATCAAAACTGAGCTTAACTGTTGCTATTGAGAAGAAATCAGCTACTAGCCGTGTGGAATGGTTTAAGTTTGTGCTTTGTGTAAATGCATGTTTCTTTTATTGATTGATTTGTCTTTTCCAATTGATGACATGTTTTGTCTTTGACAGAATTTAACAACAGGAGAAGGTCTTATCAAGTGCATCATAAGGTTAATGTAGACTTTCTTCCAGGTCCAGCACATTCAGTCAGTAATGACCTTTGCTGGGTATGCTTACTCAGTGTCCTAAGGTTACTTACACTGCACCTTTGTTAGGGCTTGGTTGATATTTATTCCTGCAATAGCAGATGAAGAAACAGTAGGGTTGTGTGGCTTGTGACAAATGAACAGAATTCTTGTAGGTTAGGGAGAGTTTCCTGCCTTTACCCTCAGAAGTTGCTCTGGTTAGAAGACAAAGTAAGTTGAATAAATTAATTAACTGGTCATTAATTGCAAATTAAATTTCAGAATTTCTTTTAATAGATGTGTAACCAAAGCAGTTGTTACACTTTTTTTGAGCCAGACTTCAAAAAACATTAAGATGAGGTAGAGGTTAGAATGTATCCTTTTATATGGAGGAGTATAGTAAATGTAGAGATTCTAGTAGTGGTTTATGAATGCTTTGGCAACTGTTTAAACCAATGTATGCAAGCTTATATACGTATTGACTGCCTATGGAGTTTCGTGATATTTAAACTATGCCTTAAATGCCTGATCTTAGTATACAGTCAACACCCAAGAGAGTATTTTCAGAAGTATCACACCCTCAATTCTCTTAGAAGGTCAGCTGTGATTTGTGTGCTCATTTTTCTTCTAAACTCTTTCTTTTGAGTTGCTGAAAAGTCTTGTTGGGCAAACTGAATCTTCTCTGATACAGAAGAAAACAGCCTATGGTCCTATTACATGTAAGCTAATGGATGTAAGCTGGAAGAAAAAGAAGTTGTGTCCAATAATTATGATAAGAGCTACTTCTAGCAATAAGTACAGTACCTCTTCAAAAAGAGAAGGGAGAAGGAAAGAGCTTCTGGTTTTAGAATACCTCTGCCCTTGAAAAAAATGTCAACCTGTTGAATATTCATGATGGGTTTGAGTACCTGTTCACTGTATACAGAAGCTAAATAATATATTAAATAGACTGTTCCCATGCTTTAATTCTGACAACCTCGAGTGATGTGTGTGGCACTAGTGTATTGTACTGTCTTGCATTTTCCAAGATTTGGTTGGCTTAATTGAAGGATTCTAATTAATTAGACTTTTTTCAAGTACGAAAGAACTGTGAAATTGTGACCATTTCTTAGATGACTGTACTTAATCTACCAAATATAAATTGTGCAGAAATCCATTCTGTACTACTGTGGGTCTTAAATATTGGATAAGCTTTTAATTAATTTACATCACTCATAGCCTTTCAAAACCTTTTTCCTATATTCCATGTAACGTTATGTGGTTGATTTTTTTTTTTTTTTTTTTTTTTTTTTGTTTTTTTGTACAG
>VWZE01018302.1:128106-151984 GCA_013396675.1 Eubucco bourcierii
TTTTTTCTGAGTACTGTGTACAGTTCTGTGCCCCTGAATTCCAGAGAGATGTTGAGGTACAGGAACGTGTCCAAAAAGGGCGACAAAGCTGGTGAGGTGCCTGGAGCACAGCCCTGTGAGGAGAGGCTGAGGGAGCTGAGGTGGTTTAGCCTGGAAAAGAGGAGGCTCAGGGGTGACCTCATTGGTGTTTACAACTACCTGAAAGGAGGTTGTAGCCAGGTGGGGGTCAGTCTCTTCTCCCAGGCAACCAGCAACAGAATGAGGGGACACAGTCTCAAGTTATGCCAGGGGAGGTATAGGCTGGATATTAGGAGGAAGTTCTTCACAGAGAGAGAATGATTTGCCCATTGGAAAGGGCTGCTGGAGGTGTTCAAGAAAAGCCTGGATGAGGCACTTAGTGCCATGGATAGGGCTGGGTGATAGGTTGGACTGAATGAGATCTTGGATGTCTCAACCAACCTGGTTGATCAGGCTGTGTGACTAATATGTTGGTGAGATGTCTTGAATTCCTTTAAACAGTATTCTAGAATCAAAAAAGTAATATTGAGAAATCCATATGAAGAGAATGCATCTTTTTCTGGGGTTGTTTTGTGTTACTGTGTTACCTATCACTTTGGCAGATGCTTTGGATTTAAAGCTAATGCTACATTTCTAATACAGTTATTTTGATATATTAGTATTTTAAAGGATTTGCAAAATAAGCACCTGCCTTAATTACTGAGATCAAAGAAAGATGGAAACGTGATGGCTGCACAATCAACATACAACTAATATGCTTCTGGTCAGTGCTATTGTTGATACCTAGACTTAGTTTTACTTGGAAGGGGTGAGGGAGAAATGTCATGTTGCCAAAGCTCCAGTATATATTTTAAAGCTATGTAGTGTTTAGAATCTTAATATATTATTTCAGCTTTAATTCACATTTAATTTACATGGTTGTGGGCTGTGCTTTCTTGCTCAGTTTATAAACTGCAAACAGTGGAAAGACAAATGACTAAGCTGTTATTTAAACAGTAATCTGTTTTTCATTGCCTAGTGTGATTAACAAACTTGGATTTACTTTTTTTTTTTACAAAAGAATTAAAGTAGACCAGCTGCTTCTAGGAAATGTTCTGCTTGGGAAAAAAAAAATGTTTAAAAAACATTTTCATATCGCTTACCTAATGAATTATGTGTCTGGGTTTTCTAGCTGGCTCTTGTATAAAAAGCATTTGGGTAATTAAGCCAAATATATTGGCATTTCAGTAACCTTCCTTTAAATATTATCCTGTCTCTTTCCAATATGTAACAGGTTAGTTTTTTTGGTGGATAAAGAAGAATAATGGCAGGCAATAACCAGATTTGCATTCGACGTTGGACTACCATGAATGTGGCCAAGTGGCTGAAGGAAGAGGGCTTCTGTGAATATGTGGATGTTCTGTGCAATAGACACAGGCTAGATGGAATTACACTGCTGACACTTACAGAGTATGATTTACGATCCCCTCCTTTGGAAATCAAAATCCTGGGGGATATCAAAAGGCTAATGTTGTCCATACGAAAACTACAGAAGCAACATATTGATGTCCTAGAAGAGCTGGGCTACAACAGCGACAGTCATGTCGGCACAGTGTGCCCAAGTATTGGCTCACTGCAGAGTACAGATTGGTTTTGTAATGGTGAAGTACCTCGGGACTACGATGGACCGATTACTGACTTGAATGGTGATCAGTATCAATATACAAATGGCAAAAACAAACACTCTACTCGAAGACTGGACCCAGAGTATTGGAAGACAGTTTTAAGTTGCGTGTATGTCTTCATTGTGTTTGGCTTTACATCATTCGTTATGGTTATTGTACATGAGCGAGTACCTGACATGCAAACATATCCTCCTCTACCAGACATATTTCTAGATAGGTAAGCAATTTTCTTTTAAAGCAAAGTAGTAACGTGATGAGAAGGTGATAGGCTGCCTTCTCATCATTCTCAAAGTATTATATACTCTTAAAGATGTCTCTGCAAAGTATTAATTAGAGTGCAGCAAACCATTCTGCCGAGTTTGAAATGTGCATCAGTTAGAAGCAGACATTTGGTCTTCTCGGGGAAAAATTAATTGAACTGTTGTTCTACCCAGATTACGTGTAATTCTGCTAGCTGAGCACAACACAGGAATTAAATTGTCCAGCCTGTCACTCCAGTAGAAACGTGATGGTCAGCTGGCATAGATAGGGAGCCATATGCTTTTTCTGAAATCCGTATGCTGCTATGAAGCCTAATGTGTCTCGATACAGAAAAACTTTTGATGAAGGAATATTTTGGTCTGCCAGGCAGCAAGGAAGTTGGAAGGAAATAGTATTGATACTGTATTTTTTGCCCTCTCTTTCCTGCCAGTTTAGGAAGTTAGTTTAGGGAAACTCTGAAGTAGGCTAAATTGACCAGCATCTTTTTAACCAAAGAGTATCTGTACACTGAAATACTACTGTGCCTGTGATGGTTTGGGAGTTCCCCGCCCCCCCCCCACTNGCAACACAACTCCCCTCCCAGAAATCAGAGACCCCAGGAGGGGCTCCCAACCACCCTTCCACCTTCTCCCCACCCCTGTACCTTACCCCAAGGTAAATTAGGAGGATCGGCCAACTGGGTTAGAAGAAAAGTGGTTAGTGAGGATTAATCAGCAGAGGAGTCAGAGCCTAGAAGCTGCTAGATCCCCCAGAAACTGCTAGACCCAGCAAGCGACAGACAGAGACTGACTTATCTAATATTTTGGTTATTGTTCCCAAACAATTTCTTAGCAAGCATATGAGTGAAGTAGACATCATGATGTTTTTTCACAACCTATAGTGTAACTTTCTCTATTAAAATATTCCAATTAGCCTCAAACCAGCACAGTGCCTTATGCAGTACTTGCTTATTTTAAAAAGAAAACAGTCTACTTCAGGAGAAAAAGAACCACAATAACAAATGTGAAATTTTAATACCTGACTGCAGATTTAATAGAAGACAAATGCTTGCTTTGAGAAAGTAAACTTGCACCATGGAGAACTTTTTAGCTAGAGAGTTTTAAAAAACAAGATATATTGTTTGGGAATTCAGTCTTTGGAATCTCCTTATTCCTGCCAATAATTTCTATTTTAAGTAGTGGTTTTCATGAAGTTAGTAGGAGTCTAATCTTTTGACTTAAGTGTGCAGAATCCCCCATAAGTTTAGATAAAATTCAGTAAGGATGGACCACATCCAGCTGAGTGGAAGAGGTGAGAGAGAATGTGAGCTATGTCATTACTGGATTTTGGTTGCAGGTAGCTAACACACTATTCAGTGGGAGGAGGATAGAGGAGGTCAGAAAGCATCAATGCACAAAACAATGTGATGGATATACTGCAAAGCTGCGTTTGAGCAACACTTTGCTGCCTTTTTTTATCAGAGGGAACACAAAACTGTGAGGAGCAGCCTCCTGAAATCTCTCAATATGCATTTTGGTAAAATTGCAGTAAAAATGGTTACTTGTGCAAGAAAGTCTTAAATTTCTTTGCAAGCAAGGCTAAAAGATTTGAATATAGCGATTATCACTGAAATCAAACATTGAAAACAATATTTATTTTTCCTGATGCTTTCCTGTGCAGTTCTCCTTCATTACAAGTATTTAGGGTTTTAAACTTTGCAGCATTTTATTAATTGTGTTGACGTGGCTTTCTTACAAGCATAAGCAGCATGATTTACATGATGCATGCTTGTGTCAGAATGAAAAAGGCTGTGGGGAAACAGTGGGTAGAGGAACACACCCTGTTGGTAAATGACACATGTAAATTAAGAGCATGTACTTGAATTTTTCTGCCTTAGTGCATTCTGTGTAAACGTTTGCTGAAAAGACACTGCTAGAAAGGAGACGATGTAATTAAAAACTAATTCAAAGTCTATTTAATTCAGTCTACCAAAATAAGTTTTGGTTGTAATTTGAACTATTGTCAGATTAATGCAACTTAGGTTTGTATTTAAAACTTTACAGGATTTCATTCTCAGTACAAGAAGGAAAAATTAAGCCTTTGTAACTTTCTTGCTTCATCCCCTTTTGTAGTGTCCCTAGGATACCGTGGGCTTTTGCTATGACAGAAGTATGTGGTGTAATTCTTTGCTACATTTGGCTATTGGTTCTTCTGCTTCACAAACACAGGTACAGTATGTAAAATTCAAATTAACTGGTGCTTTGATTCAGAGAAAGGACTTTAATAAAATTGTATTACAACTGTTCAAGACTTTTCATTCAGTAAGAGTCTTGTGAGCTTCTAATACATTCCAGCCAAAATGGGTGAAAGGATTTAATAAAGAATGGTGATTTTTGAATCTTTCAAAACAGTCACCTGAAATTTCTTTTCTACCACATTTTTTTTTCTTCAGAACGTCTGTATTTCAGAGTTGTTAGTCTATATCCTTTGTAACAATTCTATATGTAAGAAAATCCTATGAGAAAGAAATTCCACAAGATGACTGGGCCATCGTACCAGCTTGCTGTCACCAAAGGCCAGAAAACCCTTTTGCATGTGTGTGTATGTTGAGTTAAATTTTACCCTTTTGTTAACTTTTGCCAGTTTGCCAACACAAGGTACGAGTGCCAAAGCTAATATAAGTGTAGCTTCAAAGGAGTAGAATTGTACCGTTTGGTGGCAGTAAACTTGCTAGTGTCTCTCTCTGTCATGTGGGAGCCATAACTTTAGAGTACTACTTTATTTTAAAGTTTGGGGTTTTTACATGCAGTTAATTGCAGCAGTGATGAAGGGACTTCATGGAATTAAACTGGACTGTGAGGAAAAAACTCATCCTAACGTCCCTGATTTAAAAAACCCACTATATTTTGAACTCTGGAAATAAATTCCTGTGTACTTTTCCCAGGTCTATACTTCTGCGAAGGCTGTGCAGCCTCATGGGGACAGTGTTCTTACTACGCTGCGTTACGATGTTTGTTACCTCACTCTCTGTGCCAGGACAGCACTTGCAGTGTACTGGAAAGGTAAATACTTAACATGTTTTAAATTGTTTTTCTTGTTTCCTTTGTTAAGAGGTTTATTTGAGATACAATTAAGATTCTCGTAACCATAATGTTAGTTTTGAGAGACCAGTGTTGTTGCCCTCCTCTTGCCCTCCATGCCTCTTTGTTAATTGCTGTTATGCATCCTTGCCACTTCAGAGAGGAAATAAGTGCTTGGGGAATTGTGTGCAGAGTAATTCACACTGCAAACCAGAGAAAATACAACGGGGAAGTGTCCGCTTAAGATATTGATTTCATAAAAAAAAGACCAAAAGTGGACTAATCTTTTCTTGTTGGATGCTTCTTTACCTTGTTGGATGCATAGTTTCAGAAAATTTACCTTTTTGGATGCATAGTTTCAGAAACAAACCAAAGCTGCTATTATTTCACCCTTTCTAATAAGGGCTATTCATAGAATATGAGATTTTTTTTTTTATTCTAGCTCTTGGTTAGAAGAGATTTGAACCCTCAGCACAGGAAGGACATGGAAGTGTTGGAGCGGGTCCAGAGGAGGGCCACAAAGATGATCAGAGGGCTGCAGCAGCTCTCCTACGAGGACAGGCTGAGAGAGTTGGGGCTCTTCAGCCTGGAGAAGAGGAGGCTTCAAGGGGACCCGATAGTAGCCTTCCAGTATCTGAAGGGGGGCTACAGGAAGGCTGGGGAGGGATTATTTCCAAGGCCTTGCAGCAACAGGACAAGGGGCAATGGGTTTAAACTGGCAGAGGGAAGGTTTAGACTGGATGTTAGGAGGAAATTCTTTGCAGTGAGGGTGGTGAGGCACTGGCACAGCTTGCCCAGGGAGGTTGTGGCTGCTCTGTCCCTGGAGGTGTTCAAGGCCAGGTTGGAGGAGGCCTTGAGTGAGCTGTACTAGTGGGAGGTGTCCCTGCCTATGGCAGGGGGTTGGAACTAGATGATTCTTGAGGTCCCTTCCAACCTTACCATTCTATGAACTGAATATGTTGGAAGGTTGAATATATTCAAAATGGGGACAGATTCTGTATATCACAGTATCACCAAGGTTGGAAGAGACCTCAAAGGTCATTAAGTCCAACCCATTACCACAGACCTCAAGACCAGACCATGGCGCCAAGTGCCACGTCCAAACGCGCCTTGAACACCTCCAGGGATGGTGACTCCACCACCTCCCTGGGCAGCCCATTCCAGCAGTCAATGACTCTCTCAGGCAAGAACTTTCTCCTCACCTCCAGCCTAAACTTCCCCTGGCACAGCTTGAGACTGTGTCCTCTTGTTCTGGTGCTGGTTGCCTGAGAGAAGAAGGTAACCTCCTCCTGGCCACAACCACCCTTCAGGTAGTTGTAAATAGCAAGAAGGTCTCCCCTGAGCCTCCTCTTCTCCAGGCTAAACAATGCCAGCTCCCTCAGCCTCTCCTCATAGGGCTTGTGCTTGAGGCCTCTCACCAGTCTTGTTGCCCTTCTCTGGACATGCTCAAGCACCTCAATACAAGTCAGTTGCAACAAAATACTTGCTCTATATTCCAGCCTTCATCAGGTATTATGAGTGCAGTTAGTAATTGTCTTTAGTAATTTTATTCACTGCCACAATAAAATCCAGAGATGTTCTGACCTGTGTTTTAATAGAAGATCCAACATGATAAATAGTATTAAAGATAGAGAGTGCTAAACAGCTAACTTTAGGAACGTACTTCTTGGGCAGCGGGGCTGGAACTTACTGAAGGTTCGTATCACTGTCTTGTAGCTGTATGGCAATGTTTGGGCAAAACTCCAGCGGGCATTTGCAATATGGAGTGGCTTTGGAATGACTTTGACTGGAGTACATACGTGTGGAGATTATATGTTCAGTGGCCACACAGTTGTCCTGACTATGCTCAACTTCTTTGTCACAGAATGTAAGTACAGATTGTTAATACTTGAATGTCCTTAAGTGTTAAGAATACACAGTGCTTGCTGTCAACCCAGGGTGTGAGAGTGTAAATACTCCAGGCTTGGAGAAGAGGGGCTGGAAAGCTGCCCGGTGGAAAACGACCTGGGGGTGTTGCTCAACAGGCTACTGAATATGAGGCAGCAGTGTGCCCAGGTGGCCAAGAAGGCCAATAGCATCCTGACTTGTATTAGAAATAGTGTGGGCAGCAGGACCAGGAAAGTGATTGTCCCCTTCTATTTGACAGTAGTGAGGCTGCAACTTGGTTGCTGTGTTCAGTTTTGGACCACTCACTACAAGGACATCAAGGTGCTGGAATGTGTCCAAAGGAGAGGGTCTGGAGAACTAACCTTAGAATTATGAGACATGGCTAAGGGAACTGGAGTAGTTTAGTCTGGAGAAAAGGAGGCTGAGGGAAGGAAGGCCTTATTGCTGGAGGAAACAGCCTCAAGTTGTTTCAGGAGAATCTTAGATAGGGTAGTTGGAAAAATTTCTTAACCTAAAGGGTTATTAAGGCATGGAACAGACTGGCCAGGGAAGTGGTAGAGTTACCATCCCTGGATGTATTTAAAAGATGTGTAGATATGGTGCTTAGTGACATGATTTAGTGGTGACTTGGCAATGCTAGGTTAATGGTTATTCTTAAAAGACCCTTCCAACCAAAAAAGATTTCCTGATTCTAGGTATTAAGAATATCTGCTGCTTAGCCTTCTGCTATGGTTTAACCCCAGATAGCAGTTAAACACCACACAGCCACTTGCTCCTTCCTCTCTCACTTTCCTGGTTCTGGTGACACTGTTTCTAATAGAAGCCAGGATGCTGTTGGCCTTCTTGGCCACCTGATGCCTCATATTCAGGTGGATGAATAGAGGGAGACAACTGGGGAGGGAGAAAAAGGAGTACAGCGTGTGGGTTGAGATGAAGATAGTTAAATAGGACAGAAAAGGGAGGGAAAATAGTACTAATAAAATACTCAAAATGACTGATGCATAATACACTTGCTCGTGACCTGCTGGCCAATGCCAACCGATCCCTGAGCCACAGTGCTCCTGGCCAGCTCCCACTAGTTAATATGCTGCACATGACATTATATGGAATGGAATACCCTTCCCCAGCTTCTTGTGCACCTCCAGCCTCCACTGACAGAGCTGTATGAATAGCTGAAAAATCCTTGATATAGAAAAAACACTGCTTACCAACAGCTAAAACATCAGCGCGTTATCAACACGGTTCTTGTCCAAAATGCAAACCGCAGCACTATACCTGCTACTAGGGAGAAAATTAACTTTGTTCCTGCTGTAACTAGGACACTTACTCAAAAAGTTCAGACTGCAATACTTAAGCAAACAAATAAAATATCAGATTGGTGATGTTTTGCTCAGATTTGTGACAGTTCACTTGCAGACAGGAAAAGAACAAGACTGCCTAGATTAATTGAAGGGTGAAAGAACATTTGAAAGAACAAACAAGACAAGAAAATTAGAAAGGCCTTCTAGTTTGCCACTGAGAGAATACTGGAGAAGATACTGTTTGTGTATTTGCTACTGACCCTGTCAGGCCAAATGCCCAGCTGAATATCTGTACATTTAGTATAATCCATAAAGCCAAATACCAAATCTCACAATGAGTGAGAATCTGTGAAACAATAGTGCTCTTCTATGAAGTCAAAGTATACTTAATATACCAAGCTAAGATAATTAGTCTGAGTTAACCTATAGCAGAATGAGTGCAATACCAGAGTAAAGTATGCTTTATGACATGGAAAAGGTATGATTTTCATTAAAAGAAGTTGGTTGAAAAGAGAACTCTGCTTTGCATGCTTCTAAACCATTTCAGGATGCTCTGTTAATCCCAAAATGAATAATAACTGTATTCATAAATGAAAGTCATTAAGTAATAGATACTTAAGTGTTTTCATTTTTTGGTGGTGTTTGGAAGTTTTTTTTTTGTTGTTGTTTATTGAAGATGTAGATGTAAATGGTATTTGCAGATGAAGACAGTAACTTCCTCACACTTTTGGATGAAAAATCTTTACAAAAATTTGCAAGTCTAGGCTTGGAATTTGTAATGACCCAGATTTTTGAGGCATTCACGTTCTGTTTTCTTCTAGATACACCAAGGAGCTGGAACTTCTTGCACACCTTGTCGTGGGTCCTGAATCTCTTTGGGATCTTTTTCATTTTGGCTGCACATGAACATTATTCTATAGATGTCTTCATTGCCTTTTACATCACTACAAGACTCTTTTTGTATTACCATACACTGGCTAATACTAGAGCGTATCAGCAGAGTAGGAGAGCAAGGATCTGGTTTCCAATGTTTTCTTTTTTTGAATGCAATGTTAACGGTACTGTTCCTAATGAGTATTGCTGGCCCTTCTCAAAACCTACTATACTGAAAAGATTGATTGGCTGAAGAGTATGTGGGTCAGTTCAGATTTTTATAAAGAGTTGCAACTAAGATTCTACAAGGCTATCTGAGGAGGAATGTAAAGTAACGTTTTCTTCACTCTGTGATGTCCTCTTCCTTGTCTTGTTTCTTAAGATTGTTAGCCATAAAATGGAGTTCCCGTAATTCACAGGGATGTGTTTTGAGTTTTTGTTGCTAAAATAAAAAAAAACAATGCAGGGGCTATTAAAGGTTATCAGGGAACCATGAATACAAAGCAGAATGTTGTTACCCATAGTAAGATTCTATGTGAATGTTTATGTAACTCCAAATATGTGCTTGTACAGAATTGAATTATACACTTCACAGGTCCAAACCTCCATTACCTAATGTGCCAGCCTGACTAAAAAAAATAGACTTTTATTTTAAAGCCTTTCTTTTAAAACAGTCATAAGTGTAATTTTGAAAACAATCTCTGTGTATGCTTAACAATTGAGAAGTACCGTGTCATAAAGAAAGTAGTATAGTTCCTTGCCACTGTTAAATAACTTCATTGAACTGTTCCTTGAACAGTTAAATAACAAGTCTTAAAGTATAACTGACAGTATAAATGGTCTGCATACAGATTTCCAAAAATGAAAGTCTGTCCTGTGGCTATGCAATGATGTTTTTTTTATTTTTTAATGAGAGCTTATTTAGTCTAGTCTATTAGTTGTCAATACGGTTGTTGTAGCACTCAAAGTCTTCCCTTTTGAGTTTAAATAAATGAGTTAAACTAACTGCTGCATCCAATGAGAGTAATGAATTCAGCTTTAGTGAGTGGAAAGCCACAAAATAACTTCTGTGTGGTTTTAATTGTTTTATACCCTGACCTGCGCATGTTTTTGGGAGCAGCTCTTTAACACTGAGAAAACAGAACAATTACCTTGATATATTATATTGTCCCATAAATGGGTGGGGAGATGCATGTCATAACTTTTTCAGGAGAAGTGATAATAGTGAGTATTTGAAATAGTGCAAATGTTGACGTACGTTGTAGCGTTCTGATGTCTACGGTATGGTGAATGTTTCTGTACATATATACCCACAGTATATTTGTTAATATATATATATATACACACACATATGTTCTAACAAGTATGTGAAGAGACTAGTTTTTAAACTAAGTTGCTCATTTACTACACTGAAAGATTACTGTAAGCAGTTGAATTTTGGCTGTTTAAAACTAAACAAAGCAAAATACCCACCACAAATCAACCCCCAAACCAACACTTCCAGTTCACAATGCGTTAGCAAGGTTGTGCGATCTCACATGCAACGGTTTGTAAGCAGACAATGGCAGTGTTGACTGTAGAGACTTAAAAAAATAATATTTATGTTAAATGAAAACTGAGAGGTAAAAGGAGCAAAACATAAAAGTGGCACAGACTTTCTGATTCAGTTATTGCAATTTCCGAATAGGTGATACGTGCAAATGGTTGCGGAACTTATCTTTGGAAAGCTACACAAAGCACTTCACAGCTTGGTACAAGCTGACTTGGTGTCCATAATAGACTTAGGGTTTGCAGGGGGAAAATCCCCTTGGAATTTTGCTAGACAGTTTTGTATTTGAAGACTTGTAACCTACTGTGGGCTACTCTTTATTATGTTCCTTTTATAAACTTGGAATCTAGTTTCTAGACTATATTCAGTTCTGTGTAGTATATTATTTTGTAACTTAATTTAGCACCTGTTCCACAGCAGTTGTGCATCTAAGAGTATCTCTGCCAGCTGTATTGAGCACACACACGTTGCACTATTCAGCAGACTTTTATATTTGTAACATTCCAGTTTTTTAGCACAATTGCAGGTTTATACTATTTTGGTCAATCTGCTGTAGCCCGATGGCTCTTGCCATCCGTTGTGGAAGTACACTTACTATTAAGAAAAAAAAGGAGAAAATATTCTAAAGTATTTAAAGACTTTTTATTTGCTGTTATTCTCTTTCTGATTTCAGAAAGACAATTTGAACATTCCTCTTGAGACTTTATAATCAAAGAACTATATTTGTTAATTTCTATTTGCCTTTGCAATGCACACACAGTTACAAATGGTTTGGTTTTGTTTTTTTTAACTCTAGGAAACATCTTTTCTCAGGATGTGCAGATTGTACTCCAAGTTAAAGCATGAGGAGAGGTATCCAGTTAAATTTGCAAAGCTGTTAACTCTGAAAAGAGCCATGCCAGTACTAACTGGCTTAGCTGTGTCTAAACTGAAAAATGATTTTGCAACTTGGGCACGCAGGAGAATTTTTTAAGTCCAGCCCAGTGTGACAATGTTTACATAAAGTAAAGCTGTCTCATTTCAGTACTATTTAAACAAAAAATGGAAGTTCATAAACTTTGAAACATAAGGCTTTTCATTGTTCTAATTTAATTCTTCAAATTCTGTTAATGTAAATCCATGTTTTAAATTAGCATTGCCTGTTGGGTTTTTGAAGAAAACTTGTCCTTTTCTGCTGTTTCCCTTGATGCCAAATACCTTACTCCAAGATAAGCAATGCATAAAGCTTGGGTTTATGAGCATTGCAGTGGGTTAAAACTTTGTCAGGATAATTGATCTGTTTTGGAAATTAATTATTTCTGTCTATAAACATGCAAGAGATAGGTTTGTAATTGATAGAAGACAGAAAAGTCTGAACTTGCAAACAAAAACGCACAGGTCACTGAAAGTTGGTAAAGTAAGTTTATTGTTCATTACATGGAAACTGGTTGCAAGTTACTGATAGGCTTAAAATTATGGGCTTACTTCATCTAATAGTGTTTAAGACTTGACAATAGCCTTGAGCTCTTCCTTATTTATTAACAGAAAGATATGTTTGCACATAGCTGCAAGCAATAGACACAGGCATTACCCCACCTCTTCCTCTCTGTCCTGTTGTACCTTACTACACAGCTTCTTAAAGTAAGCTTCCTATACTTTAGTTTTTCCTTTCTGGAAGATCCCTTACACTGGCGTATTTATGACATTACACCTGCACACAGAAATTAGATTTTCACAGATGTGGATTTTTTAGAAAATTCTGCTTACACTGACAAAAGTTTATGGAAGGGTCTTCAAGTAAAGCTGCCTTCAGCTGTTCTTCAGTGATGATACAGACAGCTTTTATATATGCTAATCGTTGTCATGTCCTCTGGCAAACAAGGTTAACACTTACACAAAGTGTTGGTGCAGAAATATATATAGGCTTGAAGTATATGTCCAAGAACAGCAAGGATTGGATCCTCTAAGTATGTTGCTTGTGGTGAATCAAATGATATGCTTAACTTTAAGCAAGTAACTGCTCTTGAGTTCAGTGAGGGTTACCATTTTAATGTAAGCATTTCCTTGAATAAGGCCAAGCGCATGCTGTGTGTGATATACTGCTGTACAGGCACTGTCACTTCCTTTTCCCTGATTTCTTCCCCCTCATTTACTATATAAGAAGACATTCCAGTAGAATTTCAAAGCAATTACTAGTTAACTGGATTCTGAGATAATAAAACTGTAAAAAAACCTCATTGGTTTTATATTAAATCAGATGATTTAGAATTACTGAAACCTTTTGTGAGGGTTTGGGAGTTACCCACCCCACATGCACAATGAATTCACTCAGACAGCTGGAAGTTAAGCAGTGAAGCTATATTTACAGCTTAGCACAATTCATGAGCATATGTAGACAATAGACACAAATATTTACAGTTATATAAAAGTAACACAGAAACACAAAATCCCTCCCAAAACAGATTGCCAGGAGGCTCCCGACCCAAACATCCTCCCTTCAGAAATAACCAGATCAATCCCTGCCATATGTCACGTGATAAATCTGGAGAGATCTGAGGTGAGATGTCAGAAAGATGACAAGGAGGTTAGAGGGAAGCAGGTTAGGTCAGATTATAGAGTTAAGGCAGATGTGACCACACAGTCTGCCAGAGAGAAGGAGAACAAGTGAGAACTAAATGAGAAGTGTGTGAGGAGTGTCTTACCTTGTATTTTGACTACTTGCTTCTCAGCAGAAGAATGATATAGGTCACTGTTGGTTGTTTTTTTTTTTTTCTTCTCACAGCTAAGGGTTTCATTTCTCTCAGTAGAATACTCCAGCTTGCCTCAAACCAGCACACCTTTCAGTGTGGATAAAAGCACAGGTTTCTGTAATCTTTTCTGTATGACTGTGTCACATAGTGCCAAAATGAGTATTGAAGGGAAGGAGATAAGGAGCGAACTCAGACATAAATGCAAGTCTTTTGCAACTGTTAATATTTTCTTGGGTTTTTTTAATCAGTGTTTGCATACTTAGCATGATGCTTGTCCACTATTACTTAGCTAGTTTTTGATGTATGAAAAGTCCACTAGGGTTTCAAGCATCAACACTGTTGTGGAGCTGAGTATTAATCCTTAAATGTGCATTTGAAGAAGCAGCAGATGTTTTACAGGGGGAAAAAAAATGTTTTGTTGACCTGGAGTTATTAACAAGAGTAACCTGTAACAATTGCTAGTTACTCTTCCTGTCAGTGTAGTTTCTACTGGAGAATTTGTAGTAAGCTACAGACAATAATTGATTTTTTTTTTTCTTATTTTTGTTTTGAATTTTTTAAAAACTTTTTTATTTTGGTAAGTTGTTTTTCTGGTTTTTTTTTTTTTCAGGGTTTGGGTTTTTTTGGGTTTTTTTTGAGTCATCTATGACACTTTTGTAAAAGTTTAATGTGTAATTACAAAAACCATCATGGTCTTATCAAGATAGAAGTATATTTGGCAGAAGTCCATGTAGTAAGCCATCTTACCCTCTGAATTTTTGTATACATGTAGACTTCATCAATCAACTGTTACTTGACAGGCCCCTGATGATTCATACAGATTATTATAATTTCTGATCTATTTTTTGCATTGAAAAGATACAGAGGGGAAACTATTCTAACTGAAAAGAATATTTCTGTGGGAAAAGTCCTTTGCAGTGAACATATTGATGTCTTGTTCCTTATATGAAGAAAAATGCCCCAAAACATCCCTCACAACCCCTGAAACACTATAGTATTGTGAAGAGTAAACTTTCTCTCTAGCCGTATCCTGCATACTTAACCTTTTGTATCTTAAGAAATTTGAAGTGAGTATTATGTACAGAATTCAGTAACGTGCACATTTTAAAAGGCAGTTTGTAACAGGTCTGTAAGAACACGATGATAAATGTGGAGCACAATAACTTGATGGCTGCATAAGTAGAAAGTATCTTTTGTTAAATTTTTTGGTAAAATACAGGAAATTTGTCAAGTGTGATAAACCACGAACTGCATTACACGTAGTACTTAACATAATGGGGCTGTAGAAACGTGGCTTTTCACACTGCACAGCTGCTTCAGTTTTATTCTGACAGAAAGTAGTATTGCCTAATAGCTAGAAGGTATGCCAGTGAAGTTTAAAGTGAGTACTGTAAATAAGTAAATATTGTTTTGATTCTAAACTCAGATTGAATTAATATATGGTTTTATATCTTTGTTGTATGAAAACATACTTAAAAGTACTAAAATAAAATATTTGAAAGAGGACAAGTGTTTGATGGATTTACTTAAAACATATTTAAAAGCACTAAAATAAAATATTTGAAAGAGGACAAGTGTTTGATGGATTTACTTAAAACATATTTAAAAGCACTAAAAATATTTGAAAGAGGACAAATGTTTGATGGATTTATTTAAAACATATTTAAAAGTAGAATCATAGAATCATAGAATGTTAAGGTTGGAAGGGACCTCAAGGATCATCTAGTTCCAACCCCCTGCCATAGGCAGGGACACCTCCCACTAGTACAGCTCACTCAAGGCCTCATCCAATCTGGCCTTGAACACCTCCAGGGAGGGAGCAGCCAAGTACTAAAATAAAATATTTGGAAGAGGACAAGTGTTTGATGGATTTATTTAAATGATGGCTCTGTTAATGTGACCATAAAAATGTATCTGTGTAATCTGGTGTTTCCCCAAAGCTCTGTTTTATTGGTGTGAAAATGCACACTTCATAATATGTATATCTGTGTGCCTGTTGTTTTTTTTTCCAGTTGTAAACTGTTTTGGCAAATCAGGTCAATATTTTTATCATTAGAAAGCCAGAAAATGTATTCTATGCTTGTCCTGGCAGGCATAAATCCTGCCAGGCTGGTTTAAACCCTCGCTCAGTCCTCCTTCCATTCAGGGTCCAGAAGTTGAAGTAGATTGAGTAGAAGCAAAGCCTTGGGGCTAGGAGCTTAGCACCACATGTCAGGTGTCTGGTGCAGCCCCTCAGCATGCCTGCGTGGGCACACTAGGCACAAAGCTTTAAATGCATTGGGCAGAACAAGGATGCTAAATGTCTATTGGCCAGTTTAACTTTCAAATTGGTCTATTTAAGGGGGGGTTGATTTAAAAGCTGCACCTTTCTTCAGCGGTCCTCTTTTCTACGCAGACAGCCTTCCCTGCACAGCAGGAAGCAGCACCCCTTAGTGTGGCTCTTTATACTGGGAATCGCCGTGGCCACGTTTGCAGCTTACGCTGGCAGCAGCTCTCTGCAACTCTCTCCCCACCTCTGCCTGGAATATTTTGCATTTTACCACGGGATCATTACTGTGAGTTTTGGAAGCGTTCTTATACGGGAAACAGGGATCCAAGGCATTGTGAGTACCATGTGCTAGGGTTAATGCTAAGCCTCTGCAGCGCAGTTAGAATTTTTCCTGGTTTGCGTTCCTGTTTTTCCAAGTTCTGCTTGTTTAAACTGTTTCATTCTGTGTTAATAAATATCCTTTGTGCAACTATTTCCTGTCGACCGAAAAATCCAAAGAATCTGGGGGAATTTTCCCCAAATTTTGAATATTAATAATAGAAATTAATATTCATAGATTAGTAATCATAATTCATAGCAAGTTATTAATATCTCATCACAATGTTCTGAGATCTTGGTTAAGTCTGATGAGGGCTTTCAAAGACTTCAGCTGAAGTAGCTTTGATGTCTCTAGGTATTGCTGGTGAATAGCCATAGAGTCAGTAGTCTGAAAAATTCTTGGAAGAGCTGTGCAAGAGCTGAGTACTTACACAGTCTTCTAGTGGGTTTGTATGTTAGGCTTGTAGTTGCACAGTCTTCTAGGGGGTTTGTATGTTAGGCTTGTAGTTGCACAGTCTTCTAGGGGGTTTGTATGTTAGGCTTGTAGTTGCACAGTCTTCTAGGGGGTTTGTATGTTAGGCTTGTAGTTACTTTGTCATGGATTTCAGTCATCTAGTATGTCAGAGGGTGAACACTGATTCCTATGGCAAAAAACTTAAGCCAGCATACCAGGTATGCTATGTGCCCTGGAGTTGTATGTCCAAATTTATAAATAGCAATTCTGATACGTATTTCTGGTATATATTTTGTGACCTTAATTCAGCTAAAACATTCTCAGATTAGTGTGAGAAAGGTAAACTTAATGTACTGAACAGTTGGAAAGTTTTCCGTTTACCTCCCTCTGAATTAAAATATCTAGATTGATCATTTAGAGAAAGAATATGAATCATAGAATGGCTTAGGTCAGAAGGGACCTTAGAAATCCATCTACTCCAACCTCTCCACCCTGGGCAGGGATGCCTCTTAACTAGACTCAGCTGCCCAAGGTCTTAGCCAACCTGGCCTTGAACCCTCGAGGAGGCATCCACAAGCTCCTTGGGCAACCTTTTCCAGAGTCTCACCATCTTTGTACTGAAGAACTTCTTCCTAAGATCCAGTCTAACATATTTATGATTCTCAGAAAACAGCAACAGGAATAACCAACAGCAAATGTTCCTTGCAAAGGATTCACACAGAGGTTAACAGGTACCTTCACAAGCAAAACATGTCCAAGAAGCTAAATTTTTTTACAGAAAGAGTAGTCAGGCATTGGAATAGGCTGCCCAGGAATGTGGTGGAGTCCCTGGAGGTGTTCAAAAAACGTAGATGTGGCTCTTTGGAATGTGGTTTACTGGCCGTGGTGGCATTAGGTCGGACTTGATGGTCTTAGAGGTCTTTTTCAACTGGAACAAACTCACAGATTCACAGATTGCATTGGGGTGGAAGGGATCCTCAAAGGTTGTCTTGCCCGACCACCCTGCAGCGAACGGTGACATCTCCAACTAGATCAGACTGCCCAGGGCCACGTCAAGTCTGATCCTGATGGTCTCCAGGGACAGACAGGGCTTTAACCACACCCCTGGGCAGCTTGTTCCAGTATTTTACAAATCTCATTACAAAGAACTTCCTCCTTATGTCTAAATCTACCTTGCTCCAGTTTAAAACCATTGCTGCTTGTCCTTTTGCTACAAGCCCTTTTAAATAGTCCTTTCCAAGCCTTTCCGTAGGTCTTCCGCAAATGCTGAAATATAGCCATAAGGTCTTCCTGGAGCCTTCTCTTCCAGGCTGAGCAGCCCAAATTCTTTCAGCTTTTCTTCATAGGTGAGGTGCTCTCTGACTCCAAAATAGACAATAAATCTTCTAAAACAGATTGGGAAAGCATCCAGAGAAAATACCTGCCTTCTTCCCAGAATGTGCTACAGTTCTGCTTAGAGATGTAAACTCCACAATACCTTGCACTTCTCAGTGTTCCTACTTCAACCAGAGCTAGGAAGAGAAATAGTAGCTGATGTCTGCAATGAGGAAATAAAATAGGATCTAAGCAGATGGGCTTGAGTTTGGTGAAGAATCTCTCAGTAGCCTGGATGTGGAAATAATCAACTTCGGACAGTCTTCAGATCACTTTGTTCAGGCTCATTTTCAAAATTCTCATAAGGAAGACTGGTACAAAACAGTAACTACTCTCCTGATTAATTGAATGACTTTGAAATAGATTTAGGATCCTGAAACTATATAATTGCATCCTATCTCTTCAGTGAAGTTCTCCAAGGAAGTAGTTTATTCTTCTCTATTAAATGTGCAGGTGTCAGTCTCATTTACTGTACCTCATTCCAAATATATAATGAATTGTTAATCTTGGCTTTTCACAAAGCTGTCAAAATAGTTTGCAAAGACTGAACGTATTTTCACAACTGTCTTTGGACTAACTTAAAATGATTATCGAAAGCTGATGGTGACTAACTTAAAATGATTATCAAAAGCTGATGGTGTTATCAGCTCTTTCTCCAGCATGGAAATAAGTAATGCTGACAAAATATAGTTGGCACATATTATGTTGTGCTGGTTTGAGGCTAATTAGAATATTTTAATAGAGAAAATTACACTATAGGCTGTGAAAGGAAAACATCATGATGTCTACTTCACTCATAGGCTTGCTGGAGAATTGTTTGGGAACAATAACCAAAACATTAGATAAGTCAGTCTCCGTCTGACTCTTGCTGGAGCAGCAGCTGCTGGGGTGGTCTAGCAGCTTCTGGGCTCTGGCTCCTCTGCCGATTAATCCTCACTAACCACTTTTCTTCTAACCCCCCTGGCTGATCCTCCTAATTTACCTTGCACATAAGGCAAACCTTGGGGTAAGGTACAGGGATGGGGAGAAGGTGGAAGGGTGGTTGGGAGCCCCTCCTGGGGTCTCTGATTTCTGGGAGGGGAGTTGTGTTTCTGTATTACCTTTAACTTGTATATTTCTGTAAATATTCTGTATATAGTGTATATCTCTGCTTGTACATGGTGCAAAGCTGTAAATAGAGCTTCATCATTTAACTTCCAGCCAACTGAGTTCTAGTCTGGGTCATTTTACAGTGTGGGGGGCCGGGAAACTCCCAAACTGTCACATATGTGAATCTGTTACAAGAATGTGCATAAAGGCTGAAGGAGCTGCATCTCTTCAGCTTGGGTAACACTTGAGGAGTGGCTTCATTAATGTTTATAAATATGTGAAGTGTGAGTGTCAGGAGGACAGAGAGACACTTTACTCAGTGAAATCCAATGATAGGACAGTGGGCAGTGGGTGCAAGCTGGATCACGTAAGGTTTCACATGAACATAAAGAAAGACATTTTCAGTGGTAGCCCTGGAACAGGCTTTCCAGAGGGGCTATGGAGTAATTTTCTCTGGAGACATTAATAACCTGCCCCAATGTGTTGCTGTGTGATCCTAGGTGATAATGCTCTCACCAGGGCATTGGACTAGATGATCTTTTGAGGTCCCTTCCAACACTTAACATTCTGTGATATATCTCAAACTGTTTCTGAAGAAGTAACTGTTCTGGGCAATGTAGTAATTAGAGGTTACAGCTGTGGTCTTAAGACTGTAGCTACTACTTATGACTGACTTCCTTTTTATTTTGGCGCTGATCTGTGACAAATTATGTTGAAATTGCTTGATCTTTCTGGATTGCTAAACAGCTAAAATCAGCCCTGGATTGCTGTCGCCCTAACCCTGATTGTTGGTAGCTTCCGGTGTGTTTTAGTAAGATCTGCCTTCTCTTGCAAGAAGATGGGCTCTCCTGCTCCCCATCCTAGGATAAACTTCAGTCAATTGCAGAGGAAACTGCTTACTGGTGTCAGTGTTCTGACGAGCAAAGCAGACGGAGTTTATTAGCCAAAAGCTTTTGTGAAAGCGCCAGAAAGTGATTCAATCTACTTGTAACAAGAGGGTTGCTGAAGGCTCCGCCTCTGTTTGTGTCCTGCCTGCTAAAAATAGTCACCCTGGCTGATGCCAAAGCACAGCACAACCTGTCACGTGACCATTGCAAGCTGACCATTATGAGACTGGAAATACATAGAAAAGTGTTTGCTGTCCTGCAGGCTGCTTTAAATAAGCAAAAGGAGACAGCAGAGGAAGAAGGAAAGCAGTTTGCTCTGGGCTCTGCTGCATGTCGCCTTTGCTGAAGGCCTCTTGGGCTGTGCCTGAGATGACTCCTTCACAAAGATGGCCTGTTTGGTCATCCTGGTTTTCTCTTAATCAGGCTGTTTCTCCAAGCTGTGAGTTGCAGTAATTGAAGAACAGAGCTTTTAGCAGAAGGCTGGTGTCTGTGTCTGGCCAGCCTACAGCATGCAAGACCACTCAGATGCCACCTCCCCCCAGCACTGCCTCAGCGCTTCCGACCAAAGCCCTGCCCTATTGTCAAAATAGGGGCAGGCTTGTGTGATGGCAGGACCAAGTTGTGGCAATATTGCTGCACTGATGTGCTGTGCTCACTGACCAAAAGTGGACTGGGACTTTTAAACCACAATTAACTTATTTAATTCCAGGAACAGTTGCTTACTAGACAAAGTTACATCAGTAATTAAGTCCATAGACAGGCTTCTATTTGGGCATTACTACTCTTGTGTCCAAATGCATCTGAGTTAAATTCAAATCTGTGCTAGCTGATGTATGGTTCACAACTTGCATCATTTCACTTTGGCTTTTCAGTGAGGATGTAGACTGTATCATTTGATGGGTATTGATTTGCCCCTGGTTTTACACATACTATTTACATGTGCAAACCCTTCCTCTGCTTTTCCTGTGGTATGAGGAAACTGGCAAGGAGTGACAGAATAGATCATATTACTGCAGCACAAAAGGAAGTTCCCTGCTAGTACATGGCTTGGTGAGCACACTACCCATGAGAAGACAGTAGTCTGAGTTTACCCTTGGCTATCTGGTATATGCATTCACATCCTGTCTAAGTGTTCAGAGTGCAATGCCCACTAATCCATTGCTAATAAATGCTACCATAGCAGATGCAGGAAGAATTTACACCCAGAGCTGCACTTTAAGGAAAGTGGCTCAGCTCTTTGGTCTTAAGAAATCCCCACATAAGACTAAATGTATGTATAGTTTTCAATATCATTTTTTTGTTTCAGCTTTTAGGAGGAGGCACTGGTCCTCAGTCTCCAGAGGGGTAAGGTAACTGAAACTCGGTTGGATCCTGGTCGTTGGATGCAGATTGCTGGTAAGTCAAACTTCTATTTAGCAGCTAGAAAACTGAGAATTCATTCTAAGGAAACCAAGAAAGATGCTGGCTTAGGAAGGAGGTTTTCTTACCTCTTTTGGTAAGAAATTAGAGAACTTAATTAGAGTGCACTGACATACAAAGAAACTCATCGGTCTCTGAGGGCATTCATCAGGAGAAGAATAAAGGTGGTTTGAGTACTTTAATCAAGTATGCTGAGTGAAACGCAGAGTTCTCGGTAAGTTTTCTCCTTTTTAGGTCACTAAGAGGAACTTAGTTTTGTCTAAGGATTTCTGTAAATTAATGTTCCAAATGCAGGAAAGAAAGGGCTGAAGTTGACTTAGATTTGCATCCATGTTTTCTTGATTCCTTTTCCTCCTTTTTTTTTTTTTCTCCCCAATCTGTGGTGGGTTAAGGAACTTTCCCCCTCCTACTATTAGAATTTACCAGACCAGCTTAGATGGCTTGGAAGGAAGATAAAGCTGTATTTACAGCAAAGGTAAATTTACAAGTGTATATATACAAAATATTTACAAGTATTTACAATTACATACAGTTTAAAAATAATACAGAAATCCACATTCCCTCCTGGACAAAGAAACTGCCCAGAAGGGGCTCAAAGCCACCCTCTCTCTCTCCCAGATAGACAAACATAACAGCAAAGCTTACCTGTTATCTGTTGGTGGAAGATCACACACACAGTATCACACAGTATCACCAGGGTTGGAAGAGACCTCAAAGATCATCAAGCCCAACCCATTACCACAGACCTCAAGACCAGACCATGGCACCAAGTGCCACGTCCAAACACACCTTGAACACCTCCAGGGACGGTGACTCCACCACCTCCCTGGGCAGCCCATTCCAGCAGTCAATGACTCTCTCAGTCAACAACTTTCTCCTCACCTCCACCCTGAACTTCCCCTGGCACAGCTTGAGACTGTGTCCTCTTGTTCTGGTGCTGCTTGCCTGAGAGAAGGTAACCTCCCCCTGGCTACAACCACCCTTCAGGTAGTTGTAGACAGNATTGAGGGGCCCAGAACTGGACACAGGACTCAAGGTGTGGCCTAAGCAGTGCAGAGCCCAGGGGGAGAATGAGCTCCCTGCTCCTGCTGGCCACACTATTCCTGATGCAGGCCAGGATGCCATTGGCCTTCTTGGCCACCTGGGCACACTGCTGGCTCATGTTCAGGCGGGTGTCAATCAGCACCCCCAGATCCCTTTCTGTTTGGCTGCTCTCCAGCCACTCCCACCCCAACCTGTAGCTCTGCATGGGGTTGTTGTGGCCAAAGTGCAGCACCTGGCACTTGGATTTGTTGAATGCCATCCCCTTGGACTCTGCCCACCTGTGCAGGCGGTCGAGGTCCTGCTGCAGAGCCCTTCTGCCCTCCAACCCAGCAACATCAGCCCCCAGCTTGGTGTCATCTGCAAATTTGCTGCTGACTGACTCGATGATACTAGAGTGGAGCAAAGGAGATGTGAAAGGAGCAAAGGCTCCAAGGCAGAAGAGAGACAAATTGTTTATATTTTGGGTTTTTATCCCTTTTACCAAACCAATGACTTTATTATTCTTTTACAATCAATGATTGTAATTGATAATTTCTCTCATTAGAATATTCCAATTAGCCTCAAACCAGCAAGCGATCACAGAAGTCTCAAAAAACTTTGTGCTACATTATGCTCTTCTAATCATCAGCCCTGTGATACTGTCTTGCCAGATTTTTGCTAGGCATGAACTGATTTCTCAGCTATCTGCAAACATAGGCCTGGTAACTGAGGACTAACACTCCATTTAGACACAGAAACCTAAGAAGTGAACGGCTCACACAATTGTTGAATCCTTAAGGATGTGCCTGTGGAGAATGCCATCACAAAAACCTCAGAATTGTGCTCTGTGTTAAGCTGAAGATCCTTTCTGGCTCAAGCCTGATATGCCACAACATCCTTTTTGCTGCTTGAGTATAGGGCAAAGGTGAATGATCTTTGGAAGGCCTTTTTCTTTCTGCCAAAAGTGGTTAATGGAAAGCATCTGGCCAGCAAATAGGAATAATGGCTGGAATGCCAAGATCCTGCCAAAAGAAGTGTGCTTGTGCTTTAAGATTATTGACCACTGGCTTTTGTCATTTGAACATATGTATCCTACACTGAGCATTTCAAAGCACATTTGAAATGTATCCTCCTGGAAAATGAAAGCACAGAAGTAGTCCCAGGTATGCCAAAGATTGCAATGAGCTTAATCAGATAAACATATTACATCACATAGAATCATAGGATCATAGAATGGTGTGGTTGGAAGGGACCCACCTAAACATGAGCCAGCAGTGTGCCCAGGTGGCCAAGAAGGCCAATGGCATCCTGGCCTGCATCAGGAATAGTGTGGCCAGCAGGAGCAGGGAGCTCATTCTCCCCCTGGGCTCTGCACTGCTTAGGCCACACCTTGAGTCCTGTGTCCAGTTCTGGGCCCCTCAATTTAAGAAGGACATTGAGGTGCTTGAGCGTGTCTAGAGAAGGGCAACGAGGCTGGGGAGAGGCCTCGAGCACAGCCCTATGAGGAGAGCCTGAGGGAGCTGGGATTGTTTAGCCTGGAGAAGAGGAGGCTCAGGGGGGACCTTATTGCGGTCTACAACTACCTGAAGGGTGGTTGTAGCCGGGGGAGGTTACCTTCTTCTCTCAAGCAACCAGCACCAGAACAAGTGGACACAGTCTCAAGCTGTGCCAGGGGAAGTTTAGGCTGGAGGTGAGGAGAAAGTT
>VWZE01018302.1:152584-187198 GCA_013396675.1 Eubucco bourcierii
CTGTCTGGGCTGCATGTGCACACTGCAGGCTCATGTTGAGCTTTTCATCAACCCAGACTCCAAGGTCCTTTTCCTCAGGGCTGCTTTCCAGCCATTCACTGCCCAGCCTGGATTGTGCTTGGGGTTGTGCCTACCGAGGTGCGGGACCTTACACTTGGCCTTGTTGAATTTCATGAGATTGTCTTGGGCCCGCCTGTCCAGGTCCCTCTGGGTGGATCCCTGCCCTCTAGCAAGTCAACTGTGCCACACAGCTTGCCACACATCTGTCTCCTCATCTTATTTAAAACACCAAGAGTATGTCTCCTATATACATATTCCCTGACCTACTGGTCAGGAGTCCACTCAAAGAAAAATAAACACACTGCTAGCAAAACTGCCTGCTTGTGACTGCAGTGAACATCTGAGAGGCTGTCCTGACAGAGAAAGCACAACAGTTCAAGCCTGACTCAGAACTGTAATTACTGTGGCTTGGTTGAATCTCCAAGCCTGTCTGTGAGAAGAAAGGAACTGTAGAAGCAACATAAGAGAATTTGTAAAAATTGTTTTCCACAGGGATACATGGAGTGAGATAAATTAGAGTAGTTTGGCACATGGGACTGAAGACACATGAGGAGACTGATTTAGTGCCAATAGACAAGGGAAAGCTTCTGGTTTTGCAAACTTCTGAAATGCACAATGTCAGGTATCTATTAACAAAAGCATCAAAACCATTTCTACTTTTCCAGGACTGTGACACTCCAATCTCAGTGTCACTTAGGAAGCATTGGCATTCACCTTGATAATACATTTGTAGGTAAGCAGTATAAGACAGGATAGTTTATAATACGTTCTGGTAATTTGCTAAAAAGTGGAAAGTTAGTTCAGTTAAAAAATACAGCTTGTTTCAAAACATTTTATTTACCTCGTGCATGAACTTAAAATAAGTAGTGTCTACCTGGGTTTTAATCAGAATGCAGCTGGAAATCTGGTGTGTATAAAAATGCATTTAATTGAATTGTAGCTCTTCATTATGTTCTATTTCCTAAGATTAGATTTTCTGCTTTAATCATGTGAGTTATGTGGAAGCCTTGAAACTTTTCTCCTGAGTCTGAAAACATCCTTCTAGAAAACTTATCTCTACATGACAAAAATGGAGCCAAGCCTCACTTCTCTCTCTGAAAGGGCTCTTTCCTTGTGATCACATCTTACGAACAATGAACCATGTGCTAACTAGCCTCTTAATCATAGAATCATAGAATGGTAAGGTTGGAAGGGACCTCAAGGATCATCTAGTTCCAACCCCCTCCCATAGGCAGGGACACCTCCCACTAGGACAGCTCACTCAAGGCCTCATTCTACCTGGCCTTGAACACCTCCAGGGAGGGAGCAGCNAAATCTCCCCTCTGCCAGTTTAAACCCATTGCCCCTTGTCCTGTCATTGCAAGACCTTGTCAATAGTCCCTCCCCAGCCTTCCTGTAGGCCCCCTTCAGATACTGGAAGGCTACTATCAGGTCCCCTCGAAGCCTTCTCTTCTCCAGGCTGCAGAGCCCCAACTCTCTCAGCCTGTCCTCACAGCAGAGCTGCTGCAGCCCTCTGATCATCTTTGTGGCCCTCCTCTGGACCCCCTCCAACACTTCCATGTCCTTCCTGTGCTGAGGGCTCCAGAACTGCACACAGTACTCCAGGTGGAGTCTGACAAGAGCAGAGTAAAGGGGCAGAATCCCCTCCCTTGCCCTGCTGGCCACGCTGCTCTTGCTGCAGCCCAGCACTCGATTGCTGTCTGAGCTGCATGCGCACACTGCACACTTAATGTTTATGACTTTCTTAATCTGTTGCTGGGTTAATTAAAGGCCTATGTCCTGTTGTGAATACACATCAAACGATAGAGGTCTGTTTGGTTGCTGCCCCTTAGTGATTTTATTTGCAAGAAATATATATTTTGTGGGTCATTACTTGCAGGTCTTTGTTCTAAAGGTCTGTCTTTGATTCTGGTCGTAATTGGCACTGATGAAGGGTGTGACATTACATTTTTTCCTTAACCTGCACCTTTGAGCCTAGATGCAAACACATACTGTCCATTTTCCCCAACACAAGCTTTTCACGTTTCTCCAACAAATTTTACCTGACAACCAGACAATTTTAGCAATAATTTCTCCTACTTAGTTTTCTTGTGACTTTCAATATATCTGGCTAATGCGAATTAACTTTTAAAAATAAATTTAATACCCATTTGTCTTCCAGGATACATAGAGAATAACATTGTGGTCAGCAGAATAGTCCTTGGTATTTTTCCTAGGTTGCTGCATACTGTCCAGGTTAGTTTTGAAAACACATTTATATACAGATACCCATATAAAAAGTGTTTCTTCCTGCTCCTCTACCAGAATACAAATTTGCAAAATTTGCCTTTTTTAAATCTTCCAATATACTGAGCTTCATGCTATTTGGTCATAGTCACTTTGCATGGCAAAACTGCTTTTTTTCTGAGTGTTTGGGCAAAGCCTATGTGAAATATGATCTGTGTGTATTTCAATATTTGTAGTGGAAGGGGTAATTAATTACTGTGAGATGATATTTAAAAATATTAATAGAAGTTACAGAAGTTATTAATATTAACTATTCAGAACTGGCAGCACCCCCATCACCAAAATAATAATGGTAACAGGTTCTTGCATCATTATGAAAACTATATACAGGTTATAATAGGATCTAAAAATAACTATTAAATATATATATTAATTGAACTCGACTAAACTGGCAGAGAAAGCTTTGCGGTCAGTGCCGCTTGCGGTCAGCACTCTGCTTGCTCACTAGATGGACGCAAGGAGCAACTTTCTGCTTATGGCAGAAGGCAATTAATGATTATTAGAGGCTTTTGGTATTTACTCAAAAAAATATTATCTGACAGTACCCAAAGCTTGTGGCAGGGTTGCTGTCGGTAGCTGTTAGAGGCTTTAGAGTTTCCCCAGGCTTCTGGGCACTGGAGAAAGGAGACAGACAATCTCTGACCTGTTCCTGGCTCTCTGGATGATTTGTGTTACCTCCAGGGCTTCCCCCTGGGCAGAAGGCTTTCAGNACAGGATAGCCAATCCAATGGCAGTTAGCCAAGGTGTGACCATATTGGGTGAAGCCATAGGCTTACTTTACCCTTTTTTGGGTAGAACACAACCTTGCACAAGGCAGCCCTGTGCACCTTGTTTACCACAGTTGCTGGGCAGGCCACAGACACCATACTCAGTGCCTCCAGCTTCTTTGTCCTTTTTCCCACGGTTGCTCTCCCCAAAACAGAAGGAGGGAGAGCAGAAAAACGTGCCTGGGCAAACCAGGACATGTACAATGTACATTTGGCCTGCTTAGGCCTACCACGACAATATTTAACCCAAAGCAGAGTGTACTTAAACCAAAGCATCAGATATAAAAGATGGGACTCTCTATTTTGGTAAATATTTTGGATCTATTTTGGATGTTACTCCTATTTTATTTATTTTTTTGCTATAGTGGACTCTGCAGTGAAAATGAGGAGGGACAGTGATCCAAGGATCAGCCTTTATGTGGTGTGCACTTATGAATGTCCAGACTATGTATGTTAGTTTACCACTGCTGAAACACTACAGTTTCTCTTTATTTCCATCTCAGAGAGACAAAGTTCTTTGTGGCATTTTGTTCATCCTCAGCTGCGCTTTAACTCTTGTATCATCTAAAATTTATGTTTACACTTCATTATTCTAGAAATTGCTCAGCATGTGTGTTATAAACATGGGGAATACATTTTGAAACAAATATGCGGCAGTGCCAGACAAACACCTCTTCAAACCATAGTGTAGGGGAAGTTTCTTAAATGCCTAAATTCTAACTCTGTGGTGAATGTGTTCTCAGGGTAGGAAACAGGCATGTCTAGACACATCTACCTTCCAAACTGGAAGAAAATGGGCAACTAAGAAGTTGTTCCATTTTATTTAGAATTGTGCATGCTTTGGTTGTATGCAAATAATATTGTCTCTTTAGACTATGATAGGTCATGTTTACTGTACCTATCTTGTCACCTTTGAATGCAGAGGATTTTGTCTATGGATTTTAAAGTAATATCTTATCTGTCTGTCTAATACATGCTCTGTTAATTTTTCACACCTGGGTGAACAAGTTTTTCAGCGTGACATTTTAAAAAAAAAAAAGGTAGTTATGTAATGGTTGGAAAGCAGGGCAATTTTTTTTCAACACTCACTTTGTGCTGGGCTCTATAAAAGAGGTCAATATCATGACTCCCTTTTTACAGAAGCACAAAGACTCCTAAAGAGAAGTGAAATTAATTGCTGCAGGTAAATCTGCAGTAAAGCCCCAGTTTCTATGTTCTTGTGAACAGATGCCTTTGCCTTTGCTTCTGTTGCAGTTCATTATCCTGGTGTGTTAGTACTTACTCTTGCCTCTGTCTTTTGTTTCTGTGCCCTTCTCTGCTCTTTGCTCTTCAGCACAGGAGGCATTTGAGACTCATGCTCCTGAATGGTTGGAGTGACTTTCTGTTCTGCTCAGAATCATAGTCATAGAATCACAGAATCATAGAATGGTAAGGTTGGAAGGGACCTCAAGGATCATCTAGTTCCAACCCCCTGCCATAGGCAGAGACACCTCCCACTAGTACAGCTTACTCAAGGCCTCCTCCAGCCTTGCCTTGAACACCTCCAGGGAGGGTGCAGCCACAACCTCCCTGGGCAACCTGTTCCAGTGCCTCACCACCCTCGCTAGAAAGAACTTCCTCCTAACATCCAGTCTAAATCTCCCCTCTGCCAGTTTAAACCCATTGCCCCTTGTCCTGTCATTGCAAGACCTTGTCAATAGTCCCTCCCCGGCCTTCCTACAGGCCCCCTTCAGATACTGGAAGGCTACTATCAGGTCCCCTCGAACCCTTCTCTTCTCCAGGCTGTAGAGCCCCAACTCTCTCATCCTGTCCTCATAGCAGAGCTGCTGCAGCCCTCTGATCATCTTTGTGGCCCTCCTCTGGACCCACTCCAACACTTCCATATCCTTCCTGTGCTGAGGGTTCCAGAACTGCACACAGTACTCCAGGTGGGGTCTGACAAGTTTACAATACAGATGAAATCATGTAAGAAATCTCACCTCACTTAAGCTGTGTGCATAGTTGCTCCTGGGAGATGGCTTAGACCAATTACATTAAGTGGAGAGATTAAGCATGCTCCATCAATATACCCTTTGGAGAAATCAGTTGCCAAGTTGTACCGTGGGAGATCCTCATGAAGCTAATTGATTAAATGGGTGAATTTTGTTGGATAGGAAAAGGACTGTCCTTCCATGTGATTTCTGAAATACCTTTCAACATGAAAAACACAGAAACTTTTCTTGTAATGGTTTCATTGAGTTTTTTTTTTTTTTTCCCCTTTATAAAGCACTGAACATTTTAATCAAAACCTCTGAAAAGCTGTTCAGGATGATATAAATTTCTTGACTAGAATTTTGGCTCTGACTAAATAAAAAGGAGTCAGTGAATTAACATATTACTAAAATATGACATTTTACTGAGTGTTGTTAGCAAATCTAATTCTAAGAATCACTGTCATTAGCTCTGCTGCACTGAAACCTGCACCGAGCACCTGGGACCTAACTAGAACATGATTGTACATATGCATAGTCAAATATCAGTGAAAGAGGAAAAATCTGCCATAGAGAGAGCACAGATTACACTGCTGAGTGGTGGTTTGGGTTTTTTGTTTGTTTGCTTTCTGTGTGCTGCTGTTGGTTTTGGCTGATTGGTTGGTTGGTTTCCTGTGTGTGTAAAATGAAAATACTTGAAGGACTGGAGAATTCCCATCTGTTGCCAAAGGTTGCTTACTCTGCACATACCCATGCCATGTGAGTGTGTGGACTACAGCTTTCCAAGGAAGCTGTGGAGATGAAAAAGGTAATCAATCTGCTACTTCTGTATTTGTTATCATCAGAGCTGTCAAAATAGATCTGTAGATAAATCACTTCTTGTAGGTTTTATAACAGGTTTGTCCTTTCAAGATAAGCCTCTCCTCTCAGATAACTAGCTATGTCAGATTGCTTTGGTGAAACTCAGCTATTCAGAGATCAATCAGTTTTAAATCAACTCAATCTAAATTGTCCATTTTCCATGGGATGTGCTGTCGGGTGGTGTGGGAGCTACTGACAAGCACTCCGTGTATCACAGGATGTCAGTTTATTTTCACAGAGGTAGTGGAAAGAAACTCAACTCCTCCTCCTTCCCATCTTTCCTTTTTCAAAAGTCCGAGGTCGCTCTCTCCATCTACATTTTCGTTTCTACGACCTGACCTGGCCGTGCTCAGCCAGGCGGGAAAGCCTGCCCTCCACTGCCTGTGCTCTTGAAAGGCAGCAGTCAGGGAATTAATTCAGCAGTGTCGTGGCTGCTGAGGCTGAAGATCAGAGTGGACATGTACAGCACCCACTTCATTCCAATGTGCCTACAAGGTAAAATTGAGGCCACCACACTCTTTAAGGGTGGGTGCTAGCTGGTCCCGAGCATGCTCAGGGGTCGCAGGCATTGCATCCATCCGCTGCAGCTGAAAGATGCACCTGAAACCAAAAGTGACCACCACAGCAGAGCGCTGAGCCCTGCTAACCAGATAAGCCTCATCCTGTCACTTGTCACCACGAAGCCACCCCTAACACATCTGCTTCCAGAATAGCCTGGTTTCCACTTGTTTAAAGACCCATGTCTTGCAATGTGGCCCTACCCTAAGCCAACTTGCCTTACTTGCTGTGGCCGTTTGAGCTAGATTTCTAACTCAGACATTATTAAAAAAAAAAAAAAAAAAAAATAGGAACAGAGAAATGTAGAAAAGTGGAAAAGTACTGGAGTCTCTGAGTGAAGAGCTGAACGTTCCAGGGATAGGCCATAAAATGGCAACAATTGATAAGTTAATATAATTTCATTGGAGCATCAAAAACTATGTTTGGAAGCACAGCTTTTATCTTCCCTTCTGCTGCTCCTGCTGCTTTTGCTGCACCCACTGCTATCTTCCCCTGCTGCTCTTTTGGCTGCTGCTTTGCTGCTTCAGTGCCGTCTGTCCCCATCCCCATCTTCTCTAAGGTTACTATATTATGTAATAGTTTGTTCTGTCTCTACTATTTAAACTGTAAAAAATGTAATTTTATTTTTCTGACTTTCCATATTCTGAGTTGCAGTGAATTTACTCTCTCTGAGGCAGGTTTATAATAAGTTACTGGGGGAAGGATCCACTCTAACCCATCACACTTGCCCAGATGGGATGGTGACATTTGGCCTCTGTGAGCCAAGGCACACACCCATGTCAGACCTCAGCCAGCCCGTCCCTGGTTGCAGCTTCCTGGAAGTTCAAGGCCATTTGGGGCAGGAGCTCAGGTTACAGCAGCCTGAAACCTTTGCAATTTGACTGTAGCAAATGGTCTTCCATTACTTGCTATTTTTGTAAAGCCTGCTACAAACAGGAACCCTAGAAAGAGAAGTGGCCTTAACAAGAACTTACCTTCAGGAAGAAATTAATTAAAGTGCAGATTGGAATGACAGCAAACATTATTAAGATTTTTACATTGTTTATTTGTTCAAGAAACTTAGTTCCTCAAAAATCTGGTGGTCAGTATGTGCTGTTACTGGATGAGATGCATCCAGGTTTGGAACTGCGTATTTAAAGCAGAGTGAAGATCATCATCAGCATGTTCTTAGCAAAACAGAGACATTATAGAAACAATGTAAAAGATTGTGATGCCAAGGAAGCATGTTTTTTTCGCAGGGAAGGATTTACTTGGAGGCAAACTGTTGCCATTTCCCCTCCCCAAACCCTCTGTGAGCGCTTTTGAACACAGTATGTAACTTGAAATTATTTGAACGCAAGCCTCTGAGCACTCATCCTCCTCCATTGCTCAGCTTTGCTTTGTTCACCTCCATGTTGTTAGTTACAGAATTTAGGTTTAATATTGGACTGATTCCAGTGAGACACAAGGCCAAAAAACATTGTTCATTGTCTTGTGCACCTTTGTCCCTCACTGGGTCAAACTTTACAATAAGAAGAACACAGTTTCATGAAGGCAACTACTGTTTTCAGCTAAGTGAATAAAGCCTGTTGCTCTGCAATGTAATTTCTTTGGTACGAGATGCAGTGGTTTTTCTGAGGCATGTAAATCTCATTCAGCTTCTTATGTCTGCAGTTCTGGAACCCCTCAGCAAAGGAAGGACATGGAAGTGTTGGAGCGGGTCCAGAGGAGGGCCAGAAAGATGATCAGAGGGCTGGAGCAGCTCTGCTGTGAGGACAGGCTGAGAGAGTTGGGGCTCTTGCAGCCTGGAGAAGAGAAGGCTTTGAGGAGACCTGATAGTAGCCTTCCAGTATCTGAAGGGGGCCTACAGGAAGGCTGGGGAGGGATTATTGACAAGGTCTTGCAGCAACAGGACAAGGGGCAATGGGTTTAAACTGGCAGAGGGGAGATTTAGACTGGATGTTAGGAGGACGTTCTTTGCAGTGAGGGTGGTGAGACACTGGCACAGGTTGCCCAGGGAGGTTGTGGCTGCTCCCTCCCTGGAGGTGTTCAAGGCCAGGTTGGACAAGGCCTTGAGTGAGCTGTACTAGTGGGAGGTGTCTCTGCCTATGGCAGGAGGTTGGAACTAGATGATCCTTGAGGTCCCTTCCAACCTTACCATTCTATGATTCTATGATTCATTATCTATGTAGCTGTAAGGTGCTCCGTCTCCATTAGCCTTAGAGTCTTCAAAATAGTTGTGTCCCTTGTTGGCTCTCTCAAATTTGCTCTTTTTTGTTTTTTTTTTTTTTTTCCCTCAATTTAAAAATTGCAGTCTAGTATTTGTTGGTCTTCTTTCTTCTGAGCTGGTTATGTGTCTGTATCAGACGATTTAAACACGTTGATTTGTGTGTGGACCTGTTGTTTAATTGCATCTTAGAATGTGATTTAAGTTAAATCTAATTGTTTAAGCTAAACTGAAAGAAGGCTACTTTAAACAGGGCGGGAGGGGGCAAAGCTTGTCACTCTAAAGGATCCTGACAGAGTGGGTCCCTTTTGGTTACTCTCTTAGAGCTTTCCAGATGCCTGGCTTGCATAAGGGCAGTTGGTATTGGGAAAAAAAAAAAAAAAAGTTTAGGTAGCCTAAGATTCCTGCCACTGAGATGATGAGTTATGCAATGATTTAGGTGGTATGCCTTAAAAAAAGAAAAAAAGTATAAGAACACAGTAAACTTAAATGGTACCTCTATTTGTAGCTCAGGGATTTTCTGATTCCAAAGAGGCCATACATAATGGTTGCATGGATTAGCAAATAATAATCCTCCCTGGATTTCTCTTCCACAAACCTTTCTAGTTTTTCCTGAAGCCCATATAAACATTCAGCTTCCTGTGGCAGGTAATCCTACCGAGTGACACTCCTTTTGCTTGTTCTGAACTTGTTTCCAGATAATTTTCTTTTCCACACTTTCCCTGCTGGTTATATTTTAGTAGTCTCTGGTCAATTTATTTCAGAGTGAGGAGCCCTAATTTACTTAGTCATTCATTGCTAGACTTTCACTTAGATTTCTTCTCCACTGAATCTTCAGACTGAAGGTCTGCATATGGAGGAGAGAGCAGGCAATGGTTTCAGGGTCATCTTAGAAGACACGAGTGTAAATTTATCCAAGTTGTTTGAAAGATACTGATATACACTGTAGCTACTGGCTCTCTTTCTGCTAGTCACGAAAAAATTACTTAAGTAATTGTGACTATAATATGTGGAGAAATAAGCAGAGCTTGTGTTCAAATGGCAGTATTCTTATGTAGCGATGCGTGGGGTTTTTTACCAAGTGGCACCAGTAAAACTTAGGACTGTCAGTTATGCATACTCGTGGTTAAACTGCAAGTGGCACAAAGAAACCTCAACAACTCAGAGCTGCTTAGTTTCAGTGGAACCTGGCCCAATTTGAGTGAGCACACCAGTACAGGAGGTGTGTGCACTGAATGGTATGAGGACAACACTGACAAGAAAGGTCCAGAACAATTTAGATGGCTTGCCACAGCAGGCCTGAAGGTGAGCCTTTCTTGGCACTCTAAGCTTTAGCAGATATGCTGTGAGAAATAAGGCATGATTGTATGAGTGCTGAATAGGCAGAGGCCGTTGCCACAGATGCCTGGAATGTTGATGCAGAGGAGTTTGTATGCTGTTGCCTGTCTCGGATTGTCTCTGCTTTGTCTCACAAAGCAAGTGATTCACTGTTGTTTTTTTGCTCCGGGTGGGGCAGTCATCACTTTCCCAGTTTGCTGAACCATGACTAAAATATTAATCTTTAAAAAAAAACCCGAACAAAAATGCAAGCTGATGTCTCATGTAACTTTTATTCAGAATGCATTTATATTATGGGTATGAATAATAAATGCATGTCTTTAATGAACAGTTGATGCTATAACCTATTTTACTTGATCAGACCTCTATTTCTCATGTATGTTCCCCTGCATAAGAAGAGTTTTCCACTTTTTCTCTTTACTGCAATTTATTCTCTCGGCATGTAGTTTTCCTCCTTGATTCATCAATACATATCCCTCTGTGGAATGCCAACTTGTTTTTAAAATATCATATTGATATTTTAAAATATCAAAATGAAACCTATTCATCTGTTGGGTCTTCCAATGTGAAAGTACTGGACTTACATGCAAGAAAAGAAAAACAAGCAAAAACCCAAGCCAGTTGCTTTTGATGTAACTATCAGGTGCTGAGTGGCCTTGTCACTAATCTGCTCTTTCTTTATTAACCTGGAAAGCTACTGTTCTACCATGTGTTCTGGTAATTTGGTAGTGTTAGATGGTATATATTTTTCATGCTCTGCAAACACATTTTCTAGTTGTACATATTTTTTACTTTCTTGAGGAGTTTAATCTAAGTAAGCAGGGGAAAACTATGAATTTCATAACCGTCTATCCTGCAGTTCCCTGGACTAACAATGGTCTGCATTGGTGATTCAGTAGATTCCTGCTGCAGAGTTGTAGTCGACTGTGGTACTTTATAAGAGGTCTCACCTATGATCAGGAGAGAACCGTCTAAGAAAGCGTATTGAGATTCATTGCTTCTCTTGACCTGAGATGTGCCAGCTTCCTTTACGCACTGTGTGCGTCTTCTGGGGGGTGACTGGAAGGTAAAAATGGAGTTTGGGCAACTGGAGAGACTGTGGCACTTGTCTGAAAAGAGGCAGCAGACCATGCTAGAGGAGAACAAGCAAATGCCACCGGCACGACCTTGACCGGCTGCAGAGCTGGGGTCCGTGGCTGTTCGTAGTCAGTCAGTGCGCTAAGACTGGCAACAGGCGGGCTTAAAAGGAAGACCAGCAGTCTCTCGCAGAGGCAGTGGCCCTGCGCATGGATTCTCCTGTATGTGCTGAAGATGGACGCACCGCGCCCTCCCATCCCCATGTGGACGATAATGCCATTCACTTCATCTCTCCTAAGGGGAAATGTTCCTTCGATGCAGCCGTCACAAGCCGGCTCGAGGACCCATTTCTGCCGTGGCCTTTGTTCTGCACTGCCCCCGAGCAGCGCTGGACTCCTCTGGCCCCTTCTATCACTTCCAGTTTCCCTTCCCCTTAAAAAAAGACCACCCGAAGCGTGTCGCAACCCGAACAGCCACTTTTCACCCCCTCAACCCGTACGCCGCAGGACGCGTCACGCCCGACACCCACTGCCGCCTGCCGCAGCCATCACCGCCCTCTCACGCCAGGCGGCCCCACCCGCTCCGTCGGTCCCGCCCCCCCCATCAGGACCCCTCTGCATCTCTGGGGCTGCCGGTCGAGCGCCTGCTGGATCGCGGTTCTTCTGCCCGATCCCTTTCTCAGAGGTGCGCCGTTTCCTGCTGTTCTCTGACTCTGTGTGCTGGGCGGCGGCCCCTCCAGCCGGCCGGGTGGCGTCGCGGTGCGGTGGGAGGGACAGGCGGTGGCCGAAGCGGCCCTGGCTAGTTGGGGTCCTGCGTGGCGGCGGCGGCGGGCGGGCGGATCGGTGTCTCCTTCACTTCGCCCTCCAGTGTCAGCGGCTGCAGCAGCGCGGCCTTCTAACGGAGAGACCGTCCCGCACCCCCAGCCCTGCTCCGCCCGGCCCCGCTGACCTCCCGCACTAGCCAGGTGCCGGCCTGGGCCGTGACCGACCCCGTGGGAGCAAGGGGAAGCGGGCGGGACTCGCCCGTGTGCGAGCGGGTGGCGGGATGGCGAGCGGGATCAGGGACCACGCGTCGAGGGTGGCGAGGCGGGGAGCGCCTTCAGCGCCTGGGCTAGCGGCAGGGTGGGTGAGGCTAGGAGGGGGTGTGTGCGTGTTGGAGGTTTCGCACGTGTCGTTCGCCGTGGCCTGAGCAGGTGTCGTGCCCTCTTTCCGTGCGGGCCCGGGCTGGGCCGAGCCGCGGTTACATAAGGGACGGCGGGGCGGGCGCGGCGGGGGAGGGGCAGGGCGGGGGGCCCAAGAAGGGCAGGCCGGGATGCCTAAGATGGCCGCGTAGAGGAGTTCACCTTGCCGCGGCAGCGGGCGCTGCGCCTGGTGGCAGCGACGGATCTGGGCCCGGATAAGGGGGAAGGACCTGTCGGTGGGTGCCGCCACCAGGGAGCTGCTGTGGAAGGGTGTGCCATGCGTCCTGGCCTGGCGTTTCACGCTAGTGTTTTCCTCTTCATTGCCCTTTACTAAGAGGCTCTGCCTTACCACTGCTTTTGGTTTTTGAACACGTAGCGAATATTCACATGCTTTTCGTTCTCAGTAGAGACTATATATCGGCCTCGATATGGTTGCTAAGCTAACGTGTCCACCTTCAAGAAGTAGGGAGAGCGTTGAAGCAGGGGTTATGAGATAGTTTTGGTTTTTAAGATTTTTTGTTTGTTTGTTTAAAAAAGCTTTAGTAAGTCTATGGGTCACACCAGTATGTCCAGTATATTTGAACAAACTATTATTTAATGTAAATGTCTCTATTGCCCTTTACACTATTGGAATGTGTTTTCAGTGTAGTTTTTTTAAATCGCATGAGTACTTAGTTTTTTGGTTTTTTATCTTAAACTGTAGCCTGATCTAGCCTTTCTAGGCACATCTTCAGTATTCTGAGATCGTAAAATTGCTGGAAATCTTTATAGAAGTTCTTGGCATTCCTTCAGTTGTAGGGTTTGAGAGAGTTTTGAAACACTACGTTGAAGGAAAAGAGTGGTGTAATAATAACTCTCATAACATTAATACGTTTTTCTGTCCTTGAAATTATTTTTCTTCTTTTTACCAAAGGGTGTTTGTGACTGGTGACTTACAAATTAATTAAATTTTTTTTTAATTTTTTTTTTTTAAGAGAGGCATGAAACAGATCAGGGTGGAGCTCCCACCTGATTCAAGTAGATTCTGTGGTTTTGAAAAGAATAAATTATCTGATAGTTGCTTTCACAACAAACCTCTTGGTAAATGGTACTTACATTTTAGTCGGTTCTAATTAGTAGCTTTAAAATAAAAAATATTTCAGAATAGGGTTGGAGAAAAGGACTTCTGATTTTAACTATTTGCAGACCTTGCTAGCTTATCAGCATTGGAGGACATAGGGATTATTTTTTTGTTGTTGTTTTTGGACCTGGTTTTTAATGAGCATTGTGATGCCAATCAGATATTTAGTATTTCCAGAATTAACTCAGGGTTTCATCTTTTGTCCTTGTTAGTATAGGATTAGAACAGCAGTACGACAGTTTTAATAGTGACTTTTTAATTTTTTAATCACAAAACTTACATCTGTAGGCTGGAATGTCTTAACAGATATGGGTTGGTTTCCTTGCAGTGGGAAGGATGTTTAACTAGGCCAGATAGAACTGCAACATCATTTTTACTGTAGTAATCCTTTGGCTTTAGACATGGATACCAGTTTGTAAATTCTGAGAACGTTCTTGCTTAGTGTAATTCTCTTGCCTGCAATGATTGTCTGGTCAGAATGGAAACATGGAAAATGAAAGCAAAAAGATCTTATTTATACTCTAAAAGCATGTGTGTGCCAAAGGCCAGGATGAAATTTTAAAACTAGGAATAACTATTCTGAAGATGCTCCTTAAAAGTGAGACACTAATTAAAGGACAAGTACTTAGCTCAACCTTCTCTAAATTGTTTTAAATTCCTAATGCACAGTTGTACAGCAGAAATTTAGGGCACGTTTGCATGCTTTCTTAGAATTTTGGTCCACCACCTGCTTTGTATTGCCTATCTAGTAGGAACAATTCAACATCAGTGGGATTAGTATTGCTTCTGCTATAGATTTTTCTTTTTTTTTTTCCCCAAAGACTTATTATGAAGTTGTACATATGGATTAAGCCTTTCTAAGCTTCAGAGCCTATTCTCCAAGTCATTTTAATGCTTGAGTGGGTGGTTGGGTTGGGTTTGTTTGGTGGTGTTGTTTTTTTTTTGTAAGATACAGATTGTCTTTGGAAAAGACAGACTTGTTTTATGGTTTTGAGCAGGTGATGCACGTCTTACCATAGGAATCTGGTTATAGAGTTTAGAACCCCTTACTAAAGAAGGGATTTATTTAGTTATTTAGAGTGTAAATGTTGTTGCTCAGAGGAAGTTGAAGTTACCCTGTTATGGCTTAGGGGAATGGAGTAAGGTACTCTGTAAAACTTCATTGGAAGGTGTAGAAAGATAAGAAGGAGTCTTATCTACTATGATAGCTTGCTAAATTAGATATTTTTTTAAAAAGCAATAGTAGCAGTGCAGACATATTAGACTGTATATGGAAGGTTTAATTTTTTTTTTTATGTCTTTGCTTTCTCCTCTGTGGATGGTATTTTGGAACAGCAGTCTGTTTAATGCAATGTTGCCTTAAAGGAATTTTTTTCCAATCAGATGTTCCAGGGAAATTTTCCCTTTATGTAGATAGGTCATGAAAATACAGGTAGAAAAAAATATTTTAGGGGAGGACTTGATTAAATATTGGTTAAAAGTACTCTTCAAAAATGATTTCTGCTTTCAGTTAAACAAATTGAGAGAGCACTACTACTATTGAGATTCTGAAGATATTTTTCCATTTACTGTAATAAAAACCCATGCAAGAACAAGATAAATGGTTAATTATGTTCATTTGATTTTTCTCAGATCAATTAAAATGGTCACTTGGGTCTCAAATGTGGCAAATAAGTTTGAAATTTTTTGTTTGCTTGTGTTTTTAGTCTTTTTGTAGTGCTTATCTAGTTATTTTCATTATATTCCTCTCCTTTTCCCTCTCCCCTTTTTTTTTCTTCCCTTTTCACAGTGTGAGAAGAGTTATTAACTCATTGATGTATGCTCTGTCATGTGTATTTTAACACTTGAAAACACAGTGCCTGTATAATGGTGTCCTTTTACCATTGAAATTACTTGGAATTTGTACCTACAAGAAGATACGGTTAAGAGTGTATCTTCACAGGGAGAAGAACCATACTGGCCAATCTGAGACCTTAGGCAACTATCTGTCTATTGGGTCTGGGAGGCCAGGTCACAGCTAGTCTTGAGTGACAGACTGTTTGACAGTGAGGCTCCCTGTCTAGAGAAGAGCTTATTTAAAGAGACCTCTTCACAGACGCAGCACTTCTACTATTTGTTTGTTTCAAACTAACAAGACAACCTTGCAAACTTAAACTTTGTATGTTATAGGAAGGGAAGGGGGAACTTCATCAAATTGATTGCTAGTTAATGGCTTTGGATGTTTCTTTTTAAATTGTATGTCTGCCACTTAAAATGTGGAGCAAATGATGTTGCAAAACTTTGTAGGCCCTGTCAGGGGACTTTCATCAAATATGACTTTGTGGAATTTCAGAAAACAATTGAAAATTTACAGTTTTTTAAATGTGTAGTTTCCTTTGTTTTGGTGGTAACTCCCAGCTCTGGAAATGTGACTAGTTTGTTTCTGGTAGTTAAAGATGTGTGGAGAAATCTACTTGAAAAATGTAGTTAGGTGGTCTTGCAGTGCTTCTTCTCTACCCTGAACCTAGAAAATACTGTGTTTGCAGTGACCATCACTGGAAATCTGTAGGTGTTTCACAGAAATGTTGTAATTGTTTGAGCTATTTGTCTATTAACTGCCTCCATATATGAATCTGTCTTAAATAGTGTCTTTAAAAGAGTTGTGGTAGCATTTTTTGATGTTCACAGTGGTAAAAGGTTACCTTGTTACCTTTCAGCTCCAATGGCGATTCCTCCATCCTATGTAGACCTGGGCAAATCTGCCAGAGATATCTTCAATAAAGGATATGGTAAGAATAGTCTTCTGTCTAACACGTGGTGTTTGTGCTGGAGCAATGAATTGCCTTTATAAGCTGATACATAAAATTGACTGCTGAAAGTGCCTGTGTTTCTGAGGAGGGGAAGGTGTGTTATTTTTATAACATGTAATTAGCAGAACATTGGAGACTTTTTACCTTTTTTGATGTGAAATCTGTTAACGTCTTTCTGCTTTAGCTACATAAATATCAGAGGGGTACAGGTATGCGAAAACTGCAAGTCTAACTTAACTGAGGAGAATGCTTTGTTTACATCAGTGTTTGGTGATGGGAAAAGGGATATATACCTGCAAAATTCTAGCCTTGTTTGGAATAGAAAGAGAAATAACTATTGGGATAAAGAATCTTTTCACATTTGAAATGCTTCAATATCAGGCAGCTTCATAATTCTATCTTGTTACAGTACTGTTTCTTTCTGGTATTGGGGAATGCATTTGGGGGCTTTTTAACTAAGACTGTTGTGCAGCTCTAACTGTAACATTGTGAATCAACACTCCCATAAAACCTACTACAGCTGCAATGGCTGTGTATTTCCTAGTGACTTCACGTTTACTATTTTTTACTTTGAGATATTTCATTTTGTTGTTGAGAGACTAATCTTTCACATTGGGATAGCCAATCCCATCCTGGGGACAACAAAGAATATATTTTATCTGTTGCTAAATTTAGTCTTGAAAGTTGTTTTGTGCTTAAATGTGTAGCGTGCGCTGGGAGGCTACTCCCCACTGCTTTATGCTGTGGTGATAGAACAGAACTCTTGCTGTGTTCTGGAGTGACCTCATCTACTTGCTGTGGCACCTAAAGTTGGAATGTTACTGAGGTCAACCTATGGTTGTTTTTATATATGTATGTACTGAGAATTCTTGGAGAAGCAGCTTCTCTGAAAATGTGCACACTTGGTTAAAGCCTCCTGGTGTAACTTTGAGTTCTGTTCGTTAAGGTTTTGGGTTGGTGAAACTGGATGTGAAAACAAAATCTGCAAGTGGAGTGGTGAGTTCAAATACATTTTACTATTTTATTTTTTTAATGGTTTTATTCTGCTATATAATCAGAAAGGGCACCTCATCTAAATACTCTTAAATGCTTCGTAGGTTATATGAATGTTAAACTTTGGGTGTAAAATAATTTCAGAAGCACCTAAAGACATGATTTTATTCTGAATTTAACAGAGATACTGCACTGCTTAGTATTCTTCACACAATTACAAGATTTATTAGTTGCCTCTTCTGTGAAGATGAACAAATAGTTGATGCATTTTGGAAGTATTTTAATATATCAATCATAGTACACAATTTATTTGTGAAGTACCATGTGGTGCTGTTTGTATTCAGTGGAAATTTCTGTCATCTTGACACTTGTGTGAAGTAGTTGGCAGTGAATTAGCACATCAAATCTTTGCTTCCTCTTTAAAGGTATTACAGTGCTGCAGCAGTGTCCCATGCAATGTGTCTTGGTCATGCAAGCAGTATCTCGTGTAACTTTGCTCTATTTATAGAACAGACTTTGCAAGATATAAAGACATTAATTTTGTTTCATAACTGGAAGCTTTAACAGTGTAAGTGGCTGTTAGGAACAAGATGCATGGGTAACATGCTCTGTTTTTTCTAGAAGCCTGTATCCCCATTGAGGCACAGTTTGCAAGGACCCTGTTTTAGATATAGTTGTTATAGCTTATTTCTTTCAAGGACTATCAGTAACACTGGTAAAACACTGACAAATCCAAGACCTCTTATGAATCCAGTATGATTTATTAGCCTTCCTTTCCAGGAAGAGAAAGTGCTGACATATATGTACCGGAGGATCTTTTTAAGTGAAGATGAGAGATAATCTAATTGCTACTCTCAAAGCTATTGCTAAACTGGTTGCAGCCTCAGCAGAAGGGAATAGCACAAAGCAAGAAATTAAAGCTGAAGGCATTTGGAAGTTGTGTAGTCCCTGTCACTTGCCAAGAAAATGACCTTACTGGAAGTATGGAACTGCATGGGTGGTTTAGTGGTTCAGTAACATAATACAAGTAAATGTCTTGGCCGTGATTAAATCTGAGCAGGCACCATTACAAAACAACCTCATGTGTGCTTGAGATGTACAGTAGGTCTGGAGCTGTGAAAATATGAATGCTTAAGGACTTGTGATTTCAAATCCATGATTATCCCTGCAGGAGGTTGAGTGTGTGGAGTTCAGAAAGAGTATTGTGAATGAAAAAAGTCAAAATGTTTGTTTTATATTTTTTATGAAGTTCAAATACTACTATATTTTGAAATCCTAGGGACAATAATATTTCAGTGGAAAGAACTCTTTAATGTATGTTTACAAACTAGACTTGCATTTCAGCCATATGTTGCCTTAGTTCCCAAATAGTTGTGCACTGAAGCTATTTATTCTGTTCTCTGTGAGATTACAAATAGTGAGAGACATTAGAGACTACTTAGTTTAACAGGATGTGAATGGTATTGCTAACTTTTAAATACTTCGAAGAATTCCAAGTAAGGGTCTACCAGAAGCATCAAATCAGACTGTTGCCTTAGCTCACAATTCAAACATGAATGTTCTTGTGTGTCATTAAATTGAGTTATCAAGGGAACAGGAATTTTAAATGTTCTAGTGAAAGTACACGTTGCCTGTAACTTGTGTAAAAAGGCTGTTGCACAGGTTAGGCTGAGAACTCTATTAAAAACCAGAACCACCCACCCCCAATTTGAAAAATGGTGGCATTCTGTGTGACCTTTTCTAATTGTACCTGACTTACCTTCGAAAGGGTTGGCTGTAATAGTGAATCCAGTTCTTAAAGAATTTTACTGCGGTGGCATTATGTGTTTTATAGCATTCTTGGCTCTTGGTTTGATTTTTATTTTGCTCTTTCAGAGTATCAGACTTAACCTCATACTCAAAGAACTTCTTTCTGCTTTTAAAAAGAATTGTTGCACGAACTACTGTCCTCGCTCATGAGTTATGTTGCAAACTTGTGCACTATAATAGTGGCAGAAACACTGCAGCTGAGATTGGAACTGAGTGGAGGCCTTCATGGGGGCAGGAGTTGTCTACTTCTTATTTGTGTTGTTCCCCTCTACTTCCCTCACAAGTTGTCAAACTTGTTTAATAGAACAACAAGATTGTAGTGTTTGATGAAGGAAAGTAGTTTCTCTTGCCAGTCAGTAACCCTTTCAGAATCATGTGTATCTTCTGTATAACATGAACCCTTTCATTTCTAGGAATTCACAACATCTGGTTCATCAAACACAGACACTGGAAAAGTGAATGGGAGCTTGGAGACCAAATACAAATGGGCTGAGTATGGGCTGACTTTCACAGAAAAATGGAACACAGATAACACTCTGGGAACAGAAATTGCAATTGAAGATCAGGTAAAAATTAGGGGAGTTTGTATTTGTTTTACCTAACCAGCAGATCTGAATTTATAGCTTTATCTTCTTCTTTTTTAATCAGATTGCCAAAGGCTTGAAATTGACATTTGATACAACTTTCTCACCAAATACAGGGTAAGAATTGTTAACTTTTCTCCCTTATTTAGGTCACTAATGATACCCATGGTCAATAAATGTTCATGTGGTTTGTTGCATTGACAAAGATGTTTCTGTGGTTTACTCTTGGTCAGGATTATCAAATCTCAATGCTAAAGGCCAGGATTATCAAATCTCAATGCTAAAGGCATCTATACTTTAGCTTTACATCTCACAGTATCACCAGGGTTGGAAGAGACCTCAAAGATCATCAAGTCCAACCCGTTACCACAGACCTCAAGACTAGACCATGGCACCAAGTGCCACGTCCAAATGCGCCTTGAACACCTCCAGGGACGGTGACTCCACCACCTCCCTGGGCAGCCCATTCCAGCAGTCAATGACTCTCTCAGTCAAGAACTTTCTCCTTACCTCCAGCCTAAACTTCCCCTGGCATCTCATAGTATAGGGCTAGTATTGGATGTTTCACAACATCCCACTTCTCTTACTTTCTGAAATAAAAATACTTGGAGGTATAAGAACACTTCTACATTAAAAATGCCTGTTTGCAGTAGCCCTGTGCTTTCTTGGTGGGCTAGCTGTGCTTTGACCCAGTCTACAAGTTGTATGTGTGTGGAGTCACATGGCTCAAATTTGGCAGTTTTTATTGAGAAAGGTCAACCCTTCTCTTAAGATGACTCTTTCTCTGTTTCAGAAAGAAAAGCGGTAAAATTAAGTCAGCTTATAAACGTGAATGCCTAAACCTAGGTTGTGATGTTGACTTCGATTTCGCTGGGCCTGCAATCCATGGTTCAGCTGTCTTTGGTTATGAAGGCTGGCTTGCTGGTTATCAGATGACTTTTGATAGTGCCAAGTCAAAATTGACAAGAAATAACTTCTCTGTGGGTTACAAGACTGGAGACTTCCAACTGCACACTAATGTGTAAGTACTGAAAATTTTGTCTCGTTTATAGAAGCAATCTTTCTTATTTCCTTCTAGTCAGAATACACGTTTGAAATGGCAAGAACTGCTTGCAAGGCTACTAAGAGGAGTGTGGGTTTTCAATACAAAACTGAATAAGTGATAACTATTACTTTTTCAAAACAATGAATACCCATGGCTTGTTAGTGCTTGCCCTGTGTACAGTACATGCTACAGGTCACTAAAGACCTGAAATACATCCAGATTGGAAGCGCAGTAGTTCAGTTATGCATAGGTGATCATGATGTTATTTTCTGGTTTTTCCATTACCTTTCATTGTATCTGGCTGTAATTTAAGGGTGGTAGATTTGCTAGAGGTGGCAATTAACATTGCACCGTTTAATTAGGCTAGCATTAGCTTCTGGAACAAGACTAGAGCTTTAATGTACTCAGAGTCCAAAAGTCATTTTGTCTGGCTGGGATGGAGTGCATGAAGCAGAGCACAAGTAAACAAGTGTAAGACATCTTGTTTATTAATTTTCTTTGGACTTGCTGCCTTTAGATCTTTAATGTTCTTCAGAGTAAGCTGATCAAAACCTGCTAAAGGACATGGTGTTTTCAGTCTAAGTGAAAACTGGTGGTGGTGGTGTAGTATATTCAGTGAAGTTTTTAATCTAGAAGTTTATTGTTTTGAGGGGTAGGATGGGGATTCTGTTAGGGTTTATGGAAGTTGAAGGGTATGGGGAGAAACTGTGAAATAGTCTGGGCTGCAGGAGTTCCATTTCAGTCAGACATTGTGACATTTTTTAAAAGGTCATATAATTTGTAGACATACTCTATGTATTCAGTAATCTGAGAATTCAGAATGCCCATTTAGATTTGTAAGCCTGTGGTCTGGAATTGCATTCGAATACTTAGTTCAATGTCAGTGTGAGAGTTACCTGTAGCACTTCAAAATATATTCTTGTTGTTTTTCCCCATGAATTATTGCAGTCTAATTCTACCTTAAGGTCTTTGTTCATTTCCCCTTCTCCTGTCAAAAAAAAAGGTGAAACAACTCTAACTTTTGGGATTCATAGTCATCATAGAATAGTTTGGATTGCAAGGGACATGAAAGATCATGTGGTTCCAACCCCTCTGCCATAGCCAGGGACACAACCTACTACAGTAGCTTACTCAAGGTCCCATCCAACCTGGCTTTAAATCTTTCTTGAAATGCAAGTGTATGAAATTAACAAGAAATTCTTCACCATGAGGGTGGAACAGAGTGACCAGAGAAATTGTGGAGGCTCCAATCCTGAAGTGTTTAGTAGTTTAAAAAAAAACCTCAAATGAATCAATGGATTATGTAAATAAATACAAGAAAGTAACTTTTATTCTTGATTTGTGCAGCAACGATGGTTCAGAATTTGGTGGGTCAATTTACCAGAAAGTGAGTGACAATCTTGAAACTGCTGTAAACCTGGCTTGGACAGCAGGTAGCAACAGCACTCGCTTTGGCATTGCAGCTAAATACAAGTTGGATTCCACTGCTTCTATCTCTGTAAGTATGGCTCTAACTGTAAGTGTTATGCTAAGCACAGTGTGTTTTGGTTTTTTAACTTTCTGTGAATCTCTGTCTCATTAGTACAAAAGGAGGTAACAGGTCAGGAAGTCTTGTTGGAATTATACTTAACAATCCAGGCAGTTAAAATTAAACTAGCACTATTTAAATTCTGTAATGTTGCGTAAAACAAAACCTCCTTTAGAGTCTAACTGTAAAATGTTGTGCTTCTCTGGAAAACTTAAGGTATTTTTTAAAATAATGTTAAACTCTGAAGTTCTGTAAGCTTACAGTTGTTTGTTTGTTTTGTTTTTTTTTTTTTCTCCTTAAAATGGGTTTTGAAGAGCTCTGACACTCTCACCATAAGAACTCTGGCAATACTGGTTAAAAAGGTGATAGGCTTATAGTTTTCTGTATGTTCTGAAGTGGAATTTAACCTGGATCGTTGAAATCATCCTGTAGAGGAGATGATGTGAACTGAATAATTTTGCACATTCTTTATGATGATACTAGGAAATGTTTGCAACTTGACTGATTTGTCCTGCAATTTAATCCTCTTGTAGTCATACGAATGTAGAGGAGGATTCTTGTGGCTTGTTTTGGGAGACTGAGGTTATAAATTGCTATAGCCTTCTGAAAAGGGGGCAGGTGGGAAAGTTCAGTTGCCAAACTAGACTGCAGTAACAGTTCTCCCTGCCTTTACGTTCTATCTTCTTTATGTTACATCTTTACCACCAAGTTGATGTGCAAGCTCGTACCTGGAAAGAGAGAATCGAGTAAGCACAGAGATACTGAAAGAACAATTAAATCTTGGCTGAGTTGATAGTGGCAATATTGCTGTAGTTATTGTAGCTTCTGAATGTTAAGGACAAATGAATCAGTCACCAGTATTTCAGTTGCTTTTGTCTGCCTTTTTTTTTTTTAGGCAAAAGTGAACAATTCTAGTCTAGTTGGAGTGGGTTATACCCAGACTCTGAGGCCAGGTAAGAGTTACTTCACATATATCTTTTATATATCACAAAGAAAATTTTTGAGGTCTCTACATTTATATGCAGTTATTTCCCTTTTTCATAATAATTTTGTTTAAGGAAAAGATGTTTTTCATTCACTTACACTACAATCCCAAGCACAAATACAGGCTGTGTGGTGAATGGCTGGAGAGCAACCCTGAGGAAAAGGACCTTGGAGTCTGGGTTGATGAAAAGCTCAACATGAGCCTGCAGTGTGCACATGCAGCCCAGACAGCAACTGAGTCCTAGGCTTCATCAAGAGCAGTGTGGCCAGCAGGGCAAGGGAGGGGATTCTGTCCCTTTACTCTGCTCTTGTCAGACTCCACCTGGAGTACTGTGTGCAGTTCTGGAGCCCTCAGCACAGGAAGGACATGGAAGTGTTGGAGCGGGTCCAGAGGAGGGCCACAAGGATAATCAGAGAGTTGGAGCAGCTCTGCTGTGAGGACAGGCTGAGAGAGTTGGGGCTCTGCAACCTGGAGAAGAGAAGGCTTTGAGGAGACCTGATAGTAGCCTTCCAGTATCTGAAGGGGGCCTACAGGAAGGCTGGGGAGGGATTATTTACAAGGTCTTGCAATGCCAGGACAAGGGGCAATGGGTTTGAACTGGCAGAGGGGAGATTTAGACTGGATGTTAGGAGGAAGTTCTTTCCAGTGAGGGTGGTGAGGCACTGGCACAGGTTGCCCAGGGAGGTTGTGGCTACTCCCTCCCTGGAGGTGTTCAAGGCCAGATTGGATGAGGCCTTGAGTGAGCTGTCCTAGTGGGAGGTGTCCCTGTGTATGGCAGGGTGTTGGAACTAGATGATCCTTGAGGTCCCTTCCAACCTTACCATTCTATGATTCTAAATCGAATCTTTATCCAAACCAGACAAATTCTGTTGCGTGTAGTGGCATTTTTGCATCATATTCATCACTGACTTGTGTAGGAGTGGACTATGTTGTGTTCAACAGTTTAACTTTAGGCTGTACAAAGTAGTTTGTTTGGTTTTCAGAATTGTTTTTTCCAATCATACTAAATGGAATTATGATATATCTTGACAGTTAATAAAGAACACATATCCCGCTCTTCATATTTAGTGAAAAGAACTTAAATTGTTGTGTTTGATTATGAGAACACCTGTGAATGCTGTATTACCATTAGTTAGTTCCTTATTTGAAAACCAGTACAAATTGGAGTTCCATTCTGTCTCTTCCTTGATGCAAGTGTCTTTCCATGCATAATTTTCTTTCTTGTTTGCACACCTTAATGTAGAAAAGATGAGGTCTCATGTGCTTACCATTTGGGGACTTTGCATGTCCACTTTACACCACAGTGTTGACACAAAGCATCCACCTTGATTCACGTGAATAGCTTCCAGTAGATTTAATGAATGAATAAATTTTTCTGTAGAAATCTTTAGAGGAAATTAATGAAATAGAAAAAAAGATACAGCTGGGACTTGTAGTGATGGAGATTGAGTTTCATGAAAGCTACTCTGATTGTTGTAAACATGTTGCTTAAAAATCTTACAGGTGTGAAGCTTACACTCTCTGCCCTGATAGATGGGAAGAGCATCAATGCTGGTGGCCATAAACTTGGTCTTGGCCTGGAATTGGAGGCTTAAAAAGGAGAAGAAACTGCTGCAGAGAAGGGATATCAGAAGAATTTGGCCTTAAAATGTATTTCCAATGTGACCAGGCTTTTTTTTTTTTTTCTTCTTCCCCAAGAAGGATGACCTAGAACAAGAGCTGTATTTGAAGTATTTAGACAGTTACTTGTTAGCTGGTTTCTAGTTAAATTGGTTACCCATCTAGTTAAAATTCTGCATTAGTGCAGTCACTTAAACATTATTTAAATGTATTTAACTGTTTAATGCGCTACCCACAAATAATGAAATAGACATTTATGAAAACTGTACAATTGTGTGCATGTTTGTTTTTTATGTTCCTTTTAACATTCAGTATTGCCATTGAATGAAAATGGATCAGTGGATGTTTTTAAATAAGGTCAACAATTTTGTTAAATCACCTGAAGAAGAAATACATTTGGTATCCCAAGATAAATCATGAATAAAACAAGTACACACACGTATTTGTGCCTCAGATACTTTAAGAATTAAGATATGAGGGTAGTGCTAAACTTAATGTTTTAAGCTGTAACTTGAAATGATCCAAGTAGTGCTCTATACCATTGTGCAGTTCAGGACCTCCACCCCACCCATGACTACACTGAATATATGTGGTTTTCACTGAACAGCTGGATTCCTCAAGCAATTTGAATGTGCTTTTCTGTCAGGTAAGATTTGTTAATGATACAGTGGTGTTCCACAGGCAAGATTTGCTGCATTACTGGTTGGCTTCCTGATGCAGAGTGCAGGATGATGTACTTGGCGCACTGAATCTTTTAAGAACTTGATACTTCTGCCCAAGGGGTGAAAAACCTCACCACAAACACACCTTTTGCTTTTATTTGTATGAAGTGAGACATGTCTCTGCAACTGAATGTAACAGTGTGATGGTATGGCAGGCTGCTTATCCCCACTGCTGTGAGAGGTTTCTGCTTAAAATGACTGAAATAAAAGCTTAATTTGAAAAGAAGATAGAGGAAAATGCATCCAATTTTGCTTTCCCTTCAGTGAATGAACAGATTTGAAGATACATATTTAAGCCCAGAAACATGCAGAAATCTCATGTTTTGCCAGGATAGAATTAAGAGGGAATGGAAGTATGTGAGACATCTGATCTGTGATCGTAACATCATTTAAGGTTAAACATAACTAGCTGTGAATGCTTTTTATGTGTAATATATTAAATGTAGTACAGTGCTTGCTGTATGAGCCAAAGAGATTTACTGAGTTCAGGGGAGTTCCTAGAGTCTCTGATCAGTGAAAAAGATATCTTAATACTTGGTCTTGCAGTCTGTAGTTCACAGCAGTTTACTTTGTAGAGCAGGTGGTTAGCGTATGATCAGGAAGCTTTGTCTCTGGTTTGCAAGCTGGATTAGTCTTAACCCCTGTAAAAGTTCTAGTGATTTGCCTGAGGTCTTGTTTCATTTGGCATCGTTGCGTTCGTGCACAGATTCTTGAGTACTCTGTTGTAAACGGCTTTGTTTAGGCTGCAGCTGTGGAATAGTTGGACCACTTTGTTTGCAGAAGACTGAGCAGAGCTGCTGCTTCTAGGCCAGGCTCTTGAGCAGGCTTGTTAGTATATTTAACTAGTTTTGTTCTGACAAGGTTTGCTAGCATTTGTGTTTAGAAGTACCTCTACGACTTAAGTGCCCGTTTCTGAGGAGCAGTTCTACCATGTGGTGGTGGAAGAAGCATGTAAGGTGCAATTTGTTGCTCTCTTACTGCACACTTTTATTTCAACAGTCTGAAGTATTCTTATGTGGTAGACTACTAAAGAGACCATGCAGCCAGATGTGAATTTTAGTACAGGTTCTCTTTTTAATATAACAGTCTTTGGTGCCTCACAAAGTGTGCCCAGGCTTCTGAGAAATAAAATACTGTGTGCCTGTATACGCCATCCAGTTGGGCAAATAAAGGACTGTGCTGTTTGCTAAAAATGATGCATGATTGCATCCTTAAACCGTCATGGCTTCAACAGTGAGGTGGTTTTGTTGGTTTTTTAAACATATATATATATATATATATATATATATTTTTTTTTTNTCATCTGCTGTTTTTCCTGAGATCACAAAGAGGGAAGTGAAATAAAAGGGCATATTGCCCTCTCTCATACCCTTCATACAAATATGTACTGGAAAGCTTTGAACCTGTTGTTCTCTGTTTTCACGTGCATCACTTTACTAGTCCTTAGCCTTTAAATGTTAAGTAGATTAATATTTTAGAGTGCTAATAGGCAACTGGAGAAATAAAAAGATCTCTGCAGTAGGTAAGAGAACTGTGAAAACATGAGTTTTTGTAAAGCCTTCTGTTATAAATCACCACTTTTGAGTGCAAAAAGGAAGTCCAGTGTCTCTCTTGACATCTCTCTAGTGAGACTTAAAAAAATGGGTGTCAGACTCACTTTTCAAGTTTGTTTCAGAAGCTGGTGGTGTAATTGGAGTGTTGTGGTGAGGAATGTTGATAATTTAAATAGCTCCATTTTGATAGGACCATTAAAATGCCTTAATAATAACTTTCAGTGCTAGCCAGCCTTTCCTCAGGTGTCATTCTGAATAAAATAAAACCACTTGAGATAACCGATGACCCGAGCATGGCTATGCATCTTGTTTATTTGAACTGTAGCGTTGCATTTCTGCCTGGTACAGCTGGAGTAGAGGTTGTCTGTGCATATTACCAGGAGGTTTAAACACACTTTCATAAATAAAAAACCCTTTTACATGAGATGATGATGCCCTGGATTTTATGAGTTACCGTTTAAGTGACTAACATTTTTATGTTCTTGTGCCACAGAAATTCTCCAGCTTGTTTCAGTTAACTTTGTTAAGCTTGGTTCAACTTGATGTGATATGTTCTTAAATTCCTTTTGCACACTGCAGTCACTCAAACCCAGAAAATGTGGAACTATTTTGGAATGTGTGTGGGAAGTTTTTATTGCCAAATATTGGGGCACAGGCTTTTACTTTTCCCTTTGGTCTCCTGGTTTTAACTCTGCTGGCAGCTGAGTCCCAGCAGTCCAGTTACAACAGAGGTTTTCTTCCTCCTCTCCACCTCCTCTCCGGGTGGGCAAAGAGGAAAGGAGCTCAGGACAAGTTTTTGCAGACTTCTCTGCTGCCATTGTGTGCAAACTGGAACAAAATAGACTAAGCCCTCCACGAAAACTGGCTAAGAAAGGGGGGAAAAAAAAACAAACACCAAAAACCAAACCAGAACTGCAGACTTTGCAAAGCAGAGAATATATTACAAGCCCCACAAACCCAGGTCAACCCTCATATTTTGTCCCTCCTGGTGGGACCAGTCAGCTTAAGCTGATACACTTGGTTGTTGCAGAGGTAAAGCCAGGTAGTAGTAGAGTGTGCTTGCTGCCCTCTAATGTTCTCTTCTGGTGTTTGGCGTGTTACTACAATAGTCCATCTACTGGGCACAAAGATATATTTGAATCTATGGTAACTGCACTTCATAGGAAGTAGAACCCAGAAGATTGCCCACACACAGATGATTCAGCCCTGCTTATGTCAAAAGTTCTCGTTGCCTTACCATACAAGTCAGCAAAGACAAGCAATTCTATGCAAGGTAGGCCACTGACAAATACAGGTTTGCACTTGCAGCAGTGTTTTAATGTCAGGTACAAATGCTTCCTTTGAGCCAGCAGATAGAGAAGCTGCCCATGTTCCACACACCTCCCTTCCCCCCCCCCAGCTATTTGGGTTGTTAAGTGGTATGAAAGGTATCTATTGTAAATGGGTTTATCATTTGTCAGTTGCAGTGGAATATTTCTGTTCCTGATCTGGAATAGGAATACAACTGCAGATTATAGCAATTGTAGTGTGCATTCATTCTGTTTCAGTGATGTTTCCCTTATTGTTGTACCTGGGGTCTGCCCCAGCACCTCATGGTAAGAAGGACGTAACAAACAGGTTCATACCTGTGTTTGTCTACTGGTGTTCAGAAAAGGTCTGATGGACATTTAGCAATAGCAAGCAGACTTTAACTCCAAAGGTTTGACCTTTGCTACAGGATCTGTTTTTAAAAAGAGAGTTTTTAGTTGAATTCAGTAGTACAATTACTGCTGGCTAGCTGACACACATCGGAAGTCTTTAAAAAGTTTGTGAATCTTCTCATGGGATGGTCTGATCTAGATTGATGGGGGAAGATCGTAGTGCTAATGTAATGGGCCAAGTTTAATGGTTTTGCATTGATAGTGTCTTGGTATTGCTTTTTTTTGTTTACTTTGCCTGTGCTCCTATGAGTACTAAAATATTAAATAGCTATTATATAATCTGTCCAGTGCTGGTGTGCTTCATGGAGTAGGTTTGGATGTGCTAGTGTAGTCACAAGTTGCTCACCCCAAAGCTGGGCCTAGCACAAGTGAGAGAGCTGAGGAAGCATCTCACAAGAATCCATCCTTGGCTATTTTACTGATTCGTGGTGGCATTATTAAAAACACCTTAATTGAATGTTTTATTAGGAAGAAGTCTTCATTTAAGGAATTACTCATTTTGTTATGCCATGTTTGGGGCTTGGCTGTAAGGTGGGGTGGGGTGTGGCGTTGGGTTTTTTGCATAGATGCAGTCGAGACTTTTTTCCTGCAACTAGTGACAAAGCATTGTAGTTTACTGTTTTGAGTGACCCAATCCTCGCACTGCCGCTGTGGTAGCTAGGAAGGGTGCGACTGTCCCGGTTGGAGCTGCTCCCGCCGCCCGGGGAAAAAACGAGACAGCCTCGCTCCGCGCTGCCGCCCGCCTGCGAGCTAATGGCGCCATCTGGTGGTCGCTGATGTCCCCTGGCCCTTCTTGGGAGCCGCGCAGGTAACGGCGTGCGGAGTGCTGCTTCCTTGGGCATGTCCCGGGAGCTTTTCCTCAGCCAGCGGGGGAAGTCAAACTGAAGTAAGCGTAAGCTTGATTCTGAGATAGAGCAATAACATCAGAAGAGGGAAGCCCCTGCGTACGGTGGCATTCGGATGTCCTTAAGCCCCGTGTCTAAGAGTGCCGGGAGCACACTGGTCTCGGAGTGATTCGCCCTGTTCTCTATCTACACTGGATGACAGCTGGTTCCTGGGGGAATCTCCTCTCCCATCTAAACAAAACTAAGGAAGGAAGTTACCTTCCTAACTGCTGCTCTCCTTTTGATTTGATGATACCTTTGTAGAAACCTGCAAAAGACTCAAGATCCCTTCACGCCCTAGCCACCCTCCATTCTGTGAAGTGCTTGCTGACAAGAGGACAGGACACACTAGCTGCAAAAAAGAAAAACAAAAAACCAACACAGAAGGCAAAGGGGAAGGATTCAAAACGTTGGCCTACTTGTGATCTTGCAATGTTTGATGGCACCAGACACCATGGCGGGACTGAACAGCCCCTATAGTGGCCATGTGGTGTGGCAGCAGTATGGGCATGTGGCTGCAGACCAGAGACTTTGCTCTGCTGAAACACAGCTACCTCACAAACTCTTCTCCCATCTTTGCAGTTAAGTCCAAGTCCCAGTTAAGCAATTGGAGCATGGGGACACAGAAGAGAGCCACCACATCGTCATCCCCTTTACATGGCAAGGCTGTTGGAAAGGTGTTGTGCTAAATATTTTAATTAAAGGTGAGGGAGCAGACAGCTTTTGTTTGGGCTGTTTTGTTCAGGACTGTACAAAACCTGTCTTTCCTGGATAAAACCAGTAAAGTGTACCAGACGGTTAACCACGTGGCTGGCACAGCTGCTAAGGGGTTCTGTGCCACCTAGTACTGGTAGGTGCCTTATTTTGTCTGACTTCACTCTTGGGAGGCCTTGTTTCCTTACCCGAGCAAAGCATGCAAACCCATCATTGCTAGGTGTATTGAAGCTCTCAGCTGCTGGGGTCTGAGAGAAAGAGGTCCACTGCCAACTGCTTTGGTGTTGGGGGCTGGACCTGGACCTTGTCCTAGGTGAAATTCAGAATTACAGTGAATTTTTACCTTATTATGTTGTTGAGTGGATTTGGTGGGTTATAACTGATCATGAAAGTAACCTGGTATGACTATTACTTCTGCAGGTGGTAGCATGTGCTTTTGGAATCAGGGGAGTGAGTATTTCTGCCTTCTATTGGTGGTGGTGGTGCTCAGTGGGTGTCCTTTAATCTGGACTAAATCCTGTCCATGGCAGGAGAGGGGGTAGTTTTGTTTGCTGTAGTAGTGTTTGAATGCAGGCTACTCACTGTCCTACTTGGGAGGTTCATCAGTTGAGCTTCGGACCGGCTCTGACAGATATCCCCATGGATGTGGCAAGTGGAAATATTGACCTCCTACATTGCCAACTGTAGTGCCTTTGCTGGCAGAGACAGCAGCAGGTGAGTGTTAGCAGTTCTCTTCACTGTTTCAGGAATCAGTGTTTTATGAAATGTTTTAAAGTAAACTAATTTACAAGGAGGTTGCACTGGGATGGGTGTTGGTCTCCTCTCTCTATTAACATGTGGTGAGATGAGAGGTAATGGCCTCAAGTTGCACCTGGAGAGACGTGTTTTGGATACTAGAAGAAACTTTTTAACTAAAGGGGTTATTAAACACTGGAATAGGCTCCCCAGGGAAGGTGGTTGAATCCCCATTCCTGGAGGTGTTTAAAAGATGCATAAATGTGGTGCTAAGGAATGTGGTTTAACCAAGGCTTGATAGCTAGACAGTGATTGGATCTGATGATCTTCAAGGTCTTTTCCAACCAAAACAATGTTATGGTTCTATGAAATAACCTCTTCAGGATTTTCTTTAGTGTGGATTTTCTGCAATTTTTTTTTTCTTTTGTAGAAAGCTGTAGAAAAGTGTAGCAGGTAAGTCCCACTGCAGCCATTTGTAGCAACCTTCCCCACATGCACAGCTGTGTTGTGTTTGTTTCAGCTGGGAATATGCCTGCCTTGGCAATGTCAGCTGAGCAACCCACACCACAACAAAAAGCTACCTGAGGGGCAGGGTTTCAGAAACAAAAACCTTAGCCTGGTTAGCAGCAAGAGAGAGAAGGAAAACAGAGATGGAGAAGTAAACTTTTCTAGGAAATGAAAGGCTTTGTTTTTTTTTTTTTCCACGTGAGAAATGTGAATACAGGAAAATCTATTGTTCCCTCTCCTTCTGTCCTTCTCTCTTCTCTGTTTTCCTTCCCTCCTAGCTGGTAGCCTTTGATCCCATGGAGGAAAAGTACATGGAATTAGCTGAGATGCTACAACTGTTACCATCAAACTGGTTTTAATGGAGATAACAGAAAGAGAAGATAATTAATCATAGAAAAGGTAGTTAAAACTTGTGTTGGTGGCTCCCTAATTCGCTTCATCTCCTCTGATGAAAAAAATGTGACCACAGCACAAGGCTGCCTGGTTCTTCTGAGACCTGAGAATTCTCTGCTGGCACAGGCTGCCTGAAGCCAAATATCTTCCTGTTTGTAAGTTCTCAGTATTTGCTTTAAGGCAAAAGAAGTAAAATAAGACCTAATAAAGTCAGGAATGAGCACATAAGAGCAATAATGAAGAAATCTTGCTCATCGAATTAAAATCTGGTTTCTGTCATGGACATGGTCAAAATTAAGATTACTTGTGCAAATTTTAGTCTGTTCTGTTAGCGGGAATAGTTTTGCAGGAAATGACTGTGCCTGAAATTCACAACAGCCGTGGGAAGACCCAAGGGAAGCGTAGGAACTTGCTCTACACACTACTTGAGAAACTGCAGCTTTCTGTATAGGACCTGTTTTATCAGGAGTTTGACCTCCTGAATATTGTTTTGTAATTGCACTCTAATAATGAATTACTGGCCCTTTGCACTGAGGATTTCTTTGAGGCTCAATAGAATATAATCCAGCTCTTCAATGAAGGACCCTCCTTTTAAGGCTGTATTAATCTCTTTGATATAGTACATGATGGCACAGTAGTTGCACAATTAACTGTGGCTTCTGCTTTGGAACGACCACACTAATTACACTGTAAAAGATGTACTAGGGTCTTAGGGGAGCATTTTATAGCGGCTGACATTTAGATGGCTAGAGGACCTTGAAGGTGACACCGCAGAAATGGCACAGCAATACCCTGCTGATGTGCCCAGGAGGCTGAGGAGCTATCAGCAGCTAGGTGGAAGCTGTTGGTTAAGGCAACTGAGGCACTTATGTTATCAGTTAGTTATGAACTAGCAGTGTGGCTAGGTGGCCAAGAAGGCCAATGGCATCCTGGCCTGCATCAGGAATAGTGTGGCCAGCAGGAGCAGGGAGGTCATTCTCCCCATGGACTCTGCACTGCTTAGACCACACCTTGAGTCCTGTGTCCAGTTGTGGGCCCCTCAATTTAAGAAGGACATTGAGGTGCTTGAGTGTGTCCAGAGAAGGGCAACGAGGCTGGGGAGAGGCCTCGAGCACAGCCCTATGAAGAGAGGCTGAGGGAGCTGGGATTGGTTAGCCTGGAGAAGAGGAGGCTCAGGGGAGACCTTCTTGCTGTGTACAACTACCTGAAGGGTGGTTATAGCCAGGGGGAGGTTACCTTCTTCTCTCAGGCAAGCAGCACCAGAACAAGAGGACGCAGTCTCAAGTTGTACCAGGGGAAGTTTAGGCTGGAGATGAGGAGAAAGTTCTTGCCTGAGAGAGTCATTGACTGCTGGAATGGGCTGCCCAGGGAGGTGGTGGAGTCAGCGTCCCTGGGGGCGTTGAAGGCGGGTTTGGACGTGGCACTTGGTGCCATGGTCTAGTCTTGAGGTCTGTGGTAATGGGTTGGGCTTGAAGAGCTTTGAGGTCTCTTCCAACCTTGGTGATACTGTGATACTTTTTCTCACCTGTAACTGTGGAGCTGGACTTTGTCATAGGTGGAGGCAGGGATGGGCCCTTCTACATGGAGCAGTGTGAAGGTCCTGCTGCCACTTTCCTGTCTCTTGTGTAGCCAGCCACCACCTGGATTCAGAGGTGTCCATTGTCATCTCACACAACTTTATACTTCTGCCGATTGCAACTGTTACTTCTCCTCCTACCTTCCAGATTTTGACCTGTAGCAGACATCTGCGATGTTGACTTGTAGTAGACAAATGCAGAAATATGTGCCTTATAAAGAAATAAAGCAAGCATTGAGCACCATGATTTAACCCCAGTCAGCAACTAGACTAGTGTCTAGTTGCAGGAACTTCCTATCTCCTCAATACTCACCCCAGTGAATTGCAAACAAATAAAACTTGTGAATGGAGATAACAAATTTAATAATTATGTTTGTTTCTTAAATTGAAAAAAAAATGTAATTTAAATAAATATAATGGAAAAGAAGATAAAAAGACAGGGAACTAAAACTGAAGAAGGTCAAGCTAGGCATAATGCAATTGCTCACCACCCACCAACCAATGCTCAACCAGTCTCCAAGCGACGATGTGCACATCTCAGTCAACACCCCAGGTTTATATACTGGACATCATGTCATATGGTATGGAATATTTCTTCATCCAGTTTGGTTCCTCTCCCACTTTCTTACTGCCAGCACAAGAGAAACTGAAAAATCTTTGACTTAGTATTAACAGTGCTTAACAACAAATGAAATCATCAGTGTATTATCAACTTTTTTCTCATACTAGTTCCAAAGCACAGCACTATACCAGCTACTAGGAAGAAAATTAATTCTATTCTAGCCAAAATCAGGATGCAAAGCCACTGCCCAAGTAAATTTAACTGTTATAAGGAAAAGGATAGGTCCTATGGTAAACAATAGTGCTTAGAAGTCAGCATTTTGGTTCTTTATGTACAATTTGCCTAATTTTTGTAATTTCTTCTCTGTGGTGTTTTGGGTTTTTGGTGCTTCATTTTGTTTGATTTTTTTTTTAAAATTTCTTTCTTTTTTGTTTCCTTTTTTTTTTTTTTTTTTTTCTCTAAGAGTTGCTTCCAGGGGCTAATGTTTTGTTT
>VWZE01018303.1:0-30906 GCA_013396675.1 Eubucco bourcierii
CTCGCTTCCATTCTCTATAAGCCTTCTTCTTGCTTCTTGCTTTTCTGTAATACAGAAACACAACTCCCCTCCCAGAAATCAGAGACCCCAGAAGGGGTTCCCAACCACCCTTCCACCTTCTCCCCACCCCTGTACCTTACCCCAAGGTTTGCCTTATACGCAAGGTAAATTAGGAGGATCAACCAGGGGGGTTAGAAGGAAAGTGGTTAGTGAAGATTAATCGGCAGAGGAGCCAGAGCCAGAAGCTGCTAGACCGCCTGAGCTGCTCTCCCAGCAAGAGACAGACAGAGAGTGAATTATCTATGTTTTGGTTTCTATTCCCAAAACAATTTTCAGCAAGCCTATGGGTGAAATAGACATCACCATGTTTTCTTTTCACAGTCTATAGTGCAATTTTCTCTATTAAAATATTTCAATTAGTCTAAACCAAGCACAATAAGCTTTCACACATTTACAAAACAGCACCATAAAATAGCTTTAGCTATTGATTTTTTCACTGTGTACCCTGTGCTTCCAGCGACTGAGGTGAGTAAAATTATATTCTTTCACAAAATAAAATTTTAATTGGATTTCATATATGTCAGTTTATGCAGAGACAAATACATGGATCCATTAAAAAATTGTGATATTAAGAAATGTATGATTAGGAATCAATGTTTTTCCAGTGTGAATGTTGGACGTCTCTCCAATTTAGCAGTCAATCCAAATGAGCATGTGAGTTTAGGGATGAATCATGGGCAATTTGTGTACAAATCTGACTGCAGATTCTGATCCTTAGAGCCAGTATAGCATAGCCTTTTGTGGATAAATTTCATGGGGGTAAACCTCAGTCTGAATCTGATTTGTATATTCGTAAATGTAGTTGGAAGGAACTGCACTATCAAAAGCATAGTGTTACTGAATACACAACCTTACAAGCCAGATTTCCTAGCAGTAAAAAATGATCAAGATATTCCCTTAGCATGCCAGGACCAAGGATCACATCTGCTCTTTTGCAGACTTCAGAAACTGTTGGTTTTCTATGCCTTAGGATACTGTCTGTAGAATGGAAAAACCTGACAGGTAGGATGACAAATACATGTGAAGACTAAGGTCTTCAGGTAATTGTAGGGATCTGAAGAGACCTTTACAGAACTCATATACTCCCTTGTCTGGTGCAGAAGAAGAATGAATGGGGGACTCCACGGTTTGACCCATGGCAAGGTATTTTCTGCTGACTTTAGACCCATTACACTTAAAGTTTAAGATCAGTTTAATCACACAGCCTGAGAACTTTCCCATCTTCCATGTTTGTATTAACAAATATAATTGGTTAATATAATATAAACAAGTGTAACCAAGAATTGAAGTGCAATCCTTCATAATGCCAAGACTATATTGAACTGTGGAGAGCTAAAAGGCAACAAAACAGAATTTCAGAACATTTGTTTTGCGGAAGTAATTTGTTCAGCATCTTATTAATACATTGAGAACTCCTCTCAGCAACAAAAAAACCTGCTTTTTGGAAACCACATGATAGTGCAAGAAAATGCTAGGAGAAAATTCTAAGAGTTATCATAAATAAAGCACTTGTCATATTACCCATAAGTGCAGAGGTCTTTCTACTTTGTTATGCTTCAGTAATAGGCATAATGGTTTTATTTGCATAAAACCCAGATCCTATTATACTGTAGCTGCTGCTTCTTAAGCTCTTAAAATTATACTAACTTCCTGACCTATCATGTTTGGGGCTGTTAAAAAAACCCAATATCTACACAAACATTTGTTATGTTTTTATGAAGCAAATTATTTGCATAATACATTTAGACTGGGAACAAAAATATTTAGAGTAAAAGAAATGTCTCCCTGCAGAATTGAATGCATTGGAGTGTCTAACCAAGGAAAGAATTGCATTCCTGCTGCTATTTAATAGACAATACCAACAGGCCCTACAGATACCATGGCTACCTAAATTATGGAGAATATTAAAAACAGTCACCTCCAAAAACTCTGTTCAGGACAGTGATTGTTTGAAGGATTTTCCTGAGGGAGATTTTCATGTGGTCTTATCATTAGGAGGGGAAACAAAAAGATTGTTTTTATTTCCTGAATTCGTTTACTCATAGTGCACTCCATCCAAGCTACGCTGTGGAACCCAATTGAGAAAAAGCTGAAGCTATTGCAGCATCCTCTGTTTAGGCCTACACTGTCACACTCTAAGAGTATAGGCAGTGTTTTATTTGGTGACATATCCCAAAGCACACGTTTATGTTTGTATAGCATGAAGAATTAGAGGCTATATATCGTACTTCAACTTAAGACACTTTGAGAAGTTCCCCTTCATTGTCTGTCAAGAGATCCATCCAATACAGTGAGTGGTCCACGAAATCATTGTCATCCTTTTAAACACTTGTATATATTTGCAGTAATTTTGGACAACTCTGCTTTCTTCTAAAGTTTTTCTAGAATAGCTGAAAAGTTGGAACTGTAATTAGCTACATTAATTTGGAACTGCGTAGCTCTTCAGTTCATAGTATAATGTTTCATAGACCAAGAAAACACTTAATGAGAGAGAGAAGTCTGCTGATGACAACTCCTGCACAGTTGCCATCCAGCAGATACTTGACCAGAGATTTCTCCTTCTCTTGTGATTCAGTGTCACAGAGGAGAAAACCCCACTGGATGCAATGAAATCCGGTGAAATTTCAAAACATTAAGTTTCACTGTCTAGCTCTGGTAGGGGTAAGGTGGAAGAAGCTGAAAGCATAATGATGGATGTACAGACTACTGGTATCAGGGAAGAAACCTAGTAACTCTTCTTCAACATTACACAGAATATATTACTGTCCTCACCAGCTCTTCAACAGCTTGCTCAGCAAAGAGCTTGTCCTACAGCATACTATTTTTGTTTTGGTTAGAAAAAGAGTTGGTAGTTAGACCATGCCTTTTATATCATGCTATTAAACTTCAAGGACACTTACTGTTGATTGTCACAGGAAAAGCTAAGGTTGTTTCTGCCCTGAGAAAGGACCAAAGCAAACCCAAAACCACAGCTGAACAGTGGCAGAGATGCGAGGACACCACAGCTCACCTTGACTAGAAGTAATAGAATAAAAGAGCATATTTGAAAGCCAGTACAATTTACTGATCGGTCTTAAAATCTCAAGGGTCTATGTGAAGGTATTTCAAGAAGCCTAGGGCTATTTTTCAAGTAAGATATTTAAATCACAAAAGAGCTAAGAACTGCTATCAGCAGGTAGGCACTGACGTCAAGAGTTTGACCAGCCAAAACAGGAACAGAGAATGAATTTCTTTCTCACCCCTGCAGATTATCGCAGAGTAGGAGAGAGACTAGCTGAAGGAAGCATTTCTTCTGTGAGTGGATTGCGGGTCAGAGAGTCACAAACTTAAAGAACTTAAGGGATATTCAACAGAAAAACAGAAGAAAGCAATCAGAAATTTTTTCCTTTTCACACAAGAAAAAAAAAATAAAAATCCAGCTTGCTAGCTTGTTACATTAAAGCCAAATTATGGCTCTACTGGGTGAGGTATGGGGAGCAGAGTAGAAGTATACACTACTTTCTGTGCAAGCATCTGTATTCATAACAGTCATAACCTCCTTCCCATCAGGAGGTCTGTAGAAGTCATTATCTCATGCAGCTGTGGCACCACCTTCTGTAACATGATAAACACAAACCCTACTCCTGAGCACCCATGTTTACTCTTAGCTCCTGCCTATTGCTGAACTGCTTATCCTCACCTGCTACTACCTTCTTTTCCAGCTGGATTAAATGGTGGCAAGTTTGCAGTTTACTTTTCAATCCACTTTTCACACATTGTAAAATCCCAAGGATTTTGTCAGCCTTAAGGCTTTTATTATTTGCTATTTGTTATTTAAATAGCCCTATATTGTTATAACCAAGCAGTAAGCACTGCTCAAGCCTCATGAACTTCAGAGACTTGCATCCTGATCCCATTGTCTTTAGAAGCAGGAAGGACACCCCTAGATTTCAGGAAGTAGAGAGACTTCATACTTCAGTTTGCAGGACTGAAGAACTCAAACACAAAAGGTTTTAACAAAACCAAGCACAGTGCTGTTTAGGCTTTTATAAAAAAAAAAAAAAATCATTTTTTTTAGCCTAGTTCCTAAATCTCACAGGATCACATGTGGGCTTAGAAAACACAAACAAATTACAAACCAGGTGAAAATATTAGGTGCTATGAAAACCTGCTATCTATATTTGTAACTGTCAATCATTTTAAATTAAGACATTGCTGTTCAGGCTTCCAAAATGCCTAATGCTAAGCTGTTATTAATTTTCAGATTCTTGATTAAAATGCTTGGGATCTTAGCCTCTATTTTCACTTTTCTTTGACATGCACAGAATCAGAGTTATATCACACACCCGTAGGCTGTGAAACACCTTTTAGCACAGATTCTGCTTTATGTATTTGCTATATAGTAATGGAGCTAAGTTTTACTTAGTAATTTTAGTGGTTGAACATGTTAAGTGTTGGGCTGTTCACATTTGGATTTTTCATTTTGATTTTTTTCTAGCCTTGGATGTACAAGCATTTTACAATTGATAGTATTGAGCAAGAATTTTATAATCAACTGGATAACAAAATTATATACTGAATGATTTATTTCATGATGTTGAGAAAAAGGCTACAGTTTTATGCAAGCTCACTCAAACACATATTGGAAACATTGTAAAAAAAATCTCATGTGTTAACCTTGATTTTACTGATGTTTGTCAGGTTTATACTATGTTTGGTAACATTGTTGCTTCTCATTCAAGCCATGATCTCAATATATATTTAATCCTCAAGACCAGCTCTTCAGCCTAGCAAACTCATTAACATCTAAGATTGGGTTCAAGTTAGTGTATAATCAGGCATGTGTTCAGCCTGGGAACAGCAAAACACAGCAGAAACCAGCAGGGAACAACTTCTTAAAATGCCTTTTGGCTACTGTGATAGCAAGTGCTTCTCACACATACCAAGGCAAAATAAAATAGGAGCATTCAAACCAGCTGGTGACAGCTAGGAAAGTTTTCATGAAGGGTACTATACCCTAGAACCTTAACTGTGATAGAGGAAAAGAATAAGCCTCTCTGAATACAAGATGCTAATGCAAGAATATAGTGGCAGTCTGGTGATGGGAAGTGCCCAGCTACACCAGCAACAAAGTCTTGGTGTTATTTCAATGGCAGTCTGTCCTCTTCATTTGGCTAAAGCCTTTTCCCCAGGATAACTTCTGGCCTTCTTCCTATCTTCAGTTTGGAGTCAGGCTGAGCAAAACACTGCACTGCAAGTGGTGCAAGATAGCAATTCCTTTCATCAGCACTTTGCAAAATATAGCTGGTAATGCTGAAAATCAGAACTGCACAAATAAATCAGACCTTTAGTAGGAGCGGAGGAATCACCTCCCAGCAAGAGGCATGCATAAAATCCTAGTTGATTATTATTTCTTTGGCCTCTAGAAAACCACAGAAAATATATTTCCAATCTCCTTACATATGGGCAGAAGTTTTGCACTTTTGAAATGCTTCAGGAGAAAACCCTTCTCCTTCACTGGTGCCTGAGTCTACAAATAGGTCTACAGTATCCACAGCCAGCTGCTGTGAATGGACCTTCCAAAGCCAGATTTATCTAACCTGTACTACTGCAGGGCAGAGTTAACTCTAAGCCAATATCTGGAAGAATATTTTGGGTTTTTTTCAGGCTGGGGAAACCCATGAAATAGGAAAGTATCCAAGTGGTAGAAAAAATGGTTTGTGGTCTAAGCAAGCACAGAAAAGTACCTTGAATAATTTGTGTGCAGTTAAGGATAAAAACAAAAGCCAAAAGCTTGCAGTGCTCAGGAACATTGCTTTCCATGGAGCCCAGGTATCAATGAAAAAAGGTCAAGTAAAATATCCTTTCCAGCTAGGCTTTGTTGTGGAGGTGCGAGCTGAGCATTTAACTGAGGCAGAATGCAGAAAGCTTTCCTGCTCTCAGGTGCTCTCTCATGGAGAGGGAAGGGAACATATTTGCTGTGAACGAAGTAAGCACGAAGACTAGATGATGCTTGAAATAAACTCAAAAAAAACCAGTCACATCTCAGTCAGAAATGTCCATTTTAGTTTGCAAAAAGCTTTCCTTTATGAAAGGTTCCCTCATAATATGAGATTTTGTTTAAGGTATCTTGCCACGTGAAAGAAAAGTAAGACTATGCACTACATGATGCGATAACCACATTGTTTATGATATTAAAAAAACCCAAACCAACAACTCCATTCTGTGGTTCTGCTATCCACAAAGAGATTCTCTTCATGTTTGTGATTTTGCTCTATGCTTTCAGATTTAAAAAAAAAAAATTAAAATCTCCTTTTGTTTAAGCCCAGAATTCTTTCTTCCCTTTTCCAAAATGAAAAGTGCTGAATTCCCCTCCACTAAATTAGAAACCCTGTGCTGAGAAACAGTTAATACTCTATCACACAGGATACTGTACATTCATTTTTTTTACCTCATTACACTGACAAAAAGTGTTTTGCATACCAAACTCTGAATGTTTGTGTCAATTGATGCCAGCAAAATCTGTGGGGCAACATTCAGGAGCATCATGCAAGCCACCCATCCAGGAAGAAACGTAACTGTGGAACAGTAACTCATGCCCGATTCACACAGTATGCTCTTGTCAGAAATTAATCACACATTCAGTTTTCTTATGTGAAAATATAAACTCACAGCTTGGGAGATTCAAATGTTTACAGAATGGATGGTATGCAAAACCGGCACTGGAGACATGACTACTGGATGCATACACTGGTAGGAAGCCCACTATTAACCGCTCACAAGGGAGAGTTAGAAGGTGCAGAAACAAAAACAATGAAATCATGAATATTGTTGATTTCTGTATGACTGTAGTGTGCTGGTTTGAGGCTAATTGGAATATTTTAATCAAGAAAATTACACTCTAGGCTGTGAATAGAAAACATGGTGATGTCTACTTCATTCATACGCTTGCTAAGATTTGTTTTGGGAAAAGAATATAAACATAGGTAAGGTATTCTCTGTCTGTCTCTGGGGACACAGCACAGCATCTGGGGCAGTCTAGCAGCTTCTGGCTCTGGCTCCTCTGCTGATTAATTTTCACTAACCACTTTTCTTCTAACCCTCCTGGTCGATCCTCCTAATTTACCTTGCACGTAAGGCAAACCTTGGGGTAAGATACAGGGGTGGGGAGAAGGTGGAAGGGTGGTTGGGAACCCCTCCTGGGGTCTCTGATTTCTGGGAAGGGTGCTGTGTTTCTGTATTACCTTCTACTTGTGTATTTCTGTAACTATTCCTGTGTGTAGTGTATATCTCTGCTTGTACATTGCGCTGAGCTGTAAATAGAGCTTCAGTCCTTAACTTCCAGCCAGCTGAGTTCTAGTCTGGGTCATTTTACAAAGTGGGGGGGCCAGGGAACTCCCAAACCATCACATGTAGTTGCATAGTTAAGAACAGAAGCATGTGGAGTCTTTCCCTTTAAGGCCTGCTTTTAACTGCACCCAAAAATATCAGCGATGAGTTGAGAAACAACAAGTTGAGCTTCATGATTTCAAACTTCTTTTGAGAAGCACAATTACATAGCCTTTAAAAAAAATTTAAATGTTAAGAAAAAAAACCAAAACCAGAAGCTTTGACTGCAATATATCTGAACAGGAGGGATCCATTAGAGCAGTTTGGACACTAACACAAAAAGTGATAATGTTTAAAATTAAACAACAGAAAATCTTTACCTTTGCAGTGGAAGGAATTGTTCCTGTAGACAACATTCAAGTCTGTCAAGTGACTAAGCAATTAAAACATTGGTCAAAAATACTTAAAACACTAATTTCAAAAAATGTCACTACAAAAGACTAGAAACCCTCCTAAGATATTTGACTCATGAGAAAGGGGCAGGATGAACCTTTAAGAACATAACTTTTAAATGCTGGGCAGTTGTGTGCAAGATGGGAAGAGGGTTCTGGCTCCAAAGTGCTTGCCATTGGCACTCTGATCTTCAACCATTTCTGCAGGATATTCAGTACTCTGCTGCTGCATGAAAGTGGTTGGGGACACATGTGGGCCTCCTCTACCTCAGCCCTGTGAAGACGCTTGAGTATTAGAGTAGAGGTACTAGTAGTAAGAGAAGCAAATAACACCTTCATGTTAAATTATTACAGCTTCTGAATGTCAGGAATGTTTTAACAGTTTTGGAGAACAGCAGCTACTGGAACTTTAAAAGCATTAAAACTAAGTACAACAGGCATGGGGAAAAATTTTTCACCTATATTCATACGTCTTGCAAGGCATTGTTTTACCTAATTGCACTTCTTGTTTATAATAACCTGATTAAATAGTTCAGTCTACCAGCCCTGACAAAAGAGCTTAATCCCCATTTTTCTCCAGAAGACCTATTTTCCACCACCCTTAAGTACTATGAACCATTCTGTCTTGTGTATTGCAAGATACACTTCTCATTAATTTCTCTATCTGTAGCACCTCAGAAAAAGGCCTAAAACCCCTTTTAGGGTTTTAGCACTACCTACCTCTTTTGAAAACACCAGGAACACAAAGGAGCACGTGATTAACAAAATTCTTATTGAAACAAAAAGTAATATTTAGCCAACCTATGAGAGAGCCCTACTGAAGACTAACATTTGGGGGAGCTTTGAATTAATTAGTTGTGGCAGTACAAAAGTTTATTTTAAAAATAAACAAAAGATGTTATCCCAAACAAAGCCACAACTTTTACTGCTAAGCAACAAAGAAAGATGGAGATGTGACGATGGACATAAGTTCTTAAAATATTTAAGCAATAGCTGCTAAGGATGTTTGTTAAGTCCAATGACATTGACCATTCCTGTGAAAGTTCCCAGCTAGAAGTAGTGATTTGTATCAAATTATTTTTCTGTTCATAACTGGTTCTTCAACAATTTAAATTATTCAAATATTTCATAATTTAATTTGCAGAACCATTCCTACAAATAATCTTTCACGATGGGATTATTGATGAAGCTTTCATCTTCAGTGTAAAAGGCAAAAAAAAGAGAGCATTATAATTTAATTTGAATTGTGCATTGTATTATTTGTTATTTTATAAGCATAACCATTTAAATCTGGCTGTTCTGATTAAATACTCATCTGTATAATTCATAATGTGATTTGGGCAAATATTCTCCATGTACATAAATCCCCCGCTCTGTGCAGACATTTTTCATACAGTAAAATAGTCATAGAAAGCAAGCAAGAGAATGTTCTGAACTAAATGTTAAGCCTTTTTAAAAAAATACATATTCTTTTGTTCCAGTGACAGTGCACGAGTAGCTTTCTTGGTTACCTGTCTAGATTTATATTTTGCCAACAAAGGCCAATGCCACAGGCTGATGGGATGGCAGCTCTGTAAGGATACTGCAAGTATATTCTGTACCATATCAGAAAAACCTCACCCTTCTAGGCAGGGGCAGAGCCATGCTGTTTTAAATGGGACATACAGTGGGGCTGGCAATGACCATTATAGGTGACAACTGCCTGAGAAGGGGTCAAAGCCAGTAACTCAAAAGACTGATGAAACAAGGTTTGTTTCTAGTAAGAACTCAAACCAGATAGCATGTGATCCTTCTAGACACCTTGTAGACAACTAGATGTTCTGACTATCAGCAGGAGTTGATTGTAACAACACAGAGACTGTGCAAACACAGATCCAATTTCCCCTTTCTTCCCATAGCAACAAAAAAAATTAGTGTTTATAAATACACCTTCAAAATTTTCAGACTTGTAGTGTACCTAGGAAAAATAATTCCAGGCCTAAATATTGTCTCCTACATTATGTGAAATCTAGTTTAGTTTACTCTGAAAATTTCCTTATCAGCTGCACCACAATTGAGTCTACTGAGCATTCTCCCTGAGGTCACATGTGAAGAGGTTCTCAGCTTCCCATCACAAGTGATATAGATATGCAAATAGAATGTAATCCTCCATAATGGAAACTGCATTTGACTTTCCCAATTGCTCTGGGAGAATCTTAGTTCAGTGCTGTGACAAAGGCATCCCAGCGTAAGCCTCATCCCCTGTTTAGGATGTCCTCTGTTCCTACTACAATCATTTCCATGGCAACTAATTATCATGGCACAAATAGAAAGCAATGCACGTTCAAGAGGTGAAAAATCAGAGGCAAAGTGAGATAAACTTTTAAAAATTTACAATCATGCATACATGCACCAGAAAACTGAGGGAAATCAACAAATTTTGTCCATTTAAATCAAACTTTCATTCTATTATCTGTTTCTTGTAATACAGGAAAATGTTTTGTCAGGTAAAGCATGTTATCAATCTCTGAATGTGAAGCATTGGACACAGAGTGGCAAGAAGGCAAATTTTCATGCAGGAGTTCAAAACTGCATGTGGCCCAGCAGAGATATGAGCCTTACCATCTGGTCAGACCTACTGCAACCACTAGACAAAGATGAGCCTTACCATCTGGTCAGTCCTAGTGCAACTACTAGACAAAGTGGTGATAGTGCTTCTCATAGTACCTTACCAAACATTCACTCTTTTCCATGACCACCAAAACAAATATCCAGGAGTAACAACTTACTATGTAGTAGAAGCAGGCTCATTTCTAAAGAAAAAGTATTTTCCTGATGGGTTACACTTGAGCAAAGTTGGTAAAAGGCATTGATTATGAAGCTTATACATTGCAGGTATAATTGTTCCAAGAATTTCTCCCCCTAAAAACCAACAAGGCTGAAGAAGACAGGATGATCTACACAAAAATCCAGAGAGATAGTCAAAACTTGACTAGAAAAAAAGCTCTGAGCAACATCCTCTACCTGGACACACACTGAGGAGAAGATTGGACTAGGAACCCTATCGAGGTCTCTTCCAAAACACACAATTTTGTGATTCTATGAATTTCAGTGCATTGATATTTTATAGGGTACAAATGTTATTTGTAAGCTGAGGTGCCAGGCCAAAGCTGAAACTCATTCCCACAGTGCAACATCAGTGCAGCAGCTATAAAATGAGTTTAGCAGCAACTTTTAGTACAGAAACAATGACAAGCTGTTCTGTTGTTTGACAGTCTGTGTTTTGATAATTCCCTAGCTTAAGGAAATCATAAATTATTTCACTTTGGGTCTATATTAGATCATAGCCACTTTACTGTGAGTTAGGTTATTTGCTTCACCTTTTCTTTTTCAGTAGAGAGAAGGTCAGAAAGCTGCATGTGACCATCTTCAGGGTAATATCATGTTTCTGGAAAATTCATCATGTCCAGATATTTGTGTTCACTGCTATATGATGAGAATGAACTTACAGAAACAGATCATCAGCAAACTTCTAACTGGTAACTGGAACACAATGGCATATAGAGGTTGACATCAAGGACTGTTGATGTAGCAAACAGGAATATATATTTGATAGAGGAGTAAGGATTTTCAAATACAAAAATTTCACTTCAGTTCATCAACAGTTATCAGGAAGGATTTTAATTGTCCATAAGAAAGATTTCTTTTAATTTCTTCCCTGTGCAGCAGGCAGCTCAAATGACTTTTCAGTGGTTGTAACATGTTTAAATCACTCCTACTGCGTTAAGCTGACATTTAATTATCAATGGAACACTCTTCTGGCATACAATCTAATTAGACACTTGTGGAATTCTTCAAGCGAGATTATTATTTCAAATCACAGAATCAGTCGAGAAAAAGCTTAGGGAAATAAGAGATAACTGACCAGAATCTATGCAAGAGAGAAGTAAATCCTAAATTAGTCATATAAACCTAATTCCTAAGCTTCAGTACTTCTAAAGTTTATTATGACATCTGTATTCACTTACCACAAAATATTGAAATAGCTTCTGTTTTCCAACAGTCTTTTTTCTTAATCTTGACTGCCCACAAAAAACAGAGAAAAATTGTAATCTGGAAGCTCAGGGGATTTTTTTTTTTTCCTAAATCTACATATTTGTTCAAGTGATAAACTGTCAAGAGGGACAATGTTATTGCAGTCAAAAAACCCCAAATCTAACCCATTCTAAAATACAAAACCCACGCACGCATACCAAAAACAACCCCTCCAGATACCCACACAAAACAACCCCACCATAAGGGAAGAAGTGGTCAGAATGCGTCTACGCAGGCAATTTTGTCATTTGCTGAGAGGGTCATTTTGTCATCTGCTATTAAGATCATGGTAACAGAGTTCCTATAAGGACTATGCTTCAGACTGCTTTAAAAATAAAAGCTCTGCAAATTCCCAGCTCCCCTAAAACAAACAGAACTCCAAACCCACAAAACCGCCCAAAAGCTCAAGACAACAAAACAAAACGAGACTGTTTCAATCCACTTGGAGAAGGTAATGTCATAGGAGTATAAATATCAGAAGCCATCATGATGATCAACATCTGAATCCAGTATTCAGTTTCTGGAGAAGTCAAGGTGCATCTCATAGTAAGAGCTGTTGTTTTGGCCATTAAGTCACAGAAACCATAAGCCTGTAGTATGCTCCAAGACAGAAGCATTTCTCAACTGTCACTACCAAAAAGTGTTTCCCTCTATTGTGCATCTTCTTTCATGATACTGTCACATGAGAAAGCTGCTAGTGTGCAATGACATTTGACTGAGAACATCACCTAAGTGAATCTATTTACCTCCAAATTTAACAGCTTTCTTAAATACACAAAGACAGATTTAATAAATGTTCAATAGGAGTTAATTACAATTCATTGAGGTAAGAGTTTGGGCAACTAAGATTTGAAAAAATTGGGGGGATATTAATTCTCAAAGGATCCTAATTTTCATTTTGGCATACAGAAGAGCATACTGGTACAAAATAAGGCAATATAAACATAGACCACATCTATTTAAAGCACAGCTACATGTAAACTTTGGAGTAAAGGAAGTGGCACCCTAGAAAGTACAGGCACAGCACACATTTAGATATAATTCCAAGTAAAGGCTAGGAAGAAAAGGAAAAATAAGTCTAGCAGCAAACTGATTCACTCACTACTGAGAAACTGGATGACAAGTCTTTAATCTCCAAATATTTGTGACCAAAACTCATTAAGTAATGACAATTCCTAGTAACTCAACAGAAAAATCTGACTCACTCTCACTAGAGAAAGCACCAGATAACAGAAAGCCTCAAAACATCACCTTCAAATGCCTCACTCCCAAAGTTTAAGTAGAAATAAATCAGCAAAACATTCAGAAGCACTTTTAACATTTGTTTTGGCATTAAAATAATTGAATCTGAGCATATTTTAAAAGCCATTAAAATTGAAATTATCATCACACTAAAAATAAAACCAGTATTTAAACTCAGGTTGAAAAAATATTGTTAAATATTTTTGAATCATCTACAGGAAAGTATACTGCTGAAATCTGCTGCAAGTGGTAAAAATTTAAACCAAGAAAAGAAGTCACTCTGAAAATGTGGCCTTCAGTATCAACTGAAAGCCTAGTTGCTGAATTACTTGTTTTTCAAAGACTTTAAGTGGGTTTGGAAATTTTGATTTGTTGTTCCCCTTGAAGGCTCTGCTAAGGCAAATGGAAAACAAAGCAGAGGTAATTGGTGGTAACCAGCAATGGTTGCACCAAGGGCAGATCTTGCCTGACAAATTTAGTGGCTTTTTATAATGAAGTCACAGCAACAGTGGACAAGGGAAGGGCAACTGATGTCATCTACCTGGACCTGAGTAAAGCATTTGACTCTGTCCCACATGACATCCTGGTCACCAAAGTAGAAAAACATGGACTTGATGGGTGGAGCACTGCTGGATAAGGAATTGACTGGATGGTGGCACACAGAGAGTGGTGGTCAATGGCACAATGTCCACCTGGAGACCAGTGACAAGTGGTGTCCCTCAGGGGTCAGTGCTGGGACCAGTGCTGTTTAACTTCTTTGTCAGCGACATGGACAGAGGAATCAGTGCACCTTCAGCAAGTTTGCAGATGACACCAAGCTGTGTGGCACAGTCGACTTGCTAGAGGGCAGGGATCCATCCAGAGGGACCTGGACAGGCTGGAGAGGTGGGTCCAGGCCAACCTCATGAAATTCAACTGGGTCAAATTACATTCCAGGATACCTGCTCTGGGCAATCATCCCTGCTTTTCAGACAAATTAAATATTGCTGATCTTTTATCTACAACCAAGATTTGTGTTCTGACTTTCTCAATTTAATTAGCAACTCTGTATATAGATAGTCTATACCAATCCTAAATCTCCTTTATTTCTTTTTTTCCTTCAGTTTGCACTATATGCTCTGTGCAGAGAACCTAATCACTACAGGTGGGAAGGTAGCACATACTGGGATATTCAGAGCACAGGCAGATTTGTAGGCCTCATTACTACTGCTCTTCACCCTATATATTTGTTCTAATGACCATGACAAGGTACAGGAAACAATTTCATTGGTGTGCAGCCTCTAACTGCTCATCAATATTCCACAGTCTGGGAGACCTTGGTTTACCTTTCAACACTTCATTCACCTCCTTTGGGTCATTATAACCCGTATGTTGAATCAAATGCACAAAACCCTCAGTCGTGATCACACTCTGCTTTTTCTTGTTGTGCCCATGACCCAAACAGCAGCGAGAATAACCTCTGGTACAAACATCTATTATGTGTATCCTGTATGCTTTAAATAGTCTCTAGACCAGTCAATAAATCATACTTGAGTCAGAGGAGAAATAGAATGTAGAGGAAACTTACAGAAATACCACACTTTCCTCTTTAGAGGCAGACAATGAGCTGGGTTCATTCTGATACTTTCACAAATGGCAATTAATATGTAAAGCCACAGTGGCTGAGCCAAGCAAAAGGTCAGCTGGCTTTGGAAAGAAGATGATGATGATGGAAGAGGATTTTTTTAAAAGAAGGGAAGCCAGGTGAAAGACATCAAAATGTCACTGGAAAGCAGAACATAATATGTAGAAGCATAACTTGGATAGCAGGCACAATGCAGCCCTAGTACACAAGGCAGGGGGTAATCCTGGCACTGCATTCTGAGACATGCTGTGGTAAATTTCAGCACAGCAAAAAGAGATTTGCTTAAAATGTACTGTGAGATGGAAACAAAATCAGTTTGAGAATTCCAGTGGCCTAGAGTTATTGCAGTTCTATAAACTAAATCAGCACAGCAATGTAATCTCACACCCTGTCCTTTGATGAAACTGAGTTCTGTGAATTGAGATCTTAAAACAGACAAAGTTCTTACTTACATTAATGCCCAATTCGTTTACAATTCATTAACATCATCATGAAAAGAGTCAGCTGACTATGTGATCTATCTGGACTTCTGCAAGGTCTTTGACATGGTCCCACACAGCATCCTACTGATCAAGAAGTTGGAGAGATACGTATGTGATGAGTGGACTGTTCCGTGGATAAGGAACTGGTTGGTTGGTCACATCCAGAGGGCAGTGTTCAATGGCTTGAAGTCCAGATGGAGAGTAATGATGAGTGATGTACCTCAAGGGTCCATACTTGGACCTGTGTTGTTTGATATTTTTATCAACAATTACAGGAAGTGGGATTGAGTGCACCTCATGACGTTCAACAAGAGTGAATGCAGGGTTCTGCATCTGGGGTGGAACAATCCTCACTATCAATACAGACTTGGGGACAAGGTCATAGAAAGCAGTCCTGTGGAAAAGCGTTTGGGGGAGCTGACGGACAAGAACCTGACCATGAGCAGCACAGAAAGCAAATCAGATCCTGGGCTGCATCAAAAAATGCATTGCCAGCACATCCAGAAAGGTGATTCTGCCACTTTGCTCTGCGGAGATCTCACCTGAAGTACTGTCCCCAGCTCTGGACCCCTCAATACAGGAAGGACTCTGGACTTGCTCCATTAGGTCTATGGAGTGCCACAAAAATGATCAGAGTGTTGGAGCACTTCTGCTACAAAGACAGGCTGAGACCGCTGGGATTCTTCAGTCTGGAGAAGAGAAGGTTCCAGAGGGAGCTAAGAGCAGCCTTCCAGTACCTGAAGGGGGCCTACAAGAAGGACGGAGAGAGACTGTTTGCAAAGGCCTGTGATGATAGGACAATGGCTTCAAACTACAGAAGAGTAGATTTAGATTGCATGTTAGGAAGAGGTTCCCATGAGGGAAATGGAACACCTGAACAGGTTGCCTGGGGAGGTGGTTGCGGCTTCATCTCTGGAGAGGCTCAACAGGGCTCTGTTCCTTTTCAAACCAGACCATTCTGCAATTCTATGACTCCACCAGGACAGTTATAGTTAGGACACATCATCCTCCTTTACTATAAAAGATTAATTAAGAAAATCCTTTTGATCTAAAGTCAAATCATGAAAAAAAAAAGTCTCAAGATAAACACTAAGCAAAACTTCATTATTGCAGACTAGCAAGTGAAGATTTTTTTTCCAATAGGACCATCTGGTTTGGAGTGGCAAAGGCAGACTGGTTTTTCACTCTGGGCCATACGGAGTCAACTAACTTTCACCAAAAATAATGTCCAGTCATCTTACTGGATCAAATAATGTAACTGACACAGGGTCTACAAGCAACAGAAGATACAATTTTTAGGCACTGTACTGAATCCTATCTAGACTGCAGACTGCTGCATTAATATTTTTATTCTAAGTACATTATTAGAGAGTACTTCAATGCCCTTAATTTAAGAAAATACCTTCCTGCTTTCTGTTGTCAAAATTCAGTCCAGATGAGTGGCTGAGAGTTAAGAATAATCCTAGCAATAATCTGTGGCCACACAGGACAGCTATTCACCAGCACATCCTATGTAAGTGTTATCTCTTGTCTGTCTGCTCCGATACCAGTTCATCACCACATCACAATGAGTCCCTTGATTTTTATTAAAAGATATTTGTTGCTTTAGAGGTGACCTTCCCCAATTCATGGTCCAAACAATAGTCACAAGCATTTTTCTTTGACAGAACATGTTATTAGCTGCAAAAACCTAACCGAAAGAATACTTGCCCTATTCTCTAGTTCTCTGGATGTGTAAAACTTGCTACATGCAAGTTTTTCAGCATTCAAGTTCCTTACATGCATTCTCTAAACCAAGTAACAAGCTATTTTACACCTTGTTCAAGAAACAGGGAGTGTGACATACAAGTTCCCTGCAGGGTTGTATCCAGCAGGTGTTCCAAGGCCACTGGAAGGAGACAGACAGCATCCCAGTCATTTTAACCTACATTTTTTTCATAACTGCACAGGATGCAGGTACTAGGAACACTGCCACAGTGATTGCTGTTTCCTGCATGCCACAAAAGCTCATTTTCCTCCTGAGGTCCTAGAAGATGATTATGCCAAGCATTTCACAGAATGATAGAAATATAGTGATATGGAGATACCTCAAGGGTTCCTAAGATATGATCATATGAAAGTGAAATTCATTCCTTAGTCATCGGGTACAAATGAGCCTTTTCATACACAAGATACAAGCAACACAGAGATTATGTAACAACCTGATAGCTAGGGAACAAAGAAAACTAGGCATGAAAAGACCATGTGATGTCAAACAGCATTGTTACTCTGAAGTTTATGACTTTTCTGTCTATTTTTAAATAAATACTTTTATTACCTAGTAAGGCCATGGTACAGCTCACATAAAACTTGTATAATCTGTGAACAAGGACACAGTGCCTGCTGCTTCACAAACTGAAGGTTATTTTGGACTGAGGTAATGTGATGGGGACCATTAATAATGTGAGGGTTTTTTTTTAATCAAAATTAATATTGTTTATTAATTTTTATATTCAGGGCTCCTGCCACCCACCAAGTAATTTTTAATAATAGGTTCTTTACAACAGTCATGAAAACATTACACCGGTGAGAATGAATCTAAAACATTTAAGAAATAACTAGCAATAATACAACAAACATGAAACTGTCAGAACTAGAGAGAAGTTCTTGCAGTCAATCATACCGCTTGCCTACTAGAGGGACTTGAGAAGCTCCTTTCTGTTTACAGCAGAAGGCACTTGGAATTTGAGAATTTACAGAGTTTTGCTAAAGAGGCTCTTGAGTATTTACTCACCAAAATTGTGTCTCTGGATTCCCAGGACTAGCTATAGCTTCCAGACAGTACCCAAACAATTGGAGGAAGTCTTGTTGGTGTCTTGTCAGCTGTTGTGGCTTCTGATCTTCCCAGACTCTTGACAGGGGTGCTGGGAGAGAAGCAGATGATCTCTGACCTGATCCTGGTTCCTCTTGGCTCCAGACATGACACAGAGGCTTGTGGGTGTAGTTAGGATGTCTTGCAGATGTGCAGGCTTGGCACAATGTCGAGTTGGCTAAGCAAGTCTATTGTGTGAAGGTATTTAAGGCCTATTCCTGGTAAAGTCACAGTAGTTTCCAGGCAGACAAACCCAGAGCATCAGGGCTTGTTATTATACAGCAGGGTTAGCTTATAGCTTAGCAGACATAATGTTGCAGACAATGGTAGGATGCAAGAACGCAGTGAGGCAATGAGGCAGAGCACTGCCAGGAGCAGAGAGCACATTAAGGCAAAAGCAACGGCAGAAGCACCTTGTTGTTACCTGCTCATTTCTTTTTGTCATACAGCCCTAGAATAATGGGCCTCTGGCCACAGGTCAGCCAATCAGAATGGCACTTTGCCAAGCTTAACCAAACTAGGTGAAGCCAAGGCTTACTTTTACCTTTTTAGGGCAGAATACAAACAAGTGTATAAACATGTGCGGGTACCCTGTAAACAAGTTTGGACAGACATGGAGGCACCAGGCCCTTTGTCTTCCTTTCCTGCAGTTGCTTCTCCCATTAGCAGAAGAAGAGAGAGCAGAAAAACACGTCTGGGCAAACCAGGACATGTTTAGGCCTAATTTGGTCTTTTTTGGCCTTCTACAACAGGTAAATGAAAGCAACGCTGCTAACACAGAGTTTCAGATTTTTAAAAATAATGTCATTCTTAAGAGTGAACGTCAAAAAAAAAAAAAAAGACTGGAAGCACAAAAATAACAGTTATGGCACCGTCAGTATAGGAAATTTTATACAGAATATTGTAAACTGCTTTTTAAAAAAAACAATTAGGAGTGTTGAAACAGATGGATCACCTGTAAATAGGAAAAAATAGAACCAGATGGGGGGNTGAAAGAGGAGAAAGTGGTACAGATTTTTCTTTCTTTAATCAGTCTCATGAATTCTGAAAATTTTCTTTCAGCAAGTAATAAAGCCAAAAATTACCATCTAAGGTTTTAACAGAGTGGATGTATCAAACCAAAGTGGGGGAGAAGTAGAATCACAAAGGACTCAGGGTTTGTAACTGATAGTAAATATGAATGTACATCCAGTTTCCCACAGAAGCAGCACTTAGGGGTTTTACAGAACCTGTTGACAGCCCTAAAGCATCCTGCAGGCATGTGAATGTTTAGTACACACTGGAGAAATTCATGCATGACATGCTCCCTGGTTCAGATATTTCTGACCCAAATGGTCACAGACATGCATATAATCTCTACCCAAGTAAGAACTTCTAACCCTTGTTTCCTCAAAGGAAAGTAGTTCACATGCATCAAACCCCTTTTTAACTGAATGAACAGGTAGGCAACTAGTCGACAAGCAGGGTATGTCCTTCCAATCTGCACTACTGAGTTGGACCAAACCATTGATATCAGTAAAGCCTCAGCCTCAGGCAGCTGGACTTACTAACATGGATACAAGCCTTCTGTGATGTGCGAGATTTCATGCTGACAAAATTGCCTCTGTCCCTGAATGAACATATGAATAAGAATAATTGGTTGAGTGGACTTCTCTTGCTGTATTCTGAAAAATCCACCTTTTTATGACAGTTTCAAAAATTCTCATTTATACTGTAATTTTTTTTTCCTCCTTTATTCTCAAGCCCAGTGCAGTTAGTGGCCTCTTACTAATGTCTTTAGCTACACTGTTGAAGAACTGTGTGAATGAAAGCACCCATTACATAGTCATCCTACATCAGCATAACAAGTGAAATTGTGGCTGGATGAAACAGTAAAACTCTCCATCCCACAGTATCATTTCTGTTACTTTGCTGTTAATGTTATGGTTCTGCAAGTTTCTGCACCAAGCCTTGGTAGACTTCGAGTACTTTTCCTCTAATATACAATAATCTAGAGAGTAGAAACTAAAACATGCAAAGATTTTTTCCAAAATCTTCTGAAGAGTCACTGTATTTTCCACCATTAACAAATGCAAGAGAATCTAAAGTTAGTCTCACAGTTGCTTGGTTCACCTGTAGAAAAAAAAAGTGCTGGAAACAGTATGGGTTTATCCCCCTTCCAATAGAAATAAAAGCTTTAGAAATTGTAAGTAATGTATTGGAGCATGACGGGGAGCAGGGAGGAGCTGGTTTAAATTCTTTTGCTTTGAGAGATTACACTGCCTTTAACACAAGGTGCTGTGTATGGAAAACACCGTCTGTATTTCTGCAAACTAGTAATAGGGTGGTCTGCCCAGTTGGAACAACGGTTCACAAAGCCATTTCACAGCAGGTAAGAAGTTACTCTATATCACTAATGTAACATTGTTCCAGATTCTAAATTCCTTTCTTCTCCCCTCCTCCTGCCACCATGAGTTTGAATGGTGAGGAGAAAGCGGCACAAAAACTGCTTTCCCCTACCCACCCTGCTGGCTTGGGCGGGGCAGAGGGTGGAGCTGGGGGAGGGGTTGCAGCAAAAGGCATCTTTCCCCACATGTGTACTGACCCATGTGGCAGCCCGCACTGGGAATGGGGCTGGTGGTTGTCTGGGTTACTTCGCACCCACTATAAATCAGCAAATGGTCACTTTGCCTAGAAAAACGTAAATAGAGCAAGGAGAAGGCGCTTGGTGCCTGCCTTGAAAGAGTTTCCCACCTTGACAGTGCTCCCGGTTTGGACCATCCTTTCTTTTGCATGATTCCCACCTTTTTACACAGCTCTTGATTTTACTCTGTCCCTGCCTTTGGAAGTCTCTCCCCACTTTTGCACCGCTCTGCGCAATTTTTCGGGCTTGGTAAGTCCGGGGGTCCTTTTGAGAGAGCTGCCGGCAGTGCCTGGACCCAGCTGCTCTCAGACCATACTACAGCCAATTTCCTGGCTGCTATTCTGAACTGGAGAGACCCAAGCAGTTTGGTTCTCCCCTGCTGCTGCCGAGGTAGCTTCGCTTCCACAAATCCCTGTCCTGTGGCAGTCAATTTTCAAGACACTTCTGACTTCGGAGGCTTTTCTACCCTCCTTGGGCTTCTGCCACCTGGACCCAGACTACTGGATATTGCTTGCAGCGTCAGAAGGCAGCTGAGCCGCAGAGAAATCCAACAAGGGATCATTGCCAAATACCTATCTCACCTTTGTGAGTAAAGCCTGCTGGTCCCTTAATTCTCTGCTCAGCCTGACAGAGGGGTAAAGATGTGTTTATAGCTTAGATTTATCTATTTCCTGACTTCCTTAATCTCTACATTTGTCCATAACATCCTGTTGAAGAAATCACAATCGAATTAGAAGTTGTAAATAAATCTGAACTAATTGTGTATATAGTTTGGAGGCAGGGCTTTTGGGAAAATAAAACCATTCTATTCTTTTAATTCCTGACTTGGCCACATTAATTCCCTGCCTCCACAACACACACATATGCCTATTAAGCATCATCTGGGCATCCAACTGACAGCTGAAAGGATGGCAGCTTGTCAAGATGAAAACCACTGTATAAATCACAATTTCAGCACCAGGTTTTTCTCAATCATTTACACAGTATCACACACAGTACCACCAGGTTTGGAAGAGACCTCAAAGATCTCAAACCTCAAAGATCTCAAACATCAAAGAGACCGACCCGTTACCACAGACCTCAAGACTAGACCATGGCACCAAGTGCCATGTCCAAACCCGCCTTGAACACCTCCAGGGACAGCCCATTCCAGAACACCTCCAGGGAACACCACCACCTCCCTGGGCAGCCCATTCCAGCAGCCAATGACTCTCTCAGTCAAGAACTTTCTCCTCTCCTCGAGCCTAAACTTCCCCTGGCGTAGCTTGAGACTGTGTCCTCTTCTTCTGGTGCTGGTTGCCTGAGAGAAGAAAGTAACCTCCCCCTGGCTACAACCACCCTTCAGGTAGTTGTAGACAGAAAGAAGGTCCCCCCTGAGCCTCCTCTTCTCCAGGCTAAACAATCCCAGCTCCCTCAGCCTCTCTTCATAGGCCTTGTGCTCGAGGCCTCTCCCCAACCTCGTTGCCCTTCTCTGGACACGTTCAAGCACCTCAATGTCCTTCTTAAATTGAGGTGCCCAGAACTGGACACAGTACTCAAGGTGTGGCCTAACCAGTGCAGAGTGCAGGGGGAGAATGACCTCCCTGCTCCTGCTGGCCACACTATTCCTGATGCAGGCCAGGATGCCATTGACCTTCTTGAACACCTGGGCAAGTTACACTGTTTCCCATTGTATACCTTATATGAGCATCTGAGCACTTGGGTAGGGCTTGCCAAGCGAATTCCAAAGTAGAACCACAAAGCAAAAACAACAGAAAGGATACTAACTATTATTGACTTCCCCCTCCTGCCTTCCCCCCCAGACTCAAAAGGATCAATACTTCGCTTAATAGATATTGCTTTAAGAAACAAATCTACCATCAGACATAAAAGACAAGAAAACAATATTGTTTAAATACAGATGATCTTTGTTCTTATTTCTGAAAGTATTTGAATATAATTCAGTAATCAAAAGAACAAATAAAGACATATGTCATACTAGAGAGAAAACAAAGCATTTGATGAAAAGTGACATGCTGTGGATACATTTCACTTTGAGTTCACTCTTCTTTCCTCTAATCTGTCTGCTGACAAATACTTGAAATAAATGGCGAAATATATGCTTTACTAAGACAATTGTCTCTGGTTGGCTTTTCCACCAGTAATATCTATATGATTTATGTCAAGTTCGTGTTTAGAGTAACATTGAAAAGGATGCATGGGGAAATCCTACTAACTATTAACTGATCAGGTCAAAGTATTATAATTGTTTTTCCAGTATGCTTCAGGAAATCACCTGGTAGGAAATGCACTTTTGGCAATTAGACTGGTATTAGTGGTGCTGAATCAGTTACACCTTCATATTTCCCATGTCCTTCTGCTACAGAAGCCATCCTCAATATTTATATACAGTTAAAGAAGTGATAAAGTAATACAGTTTTATAATTAATACCTTTACCCAGAAATTCAGATTAGAATTCAACTATTCTATACTCCTGTCACCTTTGCTACCTTAACTCAGTCTAGCATAATAACAACATATGCATTTAAAGTGGTATCTGTCAGCTCTCATCTCTCAGAAGTGAAAGAGCCTGTTGGCTTGCTGCAGTCTCACCTCAAATCAAGGATATGATGTCCTTCTAGGGGACATAGTTGTTATATAACTTCAGCTTGAAGGTTTTCTCATCCCTAATCCAATCAATGTAAAACAGACAGAATGAAAAGTCAAGAGTTGAGTTGAAAACATTCTTGTGGTGCTTTAATAAGTGGAAGCAAATAAAAATGTTTCTAGATCCTGACCAGACTATCAGGGACTGAAGGAAACTTCTAATGCGCTGATCCTTAAGGTGTGGAGTTTACTATAGTAGCACTATGAAAACATAGCAAGGTAGGAAAAGACTGTACTCACTTGGCCTTACAATCTACAGTGGAAAAAGTGAAATTACTAGCCATAGGACACACAGGTAGTCAATGCTGAAATCCAGATGAAAATTCAAGGGTCTTAGTCAGTGTCCAGTTTAGTCTAGCACTTTGTCAGAAAGACACATGAGACTGCTCCACCAAAAATCTATGCAACAGGACTATCTGATTCAATAGAGAAGCCTTTACTTTGAGGATAATTGCAGAACCACTTTGTTTTGTTTTCCTATGTAAATCTGCCATATGGGCCTCAGCTACAGTAATGAGAGGAAAAGTTGAGAAGTTTGATAATTCTTGGTTTTAGAAAGAGATTATGATCTGGCAGCTGGCAAGTATGAAGCAGAAAAATTCAATCTACTGTGCCCAGCTGCACTGTGGAAGTAGAACGAGCCAAAACAGACTCTGCAGATGGAAAGCTAGCTCAAGAACTGCCAAAACTGCTCAGGTAGAGAATGTCACATAAGATTAAGAAACGGAAACCAGAAAATTAAAGAGGCCTTTTAACAAGGTGGAAGCAGGTTGAGACATGAAAGCGCAATAATGTCTTATGTAAACAAAATGCGGGGACATAAAAGATGATTATCTTGGTAAGGAAATTACCTCTTTGTATGACTATGAATAGTCATTAGAAATTCATTAGAGTGTAAGAGAAAATACACTCCATAGCTTTACTAAGTAATCTTCATAACTGTGTTTCAGCCAGGTAGAACTGCAGAAAAAGCAGCAATACTTTTTGATCCCCAAAAATTCCGCATTTTAAAACAGAAGACACAACTAATCGGCAAACTAAAGACAAGGCCTTGTTCAAGGACATAAAAATCATGGAGACTTGGGATGATGACCACGTTAAGATAGTATTTTTTTGTGACACATACATGACAATATGAATATATGTATGTATATTTTTAAATAAAAATGAATACTTATACACACGCACATACACAGAGTAACTGAACTGCTGCTTTATTTTATTCTAGTCTCATAGAGCTGTAATGACCATGATGTTGATATAGTCAATCCTAGAAATGCAGTACACTGGAAACTGCAAAATTAGATTCTCAGCTTGCAAATAATTAGCCAAAACTTGTGCCCATTCAAATTAGAACATAGACTATAACCAGGGAACAAAAAACCACAATGCCTTGCATCTTGATCAATTACCAAGACATTCAGTTTTAAAAAATGAGAGTTCTTGACCAACTGCCACTGAATTTGTGATTGAAACACAGTATTAACATATGTAGAATGCTGTGTGGAGCAAGAATAAATTTTCATGTGATATCAGGTAGCTAGCTTAGGGGCAAAAATTACTTTCAATGTACTACAAATGTCTGAAAGAATCCAAACCAAACGTTGGGGGGTTTTCACCAAATCTTACATGCCTGCATATTTCTTAGCTGTTAACTGGAATTCTGTGTTTTACTGTTTATAGAGAGTGAGATACCATTCAATTGTTTGGGCAGAAGGTACAACTATGTTTTCAGAGTGCCAGACAGATAAAATCAAAAACAATCTGACCTCAAGCTACTGGAAAATAATTTTGGCTTGTGGTAGTTTTTAGTGCCACTTTAAAACCCAAACAATTCTTTTGAAATTCATTCCAATTCAAAATTAAATGATTGCTCCAACAGAAAGCAATGAAGCATCTCTGCTATAATGATATTTGTCCTTACGCTCAGAGAAGATTGGTTTTTAAATTTCCAAATCAGTTCTGCCACCCAGAAATTGCTTTATAAAAACCTAGAACTTTGGCTTACTAAGCCAATCCTCCAACTGTTATGAAATCTCTGACTTGCTGGTCTGGTCTAATAATATGAAGTCAATAATATGTTTATCTACATTTATAGACATTCGCGTTCTACCGAGGCATACCTGCTTAACACAGGGAGTACTAAACAATCTCTGCCCTGAGATGAACATTATTCTGAAATATATTTCATATCAATGAAAGTACACAGATAAGACAAAAGCTAAATGGGTAATACACTTGTAAAATAGTACAAAGGTCTCTTACCTTTACAGACATCTCACTAAATTAACAACATAAACTGAAAACTTTCTTTGATGAAATTACTAGTAACTGCTTTATCTGCTGCTCTTTGTGGATGAGTTTCATTTTGTCATAGAATAATCCATTAAATTTAAAGGACAAAAGTGTTGGTTCATTAAATAGCTAAGGAGGTTACAACACTCCCTCCAAATGACATGTGTTCCTGTTAAACTGATCTACAGAAAATACTGTGATCGAGGCAAAATACAATCATTATAAAGGAAACAACAAACAGGAGGTAATTTCTATGACTTATAACAACTTTGTAGAGGTGCAAGTAACTTTCTTCATCTCCTGAACATCAGTCTGGGAAGGTTCTCTGCCTGAGCTTAGTTGCTATCAGGTTTCAATTATTTTGCTTGCCTGTAACCCTAATCAGAAGGATATTCAGTAATAAAGATAAATTAATAAATGTCACAAAATGTATTTTCCCTAAGGGACCTCTACTTATTCAGTATAATATAAGGGAAAGCCATAGCCTGTAAGCTTTTAAAAGCTTACATATAGGAATTTCTCAAGTGTGCTTGCTCTATTAAGTCTCTGAGGACTAAGCTTTTATCATCATAGAAACTGTTTTGCGGAAAGCATACAGGTGCAGGAAGTGAAAATAAAAAAGGCAAAAGCAGTTCTGATGGTACATCTGCAATACAAGTTTCCGGTTATGGTACACTACTCTAACTCCACAGATATGCTACATTATCTACTATTTCCTGGCTGCAATAACATCAAGTGAGAGGAATCAAGAGAGAGTTTTGTTTTATTCCCTCTACCCATCATCAGAAAAGTCCATGGCAAGGAGTAGTTTGCTTAAATTCAGAATTCACTCAACCAGCTCTTTTCTGCTCTGTTAGCTGTCAGACTACAGCAATGACAATAAAAGAAATGTGACATTCCTTCAGTCTGCTGTATGGCAGCAGCCCACTGGGTTCTTCAGGGCTATTCTCTCATGTGCACCATGCTGTAGTACACATGAAGAAAACAATCTATTTCCCTAGAAGTAAAAGCTCATAGTGCTCCTCTGGTAAACTGCATGTTTCTCAACAATAAGGTAGCTCATGCTGCACAACTTCTGTAAATGCCTTACAACATGGATTTTGGGATAAGGACTGTATCTCATACTCTCATAAACACTTTAATCAGTTCAGTGACAAAAAACACTTTTAGTATCCATGTAATATTACATCAGTCTTCACTCTCCAAAACTTTTACTGTTGTACTTGCCTCTAAACTTAAGACAAGCTTATGCTTTTTTATGGTAGAGTTAAGGTTATAAGAATCTAGTGACTACATTCATTTTCAGAAGATCTGACAAACACCTGTATTTGCCCTAGAAAACAGCAGGAGCTACAGAAAAGGAGTTTGTTTTCTGAAATAAATTTGGCCTTTGCACAATGCTATTGCTGCTCCAGCAGTGCCAAATGACACTAAACCACAGAGAATTAGGTGCTCAGAGAATGCTCTTTATGCAGGTGAATCAACAGGAGGCAAAGAAGTCCTTCGATGGTTCTTGTACTATCATTCCTCCTCATTAGTTACAGCTTTTTACATATTTCAGCTTCCAGTTGTACAAATCATGCTCAAGCCCAACATGTTAATGAAAGTGTTTAAGTGCCTTTCTACAAAGATGAAATTAAAAATTCTCCTATCAAAAAAATTTGCAAAGCCTCTAATCCTCACCACTAACCTAAGGTTAGTATAAAAGCTTAGTTTAAGAAAATTACTGCATGTGTTAATCAGCCAACACTTCATAAAGACAGATGCTTCTGTTTATGTTGGTCTATTATGAAATCCTTTAGCGTCTGAATAATTCTTACGCCTATTCTGAAACTTCATTAACATAAATTTCTTCTGTATTATTCTCTCTTCCGTGACAAATAGTACAAGCATTTGGTTGGTTGGTTTATCCTCCTTGGCCTTCAGAATCAGGGTATTTTGTGCATTTCCTGTATCTTTTATTCAGCTGTAGTGGTCGAAAATTAGGAGTAATTACACCACGTGTGTGAAAAATCAAATGCTGTATAAGAACTAATTCCACAGTCTTGAAACTCCTCCAGGAAATTCTTTGCTGTAACTGGTGTTTTATTCAACATATGTTGTCTCTTAGTCAGAGCTTTCTAGAGAGACTCATGCAAACTGAATGTAAATCACAGAATCATGGACTGGTTGAGCTTGGGTGAAACCTTGGGAGGTCATCTGGTCTAACACTGCACTCAGTAGGGTTATCTAAAGCTAGTTGTGCAGGACCATATTCAGATTACTTTTGAATGTTTCCAATCATGGATACTCAACCACTTCTCTGAGAAACTTGTACCACCACTTGGTCACACTCATAGTAAATGTTTCCTGATGTTCAGACAAAATCTTCTGTGTTTCACTCTGTGCCTGTTGACTCTAGTCCTGTCACGGGGCATCATTGAAAAGAGTCTGTTTTTATTTTTGTTTTGCAACTTCCCTTCAGGTACTTACATACTCTGATGAAACTACCCCCTAATCCTTCTCTTCTCCAGGCTGAATAGTCCCAGCTCTTTCAGCCTCTCCTCAGATGAGAGATGCTCTAGTCCCTTAAACATCTTTGTGGAACTTCATTGTGCTTTCTCCAGTATATCTATGTCTTGCACCAAGGAGCCCAGAACTGGACATAACATTCGAAGTGTGACCTTACCAGTGCCAAGTAGAAGTGAAGAGTCTCCCTGCTGTACTCCAGAACACCATTAGTGAGTTGAGCAACTAAAGACTATTAGGTTTGTTATATATATTTAAGCTATACAAAACTAGAATAGTTAAGAAGAAATATGAAAACTTCGACTTCGAAATTATGTTGCTAATTTCATCCATATTGCCTAACAACATCCTTAAGAGTGAAACACGCCAGGTCTTGTTTGATACTGTGTGGATTCCACAGGCATCAGTTCTTCGTATTTATTTTTTTGTTATTGGTTGACCGAAAGATTGGGAACTATATACTACGAAATTTTTTGTTTGCTTTTGTTGAAGTTGTTGGGCACCAGATAGACCAAGACTTCATGAAGACTTCAGAATGCAATCCTGAAGGAGGAGGATTTGAGGAGGAAAATATTATGATAGAGGAAATAAAATGGTGGAATTCTTGGTGAGAGTGTTAAAGGAGATAGAAAGCTCCAGAGCAGCACTGTGCATATCAAATAAAACAAGAGAAGTTTCATGGATCTCACCAAGATTAAGGCAGGTGTGGTAGCAGTTTACAAAAACCCTTTCAAGCCAAACTGGAAAGAGAAAAATGGGAGTGTGCGTGGGAAAGTAGTTGGAGTTACAAATTTAAAACGGAGATAGTCCAGTTTCTTGAATAAACTTGGTCTATAAACATGCATCCCTGTGAAGTCAAGGGTGATAAAGTATATTTGGAGGTATCATTGACTGACTAGTAGGGTGTCTTTTAGTATGGTTTGATCTTCTATTAGAAGTTGAGCAGGGGATACCAAGTTAATTCTAACTCATTGCCACAAAAAAAAAAAAAATGGTCTTCTAAATCCTTTGATTTCCTTGATACCTTGAAGTGCATTTCACTGAAGGTAGCGTTGTAACAGCCAAAACTAAAGAAGATTTTTGAACAAAACAAGATTTTAGATGGTGATAGGAATGGTTTGTTTTTGCATCTGGGTCTCTTGAGCAGAAGTATGCTGAATGCTGTTCTTTCTGTCTTTTACAGACCATTTTTCTATACTGTTCAAGTAGAATTGTGAATAAGTGCAAAAGCATCATTTAGATAAAGTAGTCTGGTCTCCTTCCAATTTGGAGCATACCAACCCTGTTTAGAATTTCAACTCACATATATCTGTTCTAGCAAAAATCCTAGTGGGTATACAGCAGACAAGCAATTCTTGCCCTTTCCAATGAGTGTTTATGTAAGAAATAAAAATAATAATAGAACTTCTGTCTATTCTCTGAATCATAAATAGAGCAACAAAAACATACTGTAGAGCTACTGTCACAGTATCACCAAGGTTGGAAGAGACCTCAAAGATCATCAAGACCAACCCCGTACCACAGACCTCAAGACTAGACCATGGCACCAAGTGCCACGTCCAAACGCGCCTTGAACACCTCCAGGGACGGTGACTCCACCACCTCCCTGGGCAGCCCATTCCAGTAGCCAATGATTCTCTCTGTGAAGAACTTTCTCCTCACCTATGCTATGCTGCATATAAGCAAGATTACACAATGTAAAGCTGATATAACCTTTCCTTGACCAATTTCTCTGAAGTGATTCAAACCAACTAAACCTAGAGAACAGTTTTCCAAGTATCCTGAAATCAAGTACAAAATTATGGGCTTTAGCTCATTAAATTAGCTGCTAGCAGTATTAATTGACATGTAAAAAGCCTACAAGTCTTTTTGTACTAACAAGCTTATGTCAGAATGTACAAAGAAGAACTCCTTATAACAGCCATTAATATCATATGAGTAAGTAGGTGTTCTGTAGCTAAAACTTAACTGAAACCAACTCTCTACTCCTCTTCACCTTTCAGTGAATTCTGGATACACTCATCACTATCTGTGCTGGTTTGAGGCTAATTAGAATATTTTAATAGACAAAATTACACTATAGGCTGTGAAAGGAAAACATCATGATATCTACTTCACTCATAGGCTTGCTGGAGAATTGTTTGGGAACACTAACCAAAACATGAGATAAGTCAGTCTCTCTCTGGCTCTTGCTGGAACAGGAGCTGCTGGTGGGATCTAGCAGCTTCTGGGCTCTGGCTCCTCTGCTGATTAATCCTCACTAACCACTTTCCTTCTAACCCCCTTGGCCGATCCTCCTAATTTACCTTGCACGTAAGGCAAACCTTGGGGTGAGGTACAGGGGTGGGGAGAAGGTGGAAGGGTGGTTGGGAGCCCCTCTTGGGGTCTCTGATTTCTGGGAGGGGAGTTGTGTTGCTGTATTACCTTTTACNCACTGTACATAGTTGTATTCCACAACAACCCAAAACAAAACCACGATTCTTGAAATAGTTGCATTCTGTTTAAGAAGCTAAAGCAAACTTATGGGTCTATCAAGAACTGCCGTATCTACACAACACACTTTTCCATAGGCACAATATAGAATACATTTTAAAACCATCTTGTTTAAAAAGGTACTTTAAAGACATAAGACATTGTCATGTGGCTCACCATCCTTTACTTTTCACCATTGCCTAATACTGCCTTCTATTTATCACTAGGTGCAGTACAGAAAACATATGAAGAAAATTCCCCCCCCCCC
>VWZE01018303.1:30942-51764 GCA_013396675.1 Eubucco bourcierii
CGGTTTTAAGCTTTAAAAAAACTAATTCATATTAAAATGACACTGGCTTGTAGTGGAGTAAGCAGAGTGAAAGGGTTCTAACCAAACTTTGACAGACAGCTTCAATCAGCCTGGTTATCCTCCTTGTAGGTGTAATCCAGGCTGCTGCCAACTGCTTCTCTAAAAGGTTTTCTTCATTCTCTACATCAGCATTGCTAAGGCAACAACTCATTCAGTAGAAGTTCGCTATGAAATGACATGCTGAAGACAGATAAGGATATTTGAACTGCATTTCTTGCCTGTATTTCCACTTCTTTGCTCCTTCCTACAATCCCGGTATCACAGAATATCTCCTGTTGTAGCTCTGAAGCTAAGGTAGAGCAAGACAAAATGGCACATGACTTTGGGTCACCAGCAAAATTCTACCCCAGCTTGCAACAGCTGAACAGAAGAGGGGATGGCATAGGTGTACTCATCATTACAGAATCCTGCTGTGGTTAGTGAGGAGGAGAAACAGGCTTTTCCATGTGATTTGTTAAGGACTTCAGGATGGTAAGTAACAAATCCTAAAATGACTCATTTCTCTCCTTCCATTATAGAAATTGCAAACTTCCCAGGACAGGCACCTTCCCTCTCTGTTGTCCTTTGTGCTGTGCTGCGCACAACAGGGCTTTCTGACATAGTAGCAATAAATAATGATGATGAACAGTGTCAGCGACAGTAACAAGTAAGCAGTAGCTAGCCACCCTAACAACCTCAATAAGAATACCACTACATTAGAAGACCATTTTTTTTGTGGCAATGAGTTAGAATTAACTTGGTATCCCCTGCTCAACTTCTAATAGAAGATCAAACCATACTAAAAGACACCCTACTAGTCAGTCAATGATACCTCCAAATATACTTTATCACCCTTGACTTCACAGGGATGCATGACTAGACCAAGTTTATTCAAGAAACTGGACTATCTCCGTTTTAAATTTGTAACTCCAACTACTTTCCCACACACACTCCCATTTTTCTCTTTCCAGTTTGGCTTGAAAGGGTTTTTGTAAACTGCTACCACACCTGCCTTAATCTTGGTGAGATCCATGAAACTTCTCTTGTTTTATTTGATATGCACAGTGCTGCTCTGGAGCTTTCTATCTCCTTTAACACTCTCACCAAGAATTCCACCATTTTATTTCCTCTATCATAACATTTTCCTCCTCAAAGTAGTACAGATTCAGATTTTTTCCCCCTGAGTAATTTTATTTTTTTAGGGTAATTTTTCTTCTGTTTCAGAATTTTCTTTCCTTAGAGACAAAAAAACCCTCAAGGTTTACTGACTTAACAGTATTTTAATTTTTATTGTATTATTCTGCTTTTTCTTGATACTTGGTTGTTGTTTCAATAAAAATCCCTTCCAAAAAGTCCTGCTTCAGGCCTCAGTGGTTATAAAGAATTCAGATTTTTTAAATAAATGTAAGAATCCTGATACCATTTATCATCATTATCATCTAATCAAGAAATGTTCATGGGCACTACTATAAAGCCTTAGATGCAATAAACTAAAATCCTCAGATGGTGGAAATTTGCTTAACGCCACTGAAATAAATAAACCTATACCATTAAATGCAAGTAAAATCTCAGGCCTGGAATTTCTACAGTGATGATGCTGATCAACAGTTGTTTGAATCAAAGATTCTCTGCATCAGTTCTCCAAAGCAATGGAAAAAGCAGAACCTAAAATAACTATGAGCATCTTGCCTTCTTACATTATTCATACCAGTTTCAAAGGAAAGAGTCTTAAAAAAAAAAAAACAAACTAAAGATTATCACTCTAAAAACTTGTCTTGTGTGCCCTATTTCAGGTTTCTTCCCTTTTCTTCATGAAAGGAGTATCCCATAATTTTTACCATATATGTTTAGGGAAATCACAAAAATGTAGATGACTAATTTTCTAAGGCATATATTTAGTGGATGTACCTTGTCGTAATCCCAAAGATTAAGAATGATTGGTCCTCAAGAAAACTCTTTACTGTCACACACACTGAGGCACACACTGAGGGAGCTTTTTCTAGCTCAGTCCTAAGATTTTTTTTTTTCTTTCTTTTTAATATTGTAAATAAAAAGTAACATTGTTTTGGAGGGACTTCAGTGCTTTCTGTATTACAGAGAGGGAAACATTGGCACTAGATCAGGGTTACCAAGAAGGTAAAATATTGTTCACCATTCAAACGGATTTTGCATTTACAAATGTCTGTGCTGTGATATTAATAATCTGTTGTGAATTATGATTATTAATAGTTGTATGATTATTGGGTTTTATTATTAATGTGGGGAAATTCCCTCAGATTCTTTGGGTTTTCGGTTGACAGGAAATAGTTGCACAAAGGATATTTATTAACACAGAATTAAACAGTTTAAATAATCAGAACTTGGAAAAACAGGAACGTGAAACAGGAAAAATTCTAACTATGCTGCAGAGACTTAGCATTAGCTCTAGCATATGTACTCGGGGACCAAAGGCATCGTAAGTTTCCCATACAAGAACACTTCCAAAACTCAGGATAATGACCCCACAGTAAAATACAAATTATTCCAGGCAGAGGGGAGGAAGAGACAGAAGAGTTGCAGGCGAGTTGCTGCCAAGCCAAGCAGTGTAAGCCACAAACATGTGGCCATGGTGATTCCCAGTTTAACAAGACGCTAAGAGGTATTGCTCCCTTTGGAGGTCCATGCAGAAAAGGCAGTCCATGCAGAAAAGTCATGGCTTCTAAATCACTCCCATTAAATAGACCATTCTGAAAATTAAACTGGCCAATAGGCATTAGCATCATTGTCCTGCCCAATGAATTCAAAGCTTTGTGCCTCGTGTGACCATGCAGGCACATGGAGGGGCTGCACCAGACACCTGACATGTGGTGCTAAGCTCCTAGCCTCAAGGTTTTGTTTTGCTCATCTACTTCAACTCCTGGACCCTGAACAGGAGGAGGTGAACAAGGGTTTAAACATGGTTGGTAGGATTTATACCCTACCAGGATAGTCTGTGCATTTTATTGCAGTCTTGAGACATGCAATGGGATTTTTGTTTTGTCTGGGGGTGGTTGTGCACGTTTAACAGCGGGTACTTTTCTCTGCAGTCTGAAATGCTAATGGGGTCTGTTTCTTTCATTCTTTTCAACTTCCATAGAGATTTGTTGCATTTCCCCTGTGGAAATAATATACTGCTAAGAGTCCAGTGGCATTACTTCTCCCTTTTCTTTCTCAGTTGTCAAGTAGTCACCACTTTCCTAACTGTACCACAACCTATAGTATAACAAAGAAGTTCATATTCTTTATTTCATGTCAGACTTGTCACCAGTAGCTTTCTGTTGTTCTGCCTATTTGTTCAAATACTTATTAAATTACAGCCTGGCCCCTCTGCTGACACTTCAGTGGATTCTCTCATACTCTTTAAACTTCTCACGTGGACTAAGAACACAAGCAATAGGCTCTCAAAACTATGCACACTTCAATTTTTTCCTGACTTCAGACTGATCTTACCTAAGGAGCTTTTGTCTACACCCACACATTGGGGACTATAATGAAAGGATGTAATGTCATACAGGAACATACAACACAGAGACATTTGGGCTGGGTTTACAATGTCAAAAGGACAAGTAAATTGTTAGGAGAGTGCAGAAGATTCAAGCATGTCTTATTGCATCTGCTTTACCTGCTTGTTTTACCTCATAACTGTGTTTGCATCTATTTTCCAGGAAGTAATCTTTAAGCTGAGCAATACCAGTCTGAACCTGTTTTGTGTATGGCTGCAGTTAGAGGGCTGAGTAACGAATCAAGTCAAATACATCAAGTTGTATCTGGCACATTCATAGCAATGCAGGAAAAACTCTTGCAGTGATACACTATAGCTATTAAAGTCTACTGTATCCCGTAACTTTTGCCTTCACTTGACACTGAAAGAACAGTTTCATGCATCCTTTACTCAGCAGTAAGAATAGCTTAAGAACTGCCCTTTCCTCTTACCCCTAGCTATATATCCCCCTGCTTTGGACCACTTCTGCTTTTGGATTTTTTTTTTTTTTCCCCCAACCAACCTGGAATATTTTAGGGATGTAACTGACAAAATGAAAAATACACAGCTGCACTGTTAAAGTTGAAGGAGCTCTGAATGGTTCTGCAGGAGTGAAGGGAGCGCTCAGACTGGTTGGAAGTAGGCAATTCTTACACTTTGCCACCAGAGCAAAGGTTAAAGCACATGCCTCAAATCTGTAAGAGGGGCCCATGAAAGATAAAGAACACAAGATGATTAAGCTTAAAGGATCTCTGAAACATACAAGGAGGGATACAGGACAAAAAGGACAGGGAAGATTCAGTCAAGCTGGCCTCTACAGCTTTCACCTACCAAAGCAAGACAGGGTAGACAAGAAGGTTTCTCAGGCTCCTGGAATCACAAAGTTCAGGTTTACAGAGAATGGCAGTTCAGTTTCACTAGAAACACATTTGTGAGTTTCAAGCTGGTATCAATCCACATAAACTGTAAATTATCCCATTATAGGCTCAGTTACAAACTACTCCCCTAAGCTTGTCAGGAAGTGAAGGAAGGTTTAAAAAAAAAAAAAATTAATTCACCGCTGAAGAATCTGAACATGTTGCACATACCGAGTGCCACTCACCTCCCTCCTTCCTGATGTGACGAAGCCCTAGGACTTTTGAAGTTCTAATGAATACGAAGGTCACTGATTTTTTTGGCAAACTTTAAGACTGACCATCACATGCACATTGCATAAATTATGATAGGAAATTTTGCTAGTTTTACTATGTTATTAGAGATATGACTTACTTACAGGAATTGCCAGGCAAACCCTTGTCTGGATAGGACTTTATTCAGCCATGTGCCAAAGGAGAGTACTGTAAGCTTCAAGATTCCTTTAGAAATGTGTATCCTACCCTAAAGAAACTCAGAACAGTATCACTAGTTTGAGGAACTAAGTTTGGGGTACTCTAGCGCCAAGATAAAGCCTGAAGTAACAACCTAGATGCTTATAGCAGAGATGCTGCAAGTTCTGCTTAGCTTCCTCAGCCAGAGGTGAATACTCTGTATCACTGGATGAGGTATCCAGGCCTGTTACATCTTTCACATCAAGATTCACTGATGAGCAAGTGGAGGAGAAAATGCCAAGTAGAATCCGTTGTATAGCTCACCTAGCACTGAATCCAGTTTAGTTTTCTACCTGAAGGGTAGTTGTAGCCAGAAGAAGGTTACCACCTTCTCTCAGGCAACCAGTGACAAAACAAGAGGACACAGTCTCAAACTACACCAGGGGAAGTTTAGGCTGGAGGTGAGGAGAAAGTTCTTTACTGAGAGAGTCATTGGCTACTGGAATGGGCTGTCCAGGGAGGTGGTGGAGTCACCGTCCCTGGAGGTGTTCAAGGTGGGTTTGGACATGGCACTTGGTGCCATGGTCTAGTCTTGAGGTTTGTGGTGATGGGTTGGACTTGATGATCTTTGAGGTCTCTTCCAACCTTAGTGATACTGTGATACTGTGATACTGTGAAATGGTATCTAATCCTAAATCACAGGATATCAATAATTTAAATGCTAATACAAGCATGATCTTTGTATGTATATTTTAATGGAATAGATGTTGCAATACTCGTGCAGAGGATCTGCTATTCGTTTTTCTCAAAAATTTTACATACAAAAAATCATATAATGCTTTGGGTAGGAAGGGACCTCTGATGATCATCCTGTCTGACCCCCTTGAAGTGAACAGGGACATCTTCCATTAGATGAGGTTGAATATGTCTAAGGACAGGTCTTCAACTGCCTCCCTGGGCATCCTGTTCCAGTGTTCACTAACTTCATGGTAAAGAACTTCCTCCTAATATCTAACCTAAATCTACTCTTCTCTAATTTCAAACCATTGCCCCTCATCCTATCGCTCCAGGCCTTTTGTCAACAGTCCCACTCCAGCACTTTTTCAGGTTGCCTTCAGATACTGGGAGGCTGCTATTAGGTCTACCCAGAGTCTTCTCCAGGCTGAGCAACCTGAGCTCCCTCAGCCTGTCCTCACAGGAGAGGCTTGACCATTTTTATTGCCCTCCATATTTTACTCAGGTGATATAACTCAGGTAATGGAACTGAGGCCAGAAGATAACAATATACCTGCAAAAATTAGACTATGACATTTCTGGAGTCCTTTGAGATAAAACATGAAGCAACATTTAAAAAAAAAAAATCATTCAGATGTAAAATTTAAACTTAAATACGTGCACAGCTTTATTTTGAGTGTATCATACATGAGAGATTTGGCAAATTGAATTTTTTTTTATTTGCATTGCTATGTACAGTACTCCAAGTGGCAGCGGCAGAAGACTTTCATGGAAAATAAATATGGGCAAAACATAGAATCATATAATGGTAAGGTTGGAAAGGACCTCACGGATCATCAAGTTCCAATCCCCTACCGTAGGCAGGGACACCTCCCACTAGTACAGCTTATTCAAGGTCTCCTCCAACCTGGCCTTGAACACCTCCAGGGAGGGAGCATCCACAACCTCCCTGGGTAACCTGTTCCAGTGCCTCACCACCCTCACTGCAAAGAACTTCCTCCTAACATCCAGTCTAAATCTCCCCTCTGCCAGTTTAAACCCATCGCCCCTTGTCCTGTCATTGCAGGACTCTGCATGATAACTCTACCATATTTCTTATGCTATCAAAGCTGATATAATTGACAATCCTTTGATTTTCACAGTTCACACAGAGGAAAATGAAACTCTAGGATCAGTAGACTGCAAACTGTTTGGCTCCATATGAGATATTACTTCATTTAAGTAGTACTTTTCCTTTTGGATATTATTTACATAAAGGTTTAAAAGACAGATGAACCTGAAACTACAAAGTGATAATTTCCAGGTCACATCAAAGCTTTTGTAAAACATGCAGAGCAGGTTTTCTTCAGAGAAATGGATCCTGTCCTACCAGTGAGGATGTCAAGTTCAAAATATCTTTGATTTTCTGTAGATGTAAAAATCTGGTTTATCTTATCTTGCCTTTAATTACTAACAATAATGGGATGTTGGGGTTTGTTGGATTTGATCAGATGTGAAGGTTTTCTGTAAAATCCATTTTAATTTGGAGTTATGAAGATGATCCTACTGATTTCACACAATACATGTGACATACCTAGTAGTTGCAGCAGTGTCAAGGATCAGGGCTGGGCCAGCCATTAACCAAGTGACAATCTTGATTAACTCCTCTTCCTTCCCAGAGTGGGAGAAAGAGAAGAAGTGAGAGTGTTGTATGGATTGAAAAAGAAACCCAAAACTCCTTTAATGAAAATAACAAAAGAATGTAATGAGAATACGCAAAGACAATATTGAATCCAACCCCTTTGACAGGAACTAACTACATCACTGTCACCTCTGCTGCTGTGGTAGAAGTCCAAGATTGGATTCAGCTGCTGACAGGAACTGAATTGAGGATCAATTTTCTTTCAGTATGACTTCTCTGGAGTTACGAGGGCAGACAATGTGAGATGCACATAACTCCCTGATACAAAATTAAAGGGAGACTGGAATAAGCATCAATCTTCTTTAAGATGTTAAAAGGTGTTGCTGATACTTAACACTCAGTTTCTGATACCCTAAATTAAGTTCCAGTCAGTCATATTTTCTGCCAAAGATATCACTGGGACATGAAATGTGATCAGAGGCCAGATACATTGTCATGCTACTTCTTCCTGTGATACTGCTACCCTGATAACACGTGGTTAGCCATCTGGAGCTCCAGATCAAGTATTCCTTGACTTGTTCCAGAGGCTGATGTAAGTGTTTAACTAGCTAGATCAAATATGTTCAGAAAGTGACACTCTTTGAGCTGAGCAGCACAAATTAGAGTGGTTACAAGACTGGAACTGTAGCAAGGGGATTCTTGTTCAGAACAAATACTCCTCCAATCATCTGGTTTCTACCCAGCCAATTTCCCTATGTACAAGTACATAGTATAAGACTAGTAATACCAGTTGCCTCAAAGGTTCTAGTATCCTTCTGTCCTTATGGAGCAACAATCCCATTGTTCATATATGTCAGCAACCTGAATGCCCTTACAGGCTCTGCAAGTTCTCTCAGAGAGTTGTAGCTACATCTGTTCAAGATCATCTCTGCTATGGCACCAGCTGTGTAACTTTAGATCAGACTGCTGTGAAAACTGTTAAGTTCTGAGAAAGAGCTGTGAATGGAGTAACTGCAAGAAGACCTATCTGTGGGTGTCTCTTGCCCTTTACTCCTGAGATGCTGAGAGAAGTTAATTTACATGGTAACATCATGCAGCCTGCAATGGTAAAGAAGAACTTTCAGACACACGTACCTGGACCCAATTCACCTGCTTCAGGATAAAGTTGATTGCATGAGAGTTGAAAAAGATCTTGTGAGGTGCACTTCTATTTTTAGCAGTTCTTCTTACAAAATTTCCATTCACTGTCATGAAATTTCACACATTTTGCTATTCTACCATGCTTTTCATATTGCCAAAGCACTACACTAATTGCTTTGCAACCAGGAAGGTCAGCTAAGGACTTGGTTCCCCAAGGCAAGTTCATTTTATTTCCTTAAAAGCTAACTCATCTGATTGGAAATTGTGCTTTGTACATTTAATTTAACAGATCTCATATAACATATTCTTCATCAATTACTATGAACTGTTTCTGAGTTGCTCAAGACATTAGACAAGCTGTTTTCATTCCTTTTCAAGCCTAACAGACTAGAGAAAATGAGGATTTACAGTGTTGAGTTGCACTAAAACCGTTACTTTGAAGCATTTACCTACCTACACTCTTACTGCTAATATTTTTTTGTTGCAAAGGTAACACAAAAAAAAAAACCACCAAAAAAACCCAAACACCAAAACAAAAAAAAACCAACAAAACTGTCCTCAGCGTGATTCTTACTGCCACTGTCTTCTGTCCCTCTCAACTCTGGACAACACTGTTCAAAAAACTTGCTTTGCTGACATTTTTTAATCTCGTTATGCTTGTAGGATACAGCAGCAACAGCATGGGAAACAAGATAATAGGAGCAGCAGAGCATACCTGCTTGAGCTCCCAAACAAGCTATAAACAACTGCAGTGAAAAATAAAAGCCTGCATATATAGCAGCATTCTGGTGCTGGGTTCTGTGCAAACATAAGCCAGGGAAGAATAATTTCCACAGCAAGTTATGAGTAGACTCAAGAACTAAATTACCCATAGAATACATAAGAGAGTGAAGGTTTCTCTGTTCAGATATCAGATTGATATCTTCAGAAAAACCATGAATTGCAATAGAAGTTCTAATCATAATTTCTCCTGTGAGAAAAAGTATTTGGCAAAAACATGAGTCAGTGAAAGACGAAAAAAACCTCTTTACATCACAGTTCAGGGAGGCAAAGTGTGAAGATTCATTGATGCTCTCCTCATACAATATTTGTATTCTAAACAAAGTGGCTCAATGCCTTTTCTTAGCGGCAGGAAATCACAGATATTAAAGTATATGATGTAGGGGATCCCATTTGCCAAGGTTTTCCATTATTTTTACTATTCTCTTAGGCTTTTGGCATACAAATCTTTAAGTGTTCATGTAAAGAACTTGATGCATGAATTCTCCTTGTGTGTCTGTATGATAGTGTTTAATATGCAGAGAAGAGAATTTCCTCAAAGCAACACTGTGTTTTGACTCTAGGTGCACCATTCATATTTTGCCATACTGCTTCATCATAAGACACTTAAACACATATCAGAGACTTTAAAAATTATGAACAGCTTCCATTGCATACTCCTGCATACAAATGTTATAGAACTTGTGTGATCTGACTGCAGAAATACATCTCTGATTAATCAGACCTAAGTTTTTACTAATGAAACAGCAGGTGAGGCAAACACAAAATTAAAACTCTTAACAGCCTCAGAGTGAAACAGTCATAAATATGAGAGTTCTGAACACCTCCTTTGCATTTCTGAGAAACATCCTTAACTTACTCTGTATTTCTGCTCCCAGAAGAGGGCGATGCTTCTGTAGTCTGATAAATAACTCAGTCTTGCTGTATTTCACATCTTTCAGAGAAGGCACGTACTGTCTCACAAAGAGAGAGGAACTTACTTTTCCCTTCAGAAGTAGCTGACGTGCTTCTAGGAGCAATTTCTGGAAGCTACCTCCTACAGAAGTGGTAGAATTTTGTCCAGAGGCTGCATTTTCACTTTGATCAGCTGTTAAACATTAGGTATTTCTCATCTGAAGAAAGTATCTGTAACAAAATGGTAAGAGAGGCTTGTCATAACCTTGCCGTTTGAATGATCACCTTTTGTGCCCATGAACATTTTGAGCCAGCTATAGCCTTTCAGCATTTGGGATATATAGAGTTTTCCTTAAAACAAACAAAACAAACCCAAAAACCCAACCACCACATGCCTCCAAATATTTTAAGGTTTTTAGAAAAAATAATCAAGTCTGCAAAACAAATTTTGCTGTAATTCATGTTACTCAGGCTTAAATTGTCAGTAGATTACGATGTATGACAGTAACTGAGGTAAATTGAAGACTCAAAAGCTATGCCAATGAGAACAGAATCAGCGTTAAGTATTGAAGTATTTGCTTCAAACAGCGGTTGCAGAAGCATCTCCAGATCTAAAATGCTGGATCACATATGCAGGCACTATGGTTTATCCCTAGAATTTGTTTTCTTCTACTTTTTTTTTTTTTTTTTTTTAAATAATATATAATGCTGATTCTGTCTTTTTCTGCTCTATGTAATACTTTTCTGTAAAAATGCTTACTATATACATACATAGGCATGCACATATGTAAATACCTGATTCAAACTTTTAGTGGAAATTATCCAAAACAGAAAATAACTTGTTCTATGGATTATTATTTGTCTCCATAGGCAGGTCGAAGTCTACAGACACTAACTCCTCTTTGGTTTCAATCTTGTGTGCTCAGGAAAACGAACAGAGGCCCTTGCTTGTGTCAGCAAATTGCTTATATAAGCACAAGTTAAAATGCTAGAACATTAGGCAGATAAGTTTCTCTCATAACTAGGAAAAACTACAATTTATTTCGTACAAAAAAGCTGAGTAGTAAGAGAGAATTGTACTGAAGCAGAGAGAATAAATGGATAGTGGAAAAACTAGGCAGAGTACAGAAGCATTCTGAAAAGTTACATGGTTAGAGACAGGAAAGACTAATCACTGCTCTTTGTTGAGTATTTAAAACTGGGACTGAAGTTCACAGAACAGCAGAGGGAAAGATCAATTAGTGAGGATGTCACAAGTATTCCTTCCATGAGCCACCAAGAAAAACTCAGACAAAAACAACAAAAAAAAAAGAAAACAGAGGGAACTTCAAGACAAAGGATAATGATTTCTTTTTGAAACCCACAGAAGCAATGTAGCCCACAAGCTCAGGAAAAGTTAATGATTTAATGCATCCTGCAAAGCTGATAATCAATGCTGCAGAGTTTATCAAGAAAATTTAGAAAGTCCATGTCCTAAGAAATGGAAAATCATGGGAGCAGATGCCATGACAGGTTATTCCTTCCACAGTGTGAGAAGTTTTTTGCAATTGATGGACTCGGAGCTTAAGGATTGTCTCTTACAGGAAGGAAAAGGGCTGAATTCTTTGCAGAGTAAACTTAAAGCATTCTTAAGAATTGCAGAGGCTATGTGCATAGTTGACACCACAAAACAAAAACATATCTCCTTTTTATTTTAAGAGGCAGAACCACTACATTGACCCTAGCATCCTGTTGTACAAGCATGTCTAAGTACTTTGCTTTACTCTGACCAAACTTACATCAAAATTTATAACAGAATTTCATGAAAGCCACTTATTTTTCAAAAATAAATCAGTGCAGTATATTCATTTACAAAATAAGCAAAATAGCATGTGTTTGAAGGCACAGGTTAATGAAAGCCTGCTGAGGAATACCCATTCACTCCATTATTCAGCCTTTATCACCTCACCCATATACTTCAAATATTGCTATATTCTTGGCCCTTCCAGAGCCTGCTAATAACCTCAACATTATTGATTAAGAGGAGAAAGTAACTGCAAGACAGAGAAAACAGAATGTAAACATCAACTCATTTTACACAGATTATCCAGCTGCTGGTTGCTGCTAATCAATTCTAGTTATAAAAGAGCCACTGAGAACAAATCTAAAGAGTTTCTTGGATTTTTTTTTTCTGAAGAGTCCCTTAGAAGTTCAACTTCAGTAGGAAATTCAGTCTCCTTAAGTGTTTTGCATCCTTTCCAAAGCATCAAATCAATCTTGACCTAATTTGGGAAGCTTCTGGCCAGACCTTTTGGAACTACATATAGGTAATAAAGAGCATCAGTGCAAAGGAACTTTTGATTTAGAGAAAGTCATGAACAGGTATCAGAGAAGAGTGTACAAAATTGCAAGCAGCACTGAATTTTTTTTTTTTAATTTATTTTTTACAGAAAGAGACTGCTCTAGCATTGAATAACAGAATTATTTGCTTAAAAATAACAGAGAATCTGTCACAGATCTGGATGTGAAATTCAGACTTCAGACCCAGCCCTGAGTCAAAACCACAGTTTTTTCATGTTTGGTATCTTGCAAGAGTACATATTTCTAATTTTCCCAGTTTCCATGTTATAATAGGAACGTATCTCAAAGTAAAATGCTTAATACCTAGGATGTATCAGAAGGCCGCTGTCGATAGAGCTCCTTCGTACCTAGATGCATAAGACCACAAGAAATACAAAGAATACTTAAGTCACTACACTACTCAAACACAAAACATGTCCTTCTGACTTCTCTAAAAAATAAGAAGTATTTGTCAAAATTATTTAAAACACCTCAAATGGTGTTCTGTCATTTCTGTCAATGTTAGAATATTTGCATTTCCGAGTGCTACTTTGGCAGGGTACTGATAACTGTAGATGGGTCACAGGTCTGTAGAAAACAGTTGTAACACTCAAACTGTTATTAGAGTATTGAGACCTTTGTTCGAATAGAGGGGAAAGATAAAGGGAATTATATACACTTCTCCATAAATAACTATTGCAGTATGTGTACACTCATGGTGCATTTGGAAAAGATCAGAAAAGCTAATTGACACAAGACTAACAGCATTTCAATATTAAGCATCACCAAGGCAACACACCAGCTTTCCAGTTAGGTTCACATTTCATCTTCTGGCTCAGCTAGGTTTGGCACCATGACTTGCAACGAAGTAGATAAGGAGGAAATACTCCCTGTGACCCACAAGACCAGTAGGTGTCATTTTGCAAACAGAAAAGACACCATGCGTATCACGCTGCAGATGCTGTAGAAAGTCCTCTATAACCTGCAGCTGAATAGTCAAGCTTAACATCACATTTGACCTTTATAAATATACAAACAGGATGGCAAAAGAGATTATTTTAATCAGATCTGAACGCATCTGAGAGGGCAACGTGCAATTATGTGGATTATGCAATTATGTTTCTATCTAACATTTCAGCAGAAATGAACCTGGGCAGCCAATAGAGATTCCCATTGCAGTTGCTACAAACACAACAGCACTGAGATAATTTAAAATACATTTTATTAAACACAGATACCCTTCTGTTGGTTAAAATGATTTTAAAAGAAATAACAGGCACCTTGGACTATGATTTTTAGATTTCCGACAGCACACATCTTGCTGCTGCATGTCAAAGAGAACTTCACAAGCTCACTGATCTCTTTTCAGTGTAGACAAGATATATGTGTGTCATTGGTTTCATGGGAATGGTTTTTGCCATCTCTGGAGAGTGCGAGGCTTGGTTAGTTGACAAGGGTCACGTAGATGTGATACAGATGGTCAAGCAGGATCTTGGGAAACATCAAACTCAGCTTATCTGAACTACTATGTTGCAAGAACACTGTCCTTGGTTGTAACTATTGTACAACAATAGAATGCTTGTAGTTAGCAAAGTATGAATACCAGCATTGAAGAACTTAAGGAGTGGCTGACCTATAATTCAACCACCAATAAGGTGTCTAGATTACAGAATATGTATTAGCTTATTACAAAGTGTATAAAATTCTGCACCGGGACTAATAAAGTTGAAGCTCGCCAAGCACTCACATTGAGAGTCTGAGTTTTCCCTTGCCGCAACACAGGAGTTTAAAAAAACAAATAAAAGCAAAACCACACCACGCAGACGTGAAAAATAAATCAGTAAATACATAAATACACACATATACATACACACACATTTTCACTCCAGTGGAGCAACAAAGAGAGAACACAGAAAAACTGTTGTGCTACCTCTCCCATCACAGACTATGATCTCCTAGCCCTCATGAAAGCCTCCATATACATATGGTGGGAGTCAGAATAGATGACTATTGGATATGCCCCAGAGTGTACTTTATGTGTGAAGGGCAACACTAAAACCAGCAGAATCTTAATGATGAGAAAGATGGCAATGCCCATCCAGATGTAGTCAGTGAAATAAATCGAACCAGACAACAGTCCTGCAGATACCGTGGTCTTCAAGAGAATTATAACAAACCATTAACAATAGGAAGCAGTTCCAAAGTGGACAAACAAAATTCTGAAGACCACTAAGTAGTAACTAATCCAAGAACAATGCTCTACAGGGCTAGATTCAAATCTTCATGATTATTTCTTGGCTGTGGTGAAAAGGACCAAAATCCCTATTAGGTAAGAGCTGGAAAGACAGTTATTGTATGGGCTAGTAAGTCAGGTAAGAGAAGCAAGTATTTAACTATGCTGCTTGAGGCTTTTACTGACCTGTTTTAATCATAGCCTTTATGGGGACATACCTACACAAAATATTCAACCTTGTTGCTGGAGTGCACGATACACCTATCAGATTGTCTATGTGTACCCTAAAGTGTTGGATTCCCACAGGGTCACTGAAGTTAGCATAAGACACACATTAGCTGTTTTTTTTTTGTCATCACGTGAGCTGGTTTTACGGATTTACTTTTGCTCTTGATCAAGCTAAACCTAAGTTTTCTTTTGACCCTTGCCTCCTTTTGAATCTTTTTTAATGACCCAGTAGCACAAAGCACAGTAAAAATTGCTTCCACATAGAAATTGTTTTCTGTAGTGACATTACAGAAATGCTGCTAATTTTCTGAGAGGCAAGAGTTCACAAATGTTAGAAAAACTGCAATTTTGTTAGATTAAAAAGCCTGGCTAGTAGAGTAAGAGCATAGTTACAAATGCAGCCTAAAAGAAATGTAGATCAAGTACCTTTTGGTTGGGTTTTTGTTTGTTTGATTATGTTTATCTGTTTTTAAACTTTCTATATTGAAATATCTACTTATTTCAATAAAGGAGGAGGAGAAGAGGTACTAGATATTCACCGTAGATGGCATATACATTGGATCTGAAAGATAAAAAAAGGGTTTGAAAAAGATAAAAAGGAGACTTGCATTACTCGGGGAAAAAAACACTGATGGATAACTGTTACTGAACCAGAAAAAAAAAAAATTAGTACACAGTTACCAAATTAAAAAGATGGCATTAGGAATGATCATTTAGAAGACAGTGACACATTGTGTATGGATCCTTCCATTCTGAGAACACAAAAGAAATAATAAACTAGGAAGGAGGAATTCAAATATGTGAATTTAAGGAGAAGCATGAAGTAAATTGCAGTCAGAGAGACCTGGTCTAATCAGGAAACTGACAGAAATACTCAACTTCCAGAACAAAATCTATAGAAAAGATGGATTCCTATAGATAGAAAAGTGTGTATAAATACATTCTGGAAGGGAGAGCAGCCCAAGGCAGAAGAAGGGAAAGATACATGCATGCTGACTGCAGCAGTGCTGCCAATTTGTACTGAATTGAAAGATATATGCTTGAAATATTACAGGAAATTGCAGTAGAGCTCCAGGGCAAAGTAAAAAAGCCAGACCTGGAAATCTTTAGGAGGGGAAAGGAAATAATAGAAAGAAAGAGTTAGAACAGTGCATTACAGATGAGATAAAAATTGCAGAATGATACTGAAAGGCAGCACTTCTGAGATGCTGAAAGATTGTGTTTAGAGACACTTCATATTTGATGGTAAGAAATCATGTGCTTAGTAAAATAGCAGGTAGCTGATCAAAGTGTGATGAAATCTAATAGGGTTTGAAGGTATGTTTACCAGATGGCATTGCAAATTTATTTCATTCTCTTAAAGCAAATATTTCAGGCACGTATAAAATTGAGAGGAGATATCTCCCCAAATCAAATCCCTTTTAGGAAAAAAGAAATACTTAGACTACATTTACATTTCAATTTCAATCAAACCATCAGGAATAAAAGCAAAGAGAGAGCAAGCCCAATGCAGTTTCAAGAAAAAAAAAAAAAAAGTTACAGGGAGTTTCAAGTTCAGAAAATAAATCAACCAACCAACCAACCAACCAACCAACCATCACTTTCTATCTGTTCTTTCAGTCTTTACTGGGAAGCAGGACCACAGACACTGGAAATGTCAACAGCCAGAACATAGAAGACTAGAGAACAATAATACTGCTGTGTATGAATGGGGTAGGCGGCTGCTGGTAGTAGATGTTGTTGTGAGAGATGAGATGTATTCTTTCAGCTAAAGGACCACATCTAATCCTGAATTAACTCACTGTGATACCAGAAACAATAGTATCTATCAGACAAGGTGGTATAACTCCAATTAATAGAACCCAATTCATATTTTGCCACTTCCAGATTCATGTGTAACCACTGACAAGTAGATTTGAGGTTGACACATTTATTTCAGAAGGCAGACTAACATTTTATTACCGAGTATTTGGTCAAGCCTTCACACCTTGTTGTTTCTCCCATCCCTCTACACATCTAGCAAAACAGGACAGCCTGCTAATACAAACTGTCAGACAGGGCAAGTGTCAGATAACAAACCTTCTATATTTCATTTGATCTACCTCACATAGAATTTTTCCAATTCATATATGGTAACAAAATTCAGAATATCTAATTTTCAGTTACTGACAAAAACATGCAGCAGTCCAATATAATAGTCTTATGGCAATATACTGCAGTGTTAACTTTGGGCTTTGGTATCAAACAATGCCAAATAAGTATTGTAATTCAATAAAAATAGCAGACAATTATTTTCCTCTCAAAATCAAGAAACAAAAAGTCTTTTCACATGAAGGGTTTTCCCTTCACATGTTACAAACATTTTTTTTAAAGTTTTCTTTACCTGCTTGTCTTTCTGCAAAGCTGTAAAAAAAAAAAAAAGCTGTAATCTGTGATTAGCAGTTATGCAGGTTATATTCTCATGCCACAGTTAAAGAAAAGCAAGTCCTCATGCTGGAGCAGTTCATCTACCAACCTGCCTTCTCATCATAAGTCTTAGAAAGTTTCACTACCAAGGAGTGATGAGCAGAGGCGCCAGAAACATCCAATTTGTCAACATAGCAGGCAGCTTGACAAAGGTTGAGTCAGAAAAGCCAGCTAAAAACCCAGCAGGACTCTACCAGTGCCTTACCTCAACTCTGGTGAAATGGAAACCGTCTCTACAAAATGCTCATTTCAGTAAACTAGCAAGTTCCAATGAAGTTGCACAGTGATTGGTTTACTTGAAAGAGCAGAGTATGGTCCTTTCCTTTATTCCTATGAATAAAATGTTTTCTGTTAATTTTTCTGGTCAGCCTTACTTGAGCCAAGCCACAAACTTCCCCAGGTCAGTTTCAGTTAAGGAAACTTAGCATTGTATTATATAAACAGATTGAACACTTGTAAACTGGACGTCCTTATCCTCCTCCACATTTTCTCAGAAAAGGACACATTTATTTTGGTGTTAAACTGTTCTTTCAGTCTGGGTCAACCTTACATTCACAACACCAGTGAACCAGAATCACTGCTTTTCTGGGAACTCTCTTTTAGATTCTTGTCCAGGTTCTATTCGTAGTTGGGGATTATTTTGAAAGTATGAAAATGGCAGAAAATCAGAACCAATTAGCTGAAAATTTAGTAGGTCTTCAACTTCCTTCCTGACCAGCACCTTTTTGCCTTACAAGTTGCTCTTAAGTGGTTCGTATTAACTGTGAAGGTCCTTCAGGCAGTAGCGAAGGAAAGTTGTAAATGAACAGAGGGAAATGTATGCAGAGGGAAGATGAAGAGCAGCCCATATCTTTTGGCTTAATCATATAGTCACAGTTTTGTTACTGAGAACATTTGTTGTTCAACAAAAGCATAAAAGAGTGGAGGAATGGTGAAAAAAACCAGAAAAATTAAAACAAAGCAATCCAACCACAAACAAAACCAACTCGCACGCACTTTACAAATGTGCCTTTGATTCAATGTTTGCTTAATCTCAAAGGTCTACGACAACATTAAGAGTTTTCAGACTTTTCACCAGACAACTTCAGTCTTTAGGATTGTCAAAATCCTGGCCAAAAGATTTGTCACCGCAATATTTTGAAGATAAGCATAAACAGTGAATGATTAAACACTGCTCTGAAGTCTCACTAAGTAACTCTGTAGGACTTGATCCTGTTTGAGGGTTGATCACTCATACAGTAAATATATTAAGATTATATGCAACACCAATAATCATTTAATTCTAATCTGAACCAAGAAGTGGAACTTGACTGACCAACACATCTCTACAAGGGAAAGCAGCTTAGCACTTGAAGGACAAAATTAATGAGCTCAGGGAGTAAAGAATGACCAACAGGTGTCATAAAGCAAGCTGAAATTATCTCAACATGAGATGGGCTAGGGATAAATTCTGGTTTTAGGTTTACTGCTATAACAGTGGCTCACCATGCTGTATAAACAACCTTTCCTGAGATAATTAGTGGGGATAGAAAAGCATATATGTGGCTCAGTCTAATATAAATTACAAAAACTGGACAACAAATAAAGCAAACTTTGAAAAGATCAACAGTCTTGAGTTGGTTTCAACCCACATACTCATATCCAGGGATTGCAGGCACCCATCATGTCAATGAACATACAGGGCCTGTGTTATGGTTTCAATATATTATTGTATCACTATGCTAAATCAAAATCCCATGGGACACCAAATCTATCAAATAAACTTGATAATTTAACATTAAATTATTCTTGCATGGAGTACCTAAAACAAACCTTGTCAGGATTCTGAGACGTCCCCCTTACTTTCACTCATATAGAAGATGGGAAAAACAAGCAACCCCCTAAATACAAAAACACCCCAAACGAACAGAAAAGACTAGTAATGACAGAGCAAGAGTCAGAGGTTTGGTTTTTAACTGAGTTAAAGTATTAGACCCTCACAGGAAAGTGGAAGGGACAGATGCTAGTTGAAGTGACTTCCTGTCAGCCCAGGACTAAAAGCATTAGACATTTCAATGAGCATTATCTTCAAATGCTTATGCCGTGGTAGGCCTGAATAGGCCCGAATAGACTCACACATGTCCTAGTTTGCCCAGACATGTTTTTCTACTCTCCCTCCTTTTTTGGGGAGAAGCGACCATGGGAAAGAGGACAAAGAACCTGGAGCCACTGAGTCCGAGTACCACAGCCTGCCCAGAGTTGTTTGCATCCTGTGGTAAACAAGGTACACAGGCTCAGCTTGTGTTTGCCTTGCGCGAGGCCTGTGTTCTGCCCTAAAAAGGGTAAAGCAAGCCTATGGTTTCACCTGATATGATCAAGCTTGGCTGCCATTCTGATTGGCTATTCTGCGTCCAAAGGCCCATGAGTCTCAGGCTGTATTGATAGAAGACGATGAGCAGGTGACAGAACCTGCTCTGCCATTGTACCTGTGCTTGCTTGCTTGCTACTGCCTTCTTATATCCTGAACTGCCTGGAAACTCCACTGCTTCAAGTTTACCAGGAACAGGCTCTAAATACCTCCACACAACCAGCCTGCATAGCCAGCATGACGCTGTACTGAGACTACACACAGCAAGACATCCTGCCTACACCTGAAAGCCTCCTGCCAAGACGGGAAGTCCTGGAGGTGGTCCAGAGAAGATCAGGACCAGTTCAGAGATTGTCTGCATCCTTTCCCCAGTACCCTGAAGCCTGGGAAGAACCAGAAGTCTCAGTGGATGACAAGACAGTAACAGAATCATATGGGTACTGTTTGAAGTTGTAGCTAGCCCCACAAGTAGGGAGATAATATTTTGTGAGTAAATACTTAAAACCTCTTGTAATTCACCGTTACCTTCTGCCATAAGGAGAAAGGAGCTCCTTGAGTGCATCTAGTGGGCAAACAGTGCATTGACTGCAAGCAGTACACTAACCACAGGAGGCTTCTCTTCCAGTTCAATTAATGTTATATTATTACCAGTTATTTCTAGATCCTGTTATTACCTGTATAAAGTTTCCATGACTGTGTGAATAACCAATTATTATTAAAATTAGTGGTTGAGGTGGTGAGAGTTCTGAATATCGAATATTAATAAACAATATTAATCTTTGAAAACCATATTTTGCATCAATTAATCATCCCTCTATATCAGCTTACAAGAAGACCAACCCAATTTAGTCACTAAAACAAATGCAAAACAAACACACACATTCTGCTTTTGCTATTTAAGCAGAATCTGACTAATAGTAAACTGAATATTAAATATATGTTAAAACTATCATGGACCTTTGGTATTGCAGGGAAAGAGGATTTGGGATGTGTAAAATCTCTCCCTTGAATGAGCCATTAACCAGATTAAATACATGACAAACATGAAGTAATGCACAGAAAAACTATACAACAAATATTCGATCTCATCAGAAAGAAGTTTGTATTATAAAAAGGATTTTAACAAAATCTAACAGTAGAAAACTGTAAAGCAAGGATAAATTTAGTTATTTATTTCAAATAGCATTAATCCTTATATTTGGGGGGGGGGGGGG
>VWZE01018304.1:0-16799 GCA_013396675.1 Eubucco bourcierii
CTTCTGCCCTCCAACCCATCAACATCAGCCCCCAGCTAAAGTGTTCTACAAGGCCCTGTAGTGATATTTTAGAAAAAGATGACAGCAGGAAGTTCTGTTTTCCTGCTGGAAGAAGGGAAGCTGGTGGGTTCAATGTGAAAGATCATAACAGTTGAATTCTGATCAAACTTCATTTGCATATTAAAAAAAATGTGTTGTGTCTGACAAGTGTTTCTTCTAGCGCAGTACTCTTGTCTCATGTTTCAGAAAGTCACTGCATCTGTAACTGCTAGAGGAGCTTAACTTCTCAAGAAGTAATGCTGTATCCTTCCTCTGATGACAGCCTCTAAGTAATGGTTTTGTAATGGATCACTGAGCTGAGGTCAGGGCAGTTTATTTCATCTCTACCTTGGATCACTGAGGTTGAACTCCTCCTCATCATAAGACATTTCTCAGCTGTGGCTTATCTGCCCCTTTAGAATGTTCAGTTGTCATCAATTCTCAATACCATTTATTTATCTGACGGGGTTATTTATGTTGTTATTTGTTGCAGCGCTTGACAACATCGGATCCTGGAGAACAGAGAGACGCTGTCCTGCAAGCCTACATCAGTAATGACCTCCTGGACTGCCACAGCAACTGCCAGGTCAGCTGGAAAGGGTTTTCCTCCAACTTCTAAGTGATATTGTTCAGTTGCTTCTGTGAAGTGCTGATCAAAAATATTTATCACTTTCTGGAAGAGGGGAAAAAACCCCAACAGTAGTGTCAAAGTCACCTGATGCATTTAACTTCAGTGTGGCAGACTTTAAATTTGATGGGCAAAGCTTGGCCTTTCAAGAGAGCTCAATGTAGATACAGTTCATGTAGGCAAGTGGAAGTTTGACACCTCTTCTGGTGCTTGATTGAACAGAAGCTTCCTGGACCTTTTACTAAGGAGTTAGCTCTTGCTTATCAGGTGCTACATCTCTTTGAGTGGCTATGTATCCTCAGATAATGACACCAAGATGTGTGGCACAGTCGATTTGCTAGAGGGCAGGGTTGCCATCCAGAGGGACCTGGACAGGCTGGAGAGGTGGGCCCAGGCCAACCTCATAACATTCAACAAGGCCAAGTGTAAGGTCCTGCACCTGGGTCGGCACAGTCCCAAGCACAACTCCAGGCTAGGTGGTGAATGGCTGGAGAACAGCCCTGAGGAAAAGGACCTGGAGGTCTGAGTTGATGAAAACCTCAACCTGAGCCTGCAGTGTGAGTGCAGCCCAGACAGCCAACCGAGTCCTGGGCTGCAGCAAGAGCAGTGTGGGCAGCAGGGCAAGGGAGGGAATTCTGCCCCTTTACTCTGCTCTTGTCAGACCCCACCTGGAGTACTGTGTGCAGTTCTGGAACCCCCAGCACAGGAAGGACATGGAAGTGTCGGAGTGGGTCCAGAGGAGGGCNGGTCTTGTAATGACAGGACAAGGGGCAATGGGTTTGAACTGGCAGAGGGGAAATTGAAACTGGATGTTAAGAGGAAGTTCTTTACAGTGAGGGTGATGAGACACTGGAATAGGTTCCCCAGGGAGGTTGTGGTTGCTCCCTCCCTGGAGGTGTTCAAGGCCAGGTTGGAGGAGGCCTTGAGTGACCTGTACTGGTGGGAGGTGTCCCTGCCTATGGCAGGGTGTTGGAACTAGCTGATCCTTGAGGTTCCTTCCAACCTTACCCTTCTATGATCCTGTAAGACTTTCAATCTATTCCACTGATCCAGGATAAAACTCAGTTGGGACTTCAGTCTCTGTACTTTTATTGAATATCTAATTATGCACTTGTAATAATGCATTCACTTTGCAATTTGGAATGAATTGTCACTTTTTTTGAGGGGAATTCCTGGTATGTTGACTCTGAAAGGTTGCTTCAGTCACTGATAATCCAATACTACTGCTAACAGAAAGTGCCACTGTTTTTTCATTGTTAATAGTGAATTTTATGTGTGAGTTCCCCAGCTGTTTGAAGCAGAGAGCCTACGTGTTACATTGTGGTTTCCATTGTCATTGCACCATTAACTTCGCTGGAAAAGTTAAAGGATTGTTCAGTCAATGATCTGATTTCTCTCTGTAAAAGACAAGTTGTGTGTAATTAATGCCTGAAGTAAAACACATTAAAAATAGTTTGCAATGTGGTGTTCTTGGGGAAATGACTGAGCTGCTTCCCCAGACTTTCAGTTTTCAAACAAAAGCACTCCTGTTCAGGAAACTTTAATGTATTTCTGTTCATCAACAAAATGAATCAACATTAATTTTGGATATCAGCTTTAACTGATAATGAATTGATTTACAATTCTCACTGTATACAGTGGAGCTTAATGGTGTTTTAACAGAGTGAGCTGATGAGCTGAGGAGCTGTTTGTTTGTTTCCATCCCTTTCTCACTCTCCTGCCAATAAAATAGACACTGGGAAGTTTTAAGTCATATTGACATTATTGGAGATATTGATATGCATGCAAAGCGTTTGCTGTGAAAATTTAGTGAAGCTTTTAGAACCTAGTAGAAAACTTGAATAACAGCTGACCCAAGCAGGAAAACAGAATATTTGGTTGCTTTTTCAGAAAAATGTCTTCCAGTTACTATATTCTAAGAGTGAAGTTGTCAGACAGTATATGGCAAGGCTCATCAATGCTTTTGCTTCGCTGGCAGAAGGTAAGAGATGTGCTGCAAAGAGAAAAAGCATTTTCATGTGAGGCTGGCTTATACGTACTTCATAAGTGTCACAGCTTGTGGAATTTTAGGACCTTATTTTCACTCTTTTTCTAGGGATTCAATGTCTTTTGTTACATGCACTGGTTTCTGGAAAGCTTTCACTTTGACCCTATGTATCAGCATTTCTGACTTCTTTTGGTAACTTGTAGTCTGTGTGGGAGCTTACCCCATTGCTACCTTTAATCTTGTCTACAGTCTTTTCATGAGTGGTTACAAAAAAAACCCAACAACAAAAAAGCTGCTCTTACATCTCCCTGGTCCTCACCTGAATATATCTTTGTACATTTTTGGTTGTATATATGTGCAGGTTTGTATCTCCACTTGTCCCAGATTAGCCCTTGGTTTGGTGCTATTTGAGGAACAAACTGTTGCTAGGAACTGAAATCCCATTTAGAAATCAATAGCAGTAGGGCACCTAACATTCCTGAGCATTTTGGGCATCTCTGCTCTCTCCCTAGAGTGTACAAAACTGATAGATCTGAAGGCGTGTGCTGAAAGGGGAAGAGTGGCTTCTGTGTGGTACTCACTTCACAAGTAGGGGCTTCTAATGCCCCAAGTGACTGAACTGAGAGCAACTGCTCTGCTAGACAACTTGTTTGTGCAGGACTTTCTGTGTCTTGGCACAGGATTATAACTTGTCAAGAAGAAACTGAGGTCAATCCTGCTCACTTTTTGAAGGAGAGGGAGCTTTTCTGTCATAAGCTGATATCTTGGCATCTGTTCTTTCATCACTTGTTTGCACCAGGTCGTGTCTACCTGTCTCAGAACCCAACGCTGCTGCAAATGCTGGAGGAGAGACTGAAAGCTGAAGACAAGGATTCCCTTACACGGGAGAATGTTCTGGGGGCTCTGCAGAAATTCAGCCTCAGGTGATGAAAGCACAGCATGCAGTGGTGACAGCAGGAGAGGAAATGCAGGCTAGTTAGGCTCTGTTCAGGGAGGAAAAAGAGCACTTGATTTTCCCATTACAATCATCAGAACCTCTGACGGCTGATGAAAGCAGTTTCATCTCTTGTGGAAAAGATCTCAGTTTTTCTGACTGAATTAATCTGATTTCCTACCAGCTGTCAAGATTCAAATAAACACACATCTGCCATAGCCTTGTGTGCTTTATATGTACCCCTTAATTAAACAAAGTGGAAATCCTAGTGTAGAAAGTTCTGAAGATCCTACACAGAAAAAGAGCTATGTTACATTGCAAAGCATAAGGTTTTTATTATGCTTTCTGCAAACATTTTTCAGGGATTTCATCCTCATCCTGTTGATCCTCTTTCCTGGAGTTCTCTATGCATGGACTGTCTTTCTTACTTTTGCATTAGCACTATGACTCAAATGCCCACCACAAAAGAAATGTCATGCAAAAGCAGTAAAGGGCATCATATTGTTCCCTTTACCAAATGTCATCTAGGAATGCTGTTTTCACAGTACTCAGGGGGAATGTTTAGCACACAATAGTTGACTGAATGTAAGAAGGTAGATGCATGGGGTTGGTTCCTTTCACTTTCATTCACTTTTCTTCTAAAATGAAGACTGCATGTGTTAGGAGCTTTTGTATTTGTTTGTTTTGGGTTGTTGAAGAATGAGGGTGGGTTTTGGATTTGCTTGCTTTAGAGCTTGTCAGAATGAAGCAGATGTAAATGAGCTTTTGGTAAAATTCCAGACTGCTTCCTGACGTGATACCTTTTCTGTATTTGAGATGAAAGTGAATCAGTCTTCGTATCCTACTGCTCAAAATCCTAAACCAATCTTAATGATGTTTCTATTAAAGCAGTTGTTGAATTGAAGTTAGTTTGAGTTTTGAGTTAGGGCTCTTCAGCCTGGAGAAGAGAAGGCTTCAAGGAGACCTTAGAGTAGCCTTCCAGTATCTGAAGAGAGCCTACAGGAAGGCTGGGGAGGGCCTATTGACAAGATCTTGCAATGACAGGACAAGGGGCAGTGGGTTTGAACTGGCAGAGGGGAGATTTAGACTGGATGTTAGGAAGAAGTTCTTTACAGTGAGGGTGGTGAGGCACTGGAACAGGTTGCCCAGGGAGGTTGTGGATGCTCCCTCCCTGGAGGTGTTCAAGGCCAGGTTGGACGAGGCCTTGAGTGACCTGTACTAGTGGGAGGTGTCCCTGCCTATGGCAGGGGGTTGGAACTAGATGATCTTTGAGTTCCTTTCCAACCTTACCATTCTATGATTCTATGAAATCCAACTCCCAAGCACTAAGACTAGGAAAATACCTGCTTTGATCTTTGTAATTTAGACTTACTGTGCATTGGAAAGGATGAGATTAAAAATGGTGTATTTTAGTAAGACTTTTTGCCCAGTATATACTTATTTTTTGTTTTGTGAAGCAAGAGATTTCTGTTGTTGGAGATCAAAGCTGACCACCTGGTGCTTTATTCAGTATACTCTTTGAGGGCAAATACAGGTTGAGTTAAAAGAGTGCATGATTTAAGAATCTGTAGAGAAAAGAGCAAATAGATTTAAGCAAAAAAAAAAAAAAATTACTTTGTCACATTAACAATACAAAAGTGCTACAGTGCTATGGCTACCTATGGCAGAAGAAGTAATTAATTTGTTTTATGGCTCTGTTGTGTGTTCTGACTGGGTTTTACCAATTTTAAGACAATTGAAAATGCCATTTTAGATGGAGTTTAAAAGCCTTAGAAAACAATGAAGTTTGCTCAGCAGTTTGCAAGCTTAAACCACCCCCCACCCCAAACCTAAACGAGTCAACAACATTTAAATCTTTTAACTTTATAAGAACCTGCATCTTCAATTTCTTCAGGCTTTGCTAATTCCTTAGTCTAATTGATACTGCCAAAAGGGGTAGTTTGGGGATTTTTTTGTTGTCAAGCTAATGTATACCAGGTAGATGAAGTAGAGGTTTAATGTGCTTATATTCACTACAAATGTATTTGCAAACTATTTATGATGTGATCTGATTATTGTGAGCTTGTTGTTTTTTGATCCTAGGCGTGCCCTGCAGTCGGCAATGATCAAAGATGGGCTCATTTTCTGGCTGGTTGATGTTCTAACAGATGCAGATTGCCTGTCTGATTACACCCTGGAATATTCTGTTGCCTTGCTAATGAATCTTTGTCTGCGGAGTGCAGGTCTCTTACACTTTGAGTTATAAACTTATACCAAGAAATTAATAGAGGAGGTTGTGAATCCTTCTTTCTGATGTACCTTGATTCTTTCAAGTGACCATAATGAGTAGCAGAGACTTGCCTGACCAGGGATACAGTAGTGTTATAACCAATGCTTTTGAGGAATTATCTTTCCCAAGGATACCAAACTATAGAGATTAGCTTGACCAAAATCTAAAGAATTAACAATTAGGCAATGAAACTCTCTAAGATTTGATTCCTTTTTCATATCCATATTTGAGGACTGCCAGTACATATGTGTGATGGTTTGGGAGTTACCTGCCCCCCCCCACTTTGTAAAATGACCCAGACTAGAACTCAGCTGGCTGGAAGTTAAGGACTGAAGCTCTGTTTACAGCTCAGCACAATGTACAAGCAGAGATATACACTATAGACAGGAATAGTTACAGAAATATACAAGTTAAAGGGAATAGAGAAACACAACTCCCCTCCCAGAAATCAGAGTCCCCAGGAGGGGCTCCCAACCACCCTTCCACCTTCTCTCCTCCCCTATACCTTACCCCAAGGTTTGCCATACACACAAGGCAGGTTAGAAGAAAAGTGGTTAGTGAAATTAATATACCAGAGAGAAACCAGAAGCAAGACTGCCTGAGACGCTGTGCCCCTACAGACTGACTTNCACCAGAGAGAAACCAGAAGCAAGACATCTCAGCAAACCTATGAATGAAGTAGACATCACCATTGTTTTCCTTTCACACCCTATAGTGTAATTTTCTCTTGTTAAAATATCCCAATTAGCCTCAAACCAGCACAATATGTTACACAATCTCTTTGCAAAGGACACTTTTCACTTTTNTACCAGAGAGAAACCAGAAGCAAGACTGCCTGAGACGCTGTGCCCCTACAGACTGACTTACCTATGTTTTGGTTTCTTCTCTTAAACATCTCAGCAAACCTATGAATGAAGTAGACATCACCATTGTTTTCCTTTCACACCCTATAGTGTAATTTTCTCTTGTTAAAATATCCCAATTAGCCTCAAACCAGCACAATATGTTACACAATCTCTTTGCAAAGGACACTTTTCACTTGTGTAGAGGATTTGGTTTTTATAGAAGAAAGTCAGAACTGAGCTGATGAGTAATGGCAAGGAGCTTAACCTTCACCTTGGGCAGTCAAATACTGACATGCTTCACTGCTGTGATGCAGAGATTCCTCCCTCCAAAAAAGAAAAGTTCGGTCTGTGTCCAAGAGACTTAAGTAGGTATGCTTTTAAAAACAGAGTAAGGTGAGGATGAAAAATCAACTAGTAGCCATAAGCAAAATAATGTCTTTGTAAACCATTTTAAAATCCCTTTGTGTTGCACCCTACCCAGGGTTATAACTCTATAAATCCACTGATTTCAGCTCAGTTATGCTGAGCAGCATTTGGTAGGGACCTCTGTGTAAATTATATTTAGTTCTGATTTTTGAGAGGTAAGAAGCTTACTCTGATCTGTTACATTTTTTTCAAACATACTTCTGTTTTCTCCCTTTACAGGGAAGCAAATGTGTGCAAGAGTTGCAAACCATGTGCTCAAAGTTCTCTCCAATCTTCTTGGCCACGAGAATCACGAGGTATTTGTATGGCAAACTTTGGGTTAAGGAAAAGGTGGAAAGAAAAATTAAAGATGAAAAAGACAAGAAAGGGGAAAAAAAAAAAAGAAGAGATTTTCATGTAATAAAGTTGCATAAAATTCTCATAAACTTCACAACCATGTAATTTTTTTTTTCATTGGACACAGAATTATGTCTTCCTTTAACAGATGTTGGCAGCTAAGGATGAGAGTCTGTTAGATGCATAGTTGTATAGTCCATGTGCCTTCTTGATGACAGCTTCTGATACTGTTTAAATGTCATCTCACACCATATCATCTCAAGCTTACCTAGTTCATTAGAGGAACCATGTGGAGTACAAGCCCTTATGTAAAACATAAGGTATGAAGAAGCAAATCTGCTTGTAACTTTAAGGAATATTATAAGGAAGCAGAACACCTGTGACATCCAGGCCCTGATATTTTTTCATTTACCACTTTATTTATCTATTGCTTCATTTATCCACTACCTGCCACTTAACCCTTTGCTGGTTCAAGTTTCCTCTCTGTCTCCAGACATGCTTTGCATTTTAGACGCTAAATTAAACTACCTCAAAGAATCATAGAATTACATACATACATACATCATAGAACTACACTAAGAATCATAGAATCATAGAATAGTAAGGTTGGAAGGGACCTCAAGGATCAGCTAGTTCCAACCCTCTGCCATAGGCAGGGACACCTCCCACTAGTACAGGTCACTCAAGGCCTCATCCATCCTGACCTTGAACACCTCCAGGGAGGTAGCAACTGCAGCCTCCCTGGACAACCTGTTCCAGTGCCTCACCACCCTCACTGTAAAGAACTTCCTCTTAACATTCAGTCTAAATCTCCCTTCTGCTAGTTTAAACCCATTGCCCCTCGTCCTGTCATTGCAAGACCTTGTAAATAATCCCTCCCCAACCTTCCTGTAGGCCCCCTTCAGATACTGGAAGGCTACTCTAAGGTCTCCTGGAAGCCTTCTCTTCTCCAGGCTGCAGAGCCCCAACTCTTGTAGCTTGTCCTCATAGGAGAGCTGCTCCAGCCCTCTGATCATCTTCGTGGCCCTCCTCTGGAGCAGCTCCAGCACTTCCATGTTCTTCCTGTGCTGGGAGCTCCAGAACTGTACATAGTTCTGCCTAATGCTTTTCAACACATCACTCTGGTAACTGCTGTCTGCTTCATAAAGCATTGCTGAAGAGTTACTTCTTTAACCATGGACTAAAAATGTAAGCAAATCATGTATGAGGTTGAAAGCACAGAGAGGTAGATTTTTTACCAGGATATTGTAGATCGCTTCTTTGATAATTGTGCAAGGTGCAGCAAAATATAAACTGCTGTCTCATATTTATATCCAATGATTGTGTCATCAGGTTTTTTGTTTATTGCCTCAACTGAAAGTAGAGAATAATTTTGACTGAAGTGTTTGATGGATTCATTAGAAGAGGTAGATCAGTTCTTTACTAGTACTGGTTTGATTAAGATGAAGCTTGGCATACCTTTATTGTACTGTTTCATTAGCTTTGTTTTTATTGATGAGAGTAAAGACAGTGCATACTGATACAAAACAACGTCCCAATCCCTAGAATGAAGTACTTAGAAATTGTTATCATACTGATGATGCTTTGGAATGGCCTTGAAAGTTCTCTGTGGATGCATTCTTGCAGCATAATTTGCACCGGTGCAGCTGGTAGAGGTTTTTTTATCCAAGTTGAAGGTAGGAGGCAATGCTTTTGGGTGTCAGGAGAGTTTCTGAGAAACTGAGGAACCCAGGTGTAAATGCCAATTCCTTGTCATTCCTTGTTTCCCCTTCTCCCAGCCTAGCTCATTGTTCATTTTCTAAGAGTATAGACAGAGGATGCTTGGAGTTTTTAGTGCCCCAACAGTAGCTGGTCAGCGCAGTTATCATGCAGTCACATAGTGCCTGATAAAGCTAGCCTGACAGATCTGATGTGTTTCACTAACCATAACACAGAACTTTCATGCTAGCTGGGTTTTATTCTCTGCTGAGGGACAGCAACAGACATCAGAGTCAGAGGATATTTGAAGCTGCTCCAGTTCTTAGCACCCTACCTAAGGCTACAATACTTGAAGCCTGTCTCAAGTCTTGTTCCTGCTTTTTGTCCTGTACTGCCAGTGGTGTTTGTCAGAAACTAACCTTATTGTTTGGTTGGGTTTTTTAGGGCTGGGTCATTTTTCAAGAAGAGATTTTCAGAAGGGGGAGTGTGGGGTGGGGAAACCTGCATAGAGCAGTACTGATTTAGGTCAGCCATATCATGGTGTATTTGTATCCTAAAAGTTCACTGCTTCCAAGGTGGGAATCTTTGCAAGTGCAGCCTACCCTGATTAAACTCTCTGAGCAGAGTTGTTCTGCACCTTCACTCTTAACATTTTGTTTATAGTCACCTAGGTTGAATGTCAAAGCTTTTTGTTGTGGTGTGCCTGTTTCTTCCTCTTAGATACAACCATATGTGAATGGAGCACTGTACAGCATTCTTGCCATCCCTTCTGTCAGAGAGGAAGCCAGAGCAATGGTAAGAGATGCTGCTTTGCATAGCTCAAAGGTTAACACGTGCACACAGGCACTCGTTGAGCAGTGTGCAGGAGGATTGTGAGGTAGGAGCTGTGACATTTTGAGAAGGGAATCCAAAGAGGCCCTCTGCCTTTGATATTCAGACAGGTCAGGTATGAATGAATGTCTCAAATATATTTGCAGTGTTTTATTGGTCTTTTCCCAGAAGTGAAGCTCCATCAGTGTGAAGGATTCTGCCTAAATTATAAATTAAACATGCAGCTCAGGAGATTATTTCATCTGACCTGCTATTTCTGCTCCGCATTTAACTCATTCTGCACCACTGAGCAGCCACTAAGAAGCTGAGTAGTTCTTGCTGCTTTTAATTCTCCTTGGTGTAGACATGGTTAGCTGAGGAAAGCATCAGGAGTAAGGATCTGGCAGAACTAGGAATTGATCTCCTGTGGAAGTTAGTCTAATGGTAATGAGTGTGGTTTAGCTTCTGGATTTGAGGAGGCCATTTCTGGGATAGCAGTGTATCTTAAGGACTGACCTAGGGTTGGGCAGACACAACTGTTGTCAGATGTTTTACCTCACAGAGCACAGTGGATTGGAAGTCATCTTAAATGATTAAAGACAATGTCAAACCTGTAAGGACCTGCAAAGAGAGAACTTGAGTTTAAGAGAAGATCAGAGTTGGTCTTGCTCTTTACTTTCCTTCTCTGAACCTTGCACTGTTGTCTCAGCGAATGCAAATTTACCCTATTGATTGCTGTGTACTGAGTTCAGGAAGCAGGAGCAGCAGATTTATTGTAAAAATCTGCCATTCATGATGGGTACTTCTCTATTTGAACATGGAAGCAATCCAGACAGTGTATTTCTTTTGTCCTTGGGAACTGTGCAGACCAAACAGAACTCTTAGACCTGGACACACTGATTTGTTTCACACTGCCTCTGTTTTTCCTGACAAAAATACGACACTTTAGCTAACAAAACTCCATCACTGTGGTCACATGAAATACTGATCTAGCAATTTTTTTCCACTATACCCAGGGAATGGAAGAAATTCTGCACTGCTTTATCAAGGAAGGAAATGCAGAGATGATCCGACAGATTGAATTTATTATCAAGCAGCTCAATTCAGGTCAGAAGAACAGATGGAGCTATCTGAGCTGTAAATCTTTCAGAAAAGCCATGAGAAGGCTCATGTTTTTACTTGGTGTTGAAGGTCTCAAAGAATAACAATAGTGTAGTGGTCTGAGAGAGGGTGAATAGTGAATGTCAGGATTTGAACATCAGATATATTTTTTTAATTTCCTTACAAAAAAGAAATAAAAAAGGCCGAGTAGGTCTCAATTGCAAAGATTTGGGACTGTAAATAGAATGACCTTGACTGTTTTCTTTGATGCCACTGACCTCACAGCAATGAGAGACTGCTGTTAGTGGCAAAAATAAACAGGTGGTATGATTTGTAAAGTGTGATTTAGAACCTAGACCTGCTGCTTCTCATCTCTTGGTCTATTGAGGAGTGTAGCTTTGTTATCCAAAATGGTTTACCCTGAACTGGGGGCAGAGACCATCCTTTTGGAGAGTGTGTTGCTGTGTCTCAGGAGTCGTAGGTGCCGTGCAAGGTGCAAGGATTATTTATTGTATTTTCTCTTCCCTGTGGTTGGAAAGAAGGCTGAAGAAAGAGGAAGCAAATAATGAAAAGGGTGTGAATTCAGATTAAATCTATCTGTACAGTAAGAGTGGGACAAGTTTGACTGCATTCTTTGGCTTTTGGGAAGAGCAGAAGACAACTGTATCTTACGGTTCTAGGTGGTAAAATAACATTAAAGTATTTAAGCACTTTATTGCCACTATGCAATATTTGCTCATCAAAGTTTATAGAATCTCTCCTCTTCCACTTGTGCTTGGTATTTTTAAAAGGTTTTGTCTGACTGATGAGTAAAAATTGAGCTTGCAGATTTCCAGCATAAGCCCTTTGCTAAGGAAAAGATTACAATACATATTCTGTGTGACTGCTATCTTTTACCTGTAAAAGCAGTGTAGTGTTGAAGTGTTTGTAGGGAGAAGTAGAGCCTTTTATTATTAAAATCAGTTGAAAAACTGAGAAAGCTGCAAGTGCACACACTTTCCTTCAAGTATTGTCAGTCAGTCCACTGAGACATCATGGTGGGATTGGTGAGAAAATAATTATTCCAAAGTGTTTCTGTTCCTGCCATTTTCCCAAATATGAGCTGATTTGAGTAATTCATAAAATGCTTTATAGGAGCAAATAATTCCAGTAGGTGTCTAGGAAGGAATGGGATAGCTATATGAGAAGCAAGCTAAGCCTTGCTCTTGTAAAAGTTAGGTAGTCCTCTTGTAAGAGAGGCAATAACTAGAGATTCTATTAAGTTGTATGCTTACACCATTTTGTTTTCCTTCTTTCTAGATGAGCCATTAAACGATAGTATTGCATCTGATGATGATGAGGAAGAGGAAGATGAAGAAGTAAGTATAAAGGACTTCTGACACCTTTAAGAAAAATACTGAACTTTCTAGACATAAAACTTTTGTGTCACTAAATCACACTGGGTTTGGTGGCTTTTTGTTTTGTGATTTTTAATTTTTTTTTTTTAACTTTTATGTAATTGTTCTTGCATTAACAGGAAAATTTGAACTGTTTGCATTATCTTTTCTTCACTTGAAGTCCTTCCATTTTGTTTTGGCAAGTCAGCATCTCTGTCATAACTGAAGGGATTATAGTGTGAGATACTTAAAAACATGAGGAGTTACTGTAGCAGCAAAAATCTTGCTTTCAAGCTGATCTGTTTCAGTAATTAAAAACAAAGGAAGTAAATGAAGCAGTATATTACTAGAATAGTTTTTAACAGGTCATCCCCTTTTTCCTAAGGTATCATTCTTTGTTCAGAGCATGACTCCTTTTATCATTTATAAACTTTGAAATATATTTACCAGATTGTCTGTATGTAATGAAGGAAAACAGTAATCACAAATTATAGAAAGAAGTCTCACAAGAAGAGAAAAGAATTAAAAAAATTGAGAAGGTAAGCATGAGAAGTTGCATCATACATAGTAAGTCTAAACTGGTTAGCTCTGTGTGTCCAGCTCTAACCAAACGCATTTTATACAAATACTTCAGCAATTTTAAAGGAAGCTCTCTTTTCAGAGTAGTAAGATCCCAGGTGCAGACAAAGCACCGTGTTCCATGATCAAAATTAATCAGCAAAGGAGTATGTGAATGGTGTGAGTCTTCACTAGTGATGTTACCAGTGCTGTGCTGCCCTGTGTGTAGCATAGTGCAAGGAGAGGGTTGAAAATATCCTGTGCAGGCAGTTCTATGGGAATTCAATCAGAAAGAAGCCTACCACCTAACATTTTTTTTTGAAAAGTCTTGAGTGAGGAACTTCAAACAACATCTGCAGTGGGTGTCCTTGGAACATTGAGCATATTTAGATGGGTGTATATGTGCACATATGCTTATATTGTGCGTTTGCCCTGAAGAAGGCAGTGACACTGAGAGGTGATGAATGATCTCTGCAAATTGGGCCTGTACTACAGTTCTTACTGGAGAACATACTTAGTGAAAACCAAGATTTTAGACAAAATGTAAGGTTTTTCTATCCTGAAACAGCAAAGAATAAGACAACGTAAAACTTAACAAGTCAGTTGCGTCCATGTTCTACTGGCTTCTTACACATTATCACTCTTCACTAGCACTTGTGTTAACCATGCTGCAGTCTACACCTTACCTCAACTTTACTGCAGGGGTGCTGAGTGCATTTTTCAGATGCACATTGAGCCTTTTATGTTTTGAAAGCTGAAAAAAATGTCAATATTCCAGTTATAACAGGTGTGGTGTGCTCCCAGCTGCCATGGGGTGCAGCACCTTGGCGGATCCAGCCTTTGCCTTGCAGCATACAGAGAAGTTGGTTTATTTAGCTTGGCTTTAGTTTGTAGCACTCTAGGAGGCGAACAGGTGAACCCTTGGGACTTTGCCTAAATTGAGAGCAGTGTGGAAACTCCAAGTTTAGAGATGCAAGGAAGATTTATCTAACAATCAGCTTTCTCCCTTTTGTTCATATAGTAAACTCCTTTTTTTTTTTTTTTTTTTTTTTTCTGATAGAATTAGATTATTGTCATTATTTCACCTCCTAAAATGAGATTTCAGTAATTCCACTTCTGACAGCCCAAATCAGTGCTTGTCGTGCAAGATGAGATGTGTGGGAATTAAGCATTGTAACTTCTCTTTAATATGCTGCTTAACATCCTGGAAATGACATTCTGAGGCTTTGAGTGTCTTAGGTGTATCATAAGAATCCAATGTGGTGATATTTTTGCCAGGATACTTTTTTGAGGGTGTTTTTTGTGTTATGTTGGGAAAACAGAGAGATAAGAGACTCCTTCATGGAAGGTGTGGCATTGGATTGCATGATAACACTGAATACTTCCATTAGTTTAGCTGCTCTTGGGAATGAAAGGAAACTAAATTCTCCTATTCGGTCATACCCCCAGGACAAGTTGCTGCTACTCACAACCCCAGCCAAGGCTCTCAGTCAAATAATTTTGAAATCCATTTTTACCACTTAAGCATCATGTGATTCAAATGGACTTCTGTCACTTCTTAGGATTCGACTCCAAAACAACTATAGGCTTTTGAAACAGGGAAGTGTTTCATTCCATTTTTCATTAGCTTTGCCATTATATTAAAGTCTCACTAAGCCAATTTTTAAATTGTTTCTAGTGGAACATTAATTGTGGCGTGTTCTAAATTCTTATTGCAGCTGGAGCTCCAGTTCTGTTTTTCAGTCCCTCCATTTGGAAAATATAGTTTACAAACAGCACAGTAGCAAAAGGCTACACAAAATGCATAATGGACTTACTTTCTTAGCTAACCAAAGATTGTGTTGACTCTGCCTCAGTGCTTGGAGCCCTTCTGTATTTTGGAAATGCTGTGGGTTACTGTTCTTTGATGCAGTTCTGTGATAACATCTTGATGTTGTGAGCTGGCAAGGGAAAGGTTTGGGAAGTGTTTTCAGAGGTCTTGCCTTTACATAACTTTAAAGTGCTACAGCCTGGATGTATTTCAGAATATGTCAGTATATTGCCAATTTAGTGACAAGCATTCAGACTGCCCACTGAAACTCTAATTTATTGTTGTACCAGTATTTATACCTTCACAACTTAGGAAACAACAAAAAGACATTTTTACGCAGACTTCTTTTGCAGGTTTTGCCCCAGCTTTTATTGTTTCCAAGAACATGCAAAGGTTCCCCATGCTATTACTATTACCTTTCATGATCTTATGCTTTGATCTGTGTTTATACTGTTTATCCTGTTACTCAGAAATAAACTGGCTTTCATATTTGTCTGCTAAGCTTTGAATTGATTAGTGTAGAGCTCAGGATGCACTGACTTCTGGAGTACATACCACTTTGTTGTGTTAGTCATCTAGGCTGTGTGACACCCATTGTCACAGTGCACCTTTTCTGGTGCTTAATATTCTCTTGGCTGTTCTGTGAAATACTGACTCTAATTTATCTTCAGGGTTTAATCTTCACTTTTGTTTTTTATTTGACTTGGGACATCTTTAAAAGGTGCTTGTAAAAGTGAATGTGATATCATAGCTCTAATTCAGAAGTTACGAATTTGAGCCATGTTAGATAACAAAGTGCACAGTGATAATTTATCAGACACCCTCTGATCCTCCATCACTCAGCACCTAGCAATAAAATCAGTAAACTGCAGTGTGAAAATACACTTCAGCTAGAGAGTGCATCAAAAGAGAGAGAGCTTAGTCACAGACCGAGCCACAGGACTTAGAGTTATTACCTTAAAGGACTTTGCTACCGTCTGCTGTAGCCTTTGAGCAGTGATGAACAGGGCACTGATTGTGTTACTTCAGCAGTGGAATCATAGAATCAGAATTGTTTTCGTTGGAAAAGACCTCCAAGATCATCAAGTCCAACCATTAACCTAACACCACCGTGGCCATTAAACCACATTCCAAAGTGCCACATCCACATGTTTCTGGAACACCTCTTAAATAATATATCCCATTCTTATTAAAACTAAGTGTTCTATGCCATTGTATAAATAAAACCATGCAACTGAAAGCCAAAATCTTTAACTGAAAATAACAAAATACTCTACTAAAGCAGGAAGACCTTTGTAGACATCATTATCAACACTTTGTCCTGTAGGGAAGGGCCTTATTTCCATGCCTTGTGGCACATTTATCAAAGCTCTTCTGTACAAGGAGGCAGAGGAGGGATATGTTCAGGCTCAGTTACATGGTGTGTTAAGTAACATCATGGAGCAAGGCTGTCAGTAAGAGGTGCTTCCCAGAAACTGGTGTTTTGTCTGACAAAAAGTGTCAACCAGGTTATTGGAAGGAGTGGAACTTAGGGAAACCAAGATGATCCATGAAGGGAAATCAAAGGCACCATGTATGCAAGAGAGCAGGGTGATGTTCTGACCTGGTGTGGCCATTTGAGTTAGATTCCTACCTCAGACGTAAATTCAGAACAGAGAAACTTAGAAGTGAAAGCTCTGAGTGGAGAGGTGAACATTCTGGGGATAGGCCATATAATAATGGCAACAATGGATAAGTTAATATAATTTCATTGGAACATCAAGAGCTTTATGTCTGGAAGCACAGCTTGTACCTTCCCCTTGCTGCTTCTGCTGCTTCACCTGCGCCCACTGCTATCTTCCCCTGCCGCTGTTTTGGCTGCTGCTGCTTTTGCTGTTTCGCCGCCACTTGACCACTTCCCCATCTTCCTTCAGGTTATTGTATTTCTGTAGTAGTTACATTCTCCCTGTACTGTTATACTTAAACTATAAGAAATACAATTT
>VWZE01018304.1:20474-47337 GCA_013396675.1 Eubucco bourcierii
CTTCTTGGCCACCTGGGCACATTGCTGGCTCATGTTCAGGTGGGTGTCAATCAGCACCCCCAGATCCCTTTCTGTTTGGCTGCTCTCCAGCCACTCCGACCCCAGCCTGTAGCTCTGCATGGGGTTGTTGTGGCCAAAGTGCAGCACCTGGCACTTGGATTTGTTGAACTCCATCCCCTTGGACTCTGCCCATCTGTCCAGGCGGTCGAGGTGCCACTGCAGAGCCCTTCTGCCCTCCAATCCATCAACATCTGCCCCCAGCTTGGTGTCATCTGCAAATTTGCTGGTGACTGACTTGATGGTACAAGTCTCTTGGTGCAAGACTTGTACCATCGAGTCTGATTGACGGTGCAAGTCGCTGATGGTTCAAGTCACTCAAAGAAAGTATAATCATGAGTACTCAGAAGACACAATATTGGTGTATCTAAGTACATTAAAATGCAGAAGTAACCTGAAATACAACAGCCTAATGAAGTTAGAATGTAGAAGTGGTTCTCAAGAAACTGTTGCCTGCCATCCCTCCTACCACTCTTTGCTTTTGTCTTCATATTGGCTATTTCTTAAAATCCATTTCTTCCCCACTGTAGTGTGGGAGTTCCATAGAGAAAACAGTGAGGACTGATTGGAGCTGTAGTTAAACAGGTGTAGTTGAATCTGATCGAAGTCCACTGGTTTGCATAGGGAGTGGTTGCATCTTTATCTTGCCCACGTTTGTTCTTCCCTCTGTCTTGTGCTGGTGTTAGCATTCATGCAAACAGATGATCTGACTGGGAGCCCCCCAGAGTTGCCCAAATGACAGCTTTAACATTCATGTGGGATTATATTGATAATGTTACCAGGACCTTAGAATGAACAAGTGTAATATACTCTGTTTGAGCATGGTGCCTATGATTTTTGCCTGACGTAGCCTTATTTCAGATTTGGAGTTCTTAGTTTGTGGTCCCAATATTCTTAGAGTTGTTTAAATTTACACCATTACAATGTCCACAGCTTTTTCAAGCCCTCTTCCTATATACAGTTGTTTTAGCAGAAAACAGCGATTAACTAATATAAGCCCATACTAGTAGCACAGTGATTATGTAATCATTTTCCTGTACTCCTCCAAAGGAACTGCAGGCCTTAAGAATCTAAACTGGCTAATACATGGCTAATCATACAAGTGTCACTTTACTGTGGGGTTAATGCTACTGAATTCAAGCTCCCTCTTCTTCTGCACAGTATTTTGCCTGTCAAAATGTTTGGTATCAGAAATTATCTCTAGAAGTGATGCCTCTCTTTACCACCATCTACCCAGGCAGCATGGTTACTTTAAAGCATCCTGGAATACCAGGTCCCAAGTTTTGTCAAAGCTTGAGTCTCCTTATGAACATGCAGCTCATGCCTCTGCAAGATGGCTTCAGGTCACTACTGGACACAAATTACAAGCACCACAATTTCTGCCATATTGGTTCTGGTAGGTTTGGGTTGAAGAGAAGTATTAACGTGATGGTGTGAAGTAGTCTTTATCAATTGCCTCGTAGTGCAAATGACGGAGGAAAAATGTAAACAGCAGAAATCATACATGGTGAGAAATCATTTCCCTCCTCCTCTGGCTAAATGATAGAAATAACCTGAATGTTTGGTGCTCCCTTGCTTTGCTACCCTGAATGGGAAGTTTGTATCTTTGATCCAATTTGTGTGCAAGAAAACTGCATTAAGTAGATTAAGGCTTTCTTGAACTATATTTTACAACAGAAAAGGACACACCTTGATGGATTTTATGCTGTCCCAATTTTAGTGTGAATTCATTAATAAAATGAGGACATAGTCTCTTAAGAAGCCTTGCAAGAGGAAGTCAACATAAGTGTCCAAGTCTTAGCTGCCTTAATTTGAAAGGAGTATCCAAATTGAATGTATTTTATATTTTTAATAATTTTAAGTGGCTGGGATTTGTATCAGATGAAATGGCATTAAAAAATGTCATACCTTTTAGTCTTGTATGCAGCTTGTCTACATGGGGACAATCTGGGACAGCTGACCTCAATTATTTTAAATTTTGGATCCAGTGTAGTAGTTAAGCTACGTTAAACATTTGTGCAGTCAGAGTTGAAGTGAGTATAACTTGTTTGAATGTCCTCATGTGAGACTTGATGTAACATATTCTATTTTTAAAGCAGCAGGAAAGGGGAGCAGTAGATGGAGATACTATAATGTATCTCTTTGAGTTGTCAGCTCATACCTCCAGGAGGTGGGGAGAGGCAAATTTCTCTTGCTGAATAGAAGTATTCACACAGAAAATGAATGCAGAATAGCTACTGCACATGTAGCAGCTATTCCATGCTAATTTTCCTATGGCTTCCCAGTGCTGAAAAGGCTCTAGTTACTTTGCATAAATTGTCGTGGGATCCCTATATGGACAAGCTGTTGCTGTGTGCAGCTGAGAGAGCCAGGAAAGACTGGAAAACTGCCTTTCTTTTTTCTTTTTTTCTTTTTTCTTTTTTTTTTTTTTTTTTTTTTCTTCCTTGCTCCTCTTCAAAGGCTTACTGGCTGAAATCACTCAAAGGGAATTGAACTACTTAATATTCAGCTAGCTGTTTCCTTAGAAACTGTTTTAGCTGTGAAATCATTAACTGCCGCCTCAGATTGCATCCTTTCTAGCTACAAATATTAGCCTAGTTACTTTAACCTGATATTGGGCAGGGAAATGTTCTGTGTCTGCCAACTTCTTTTCACAAGCCTCTTGCTTCTGTGTTTTATTCCGTATTACTAAGCAGTCTTATCCCTGTTCTGTCCTTCAACTACTTCAGTTTCTCATTGATCCATCTCACTTGGGAAATCAGCAGTTCTGCTTACCATCTACATTGTCTTAAGTCTTTTGTTGTGGATTGCTCTGTAGATTACAAGTGAAATCCTTGTAATATTCAGGAGCAAATCAGGAGCCAACTATTAAAGACCTTTCAGGCCCAATGCTAAAGTCTTTTTCTTTAAGTGTCTTTAAGTGTCCTGCTAGTCTTTTGGATCTTCATACTGCAAGGAGTTATGATTTCCTTTCCTTGACTGTTTTATTGCAGTAGAAAAAAAATGTTGATTTTTAATACGTCTGACAGCAACTGGTTTGGGGAAGCTGCAGTTGTGCCATTAGATTATGTCCTTAGCACTAGTTTTGCAGCATGAAGTATAAAAACAGTTTCAATTATCTTTGATGGCATTACAGGCAATTAGAAGAGATTAGAATTTACATTCAATACTGCAAGCATTCATCACTCTACATTCTCCTTTCTTTTCCAGGTCAGAAAATGATACCAATTCTTGTCAGGACAGGGATGAGAAGCTTCAGTCTCTGCTGAGTGGTCTTCCCCCTACTCGTGGTGGGAGCAGGTCCAGCATTTCTGACCTCTGCATTTCCCCTTCATGTAAGCATGTGCTGTGAATGCTGCTGTTAACTGCTGATGGCTTTCTTGACTGGAGCAGGCATTTGGGGACTGGCTTCTATGTTGTTGATTTTTATTTTTTTTTGAGTGTAGCCTTGGAACTGGCTCTCTATAAATAGACCCTGGGGCAGCCCACAAGATCTTGGGGCATGTGGTTGGATTTGGTCTTGGGCCGAATGAATGGCTACAGAAGGTAATGTGTGGTCAGCAGACACCAATGGTCTCACTTGCCTCACTCCATCTTGCTTCCTGTGGAAGGGCCAAGGATCCTATTAATGGCTTCCAAAGTGGAGAGTATGATGTGTTTCACTCTGTGATGTCCTCTGGCTAGGAGAAGAGCTGGAGTCCAGAGACACTGCACTTCCCAACAGGCAAAGCCCCTTACTTGATCAAATACACCCTTGTTTGGATCTAAATTAATCACTGTCTGCTGGCACCTGCAGGCTCTGTTGGCTAGACCTCTGTATAAAAAGTTGAAGGCAGCTGCAGTTATCTACTTAGATATGCAAGTGCATTGAAAGCATAAAAGGTTGTGGAGGATGGGAAGCCCTTGTGCTGTGTGGCTACATTGTGGCTGGTGCTGCTAAAGATTCCGTCCTTGTAACTTCAACTGAGATTTATGCGAACTCAGCTGGGCCTGAGAGCTCTGAAACACATGATGGAATTTAAAAGGATATAAGCTTCTGAAATACACTGCTTCTGAACTTCTGATATCCACAGGATCATAGAATTCTGGATATGGGAGTTTCAACCTTCTTGCAGGGATCCATTAACATTTCCAATTAGGGATTTAAGGCAAAGTGCTGTGCAGTCTTAGATGAAGGATCTTGCAGCATATCCGGTACAGAATTATTAATAAGTTCAGACAAAGCATGCCTTTACTTTGCTGGAAAATATGCTTTGAAGCAGCAAAAGAGCAGCATACTTCTTACTCTCTCTTCTATTTTTTTTAAATTTCCTAGCGGAAATGAAAAGGATTCTGAGAAAAGCAACCCAGGCCTTGCAGATAGGAATTTGCTTGTGTAATGCCTAGAGCTGATAACTTTCACATGCTGAATGGAAGCTGTCTGAGAGAAGCAGAGATGAAGATCCCATTCAAGATGGGCACTTGAGTTCTCAATGTTGTGCAGGAATGGGAGCTGCTGTTCTCCAGCCTTGCATTTTGCACAGTAGCACCTGGGGTATAGCACCTCCCGTTCTGTGGGGAGGTTTAGCTGGCTAGGAGCAGCAACTCAGAACAGCAGAGATTATAAACTAATCAAGAGCAAACTGGCTTGACAGTTTTCCTATGCAAAAGACAACAACAATGGAGTTTTACGTGCTCATGCTTTTCAAAGGAGGTTAAGCTAAGCCGGTTTTAAAGTGTAACCAAAGGCAGTTTCCAAGGCAGCATACAGCCACCAGCAGCCCAGTGTGCCTTCTGAACCACACTTTGGTAATATCTTGCAGGGAAATGCATTCACTCACCTCCATCACTTTTTCTGTGCTGCTGATGCTGTCTGACAGTTTGCTTGTAGACCTTTGTGGAGAAGTTTTAGTGGGGAGTTCACACAAGTCAGCAAGGGAAATGTTCATTTTCGATGGTGAATATCAATTTAAAGCCTGCATGCTAATTCCCTCTAACTTTAATGTGTCAGTCAAAATTCTTTGCAGGTGGATTCTGATAAGACTGCTTAGATTGTAGTATCTCTTGTAGAAAACCTTGGAGGTCAGATTATACAGCACATTGCAAGTTGGCATGGATACGTGTGAAAAGAGAAATCATTTTGTGTGTGGCAGAGGCAATTCATCCAAGCACTAATCCAGCTGATAAAATGACACTGAGCTGCTTGTCTTTCCTGCCATGTGGATTTGGAGAGGAGGGTTCCCCTGGTTGTTCACACCAGTGACAGGACTTTCATTCTATATAGTGACAATTGGACTGGCTCTCTGGATGTCCTGTTTTCCATAGGCAGTGGGCTTTGTAATTTTTAAATTGAAAAGACTTTAAGGCAACAGAAAATAATCCTTTTGTCTTCTAGTGCCTTCTAAGATACAGCAGGGAACAGTACATAACAGAAAGATGTTAAAATAGTTGTACTGCTTCTGGAGACACTCATCATGCCCTGCCAAACATTTTTACCATGAAATAAATATGCAACTTATTGAGTTGTGATGATCATTATGCAGTACCAGGAACCTGCTCACTTCAGAATATGCATTTTCCAACCTTACATGAATACTTTGGGATTCAGAGTTTCATGCAGTCAGGTTGTAAAATGAATAGTAAGGGATCAAGAGTGAAAAAATGGCTGGAATAAAAGCTTCATGTGAGCAGTTAGCATCTTCAAGGTCGTATCTCAAGGAAGCTAAGTTTAACCTCGAGAAACCTCGATCCTCTTGTTCTCTGAAAATGAGAGCAACTCTTAAAGTCCTCCTGCCTGCATATATTCAGTTGTTCTTGAGTTGGACTGATTTTTTTTTCTGAGTCCATCCTCTCTTTTTTCACTTTAGTAAAGAATCAGTAATTCTGATTCTTCTCCTTTTTGACTCCTATGAGCAGCAAACAGCAAACTTAATGGACTAAAGATGAACTCTGATCATCTTACTTATTATGCTGAATGCCAGACAGAACATACAGTGGGCAGCCAAGTGCTTGTCTGAAAGTGACCTGATCTGCATCCATATCAGCATGTGAGAGTAAATCAGGACAGCAACCTGTCCTGAGCATGGGACAAGTGGAGCTAGGGATTTTCCTAAACTCTTACTGAACTTGCAGATCTTGGTAGGCATGTGTCTCCCAGCACTCTGAGTGCCCTTCCCTTCTCCCTTAGTGCAAGGCAGAAAGTGAGGGACATTGAACAAACTTAGAAGTAGTTTCTAGCCTTGAAGTAGACTTGAAGCCTAAGAGAAGCGTAAAACACTGGAGTTTGTCCACAGTAGCTACTATAGATCTGTACAGACAACTGCAGGTGGTTGCATTCCTGTGGCTTTCATGAGATCTTCTTAGCTTGATGTATGTTAACTAACGGTCTGCATGCTCCCAGCCTGTTTCAAATGCAGAGTGTAGGTGCTCTGATAATGATCCAAGCATGTCTTACTTCCCAGCTGCAAAGGGCTGGGAGTGCACACACTTGCAGTTGGCTTGGCCAAGCTGATGAGCTGTCATGCGCTCAGTAGTCTGTCATTATCCCTGGGTTTCCTTCATACAGCATGAACTGTGACTTGATTGTGTTTCCAGTAAAAATGTAAAGAGATGGCTCCTCACTGAACTGTGTTTGTTTCTTAAATCACAGTTGAAATGAAGACATCTGAAGTATTCTCATCAGGCCATAGAATGGGCCGAAGCCTCACATCTGGTGACAGTATATTGTCTTCCCAATCCATTGACTTCAGCGAGGATGAAGTAAACAGGCAATTGCATAGGTATGATTTATCCACAGGAGTAGCTGAAAAGTGCAGAAGGAGTCTGAAAGGACTTATTAGCTAATTCCATGTTGCTGTAAAGACAATTTGTGAAGTCACTTGATGTATGATGTAGTCTGGTCTGAGGCGGCTGTGGTGGTTCTTGCCAAGCAAAATACCCACAGCTGTGCCAGAGGCAGCTGTTCAATTTTTAAGCATCTGGCCCAGAATGGGAGAAATCTCAAGGAAGACATTATTAATGAATTTCACATGTATGCACAGCATGGTCTTCTGCAGATAAAACTTTCTGATTGCTTCCTTGGACAACTCAACTGTAACCCATAAAAAATAATTTATCAGTAAAGAGATAGGTAAGACTCTGGGAACCGTGCAGAAATTAAGTTAAAGAAGGAAGAAAAATTAAGCACTTCAGTGGATTCAAAGTGTTGAAATATGCTGAGTTGCTAGCACTGCTTGACCAAAGTTTCTGACTAGATGGTTATAACAAGGGAGGCAATATTATGAGTTGTCCCAGCAATGGGTTTCAACTCATCCAAAAAAAAGAGATGGAAGAACTTGCTCTCCTTGTCCTGTTGGTGCCTCGAGCCCTCTGTCAAGCCTTTGTCATATGCAGGACTGTGATGTTATATTTTGGATGAGAACTAGGAATTCATTACCCAATTGGACCAAGGTTTGCTGAAGTCTTTCAGGGCCTGCATGTATCCTTCAGACATTAACAGCTTTTTCCTATAGCTAATTTGATTGGGCCAAGTTTTAAACAGTAAGTGTAGAGAGAGACATTCTAAAAGCAAGTACATTCCAGAAGTAAAGCACAGAATGGGTGGAGATGTGTTAAAGGAAAGGCTTTACCCCCTCTTTATGGGTCTGACTTTTCAGAAGTGCTTAATTATTCGTGTCAGTTAGAGCTCTAGCTCTTCTGGAAACTGGACTCTCTACTTAGAACTTTGTTTCCATCTGGCCTACAGATGCCTATGTGTGGTTTTGGGGCGATTTAGTGAGGTTTTGGTGTCTTGTTGGGTTTTTTCCAAGTTGTGCTCTTTCCACGATGAGCTCTGAGACACGATATATTGCCAACAAATTAACAGTGGTTAACAACTGAAGTACTTAGGAGTCATACGTCTAACCCAGGATCACTGTTTGTTTTTTTTTTTTTCCTGTTGCCTGTCCTAACAGTAGCTGAGTACATACGACAAAAAAATGTAAACCATGTGAATTTTATGGCCAAAGTGCTAACTGCTTGCTTTGTGATGCAGACAAGAGATTATTTGTCAGGCTTTGTCTTGCAAGAAACAAGCCAAGTTGGCAGCATCTTGCCTCCCCCTCCCCAAACCTTGGGGGAGAGGCTTTGTTTCTTTAAAATCATTATCTATTATTAAAAAGACATATCCCCAGTAACCTTTATTTTTTTTTCTTCTTAAACATCTATGTAAAAGTCACTGATTGATGGATCTCTAACAGAAGGCACAGGGGCAGATACTATCTTTTCACTGCGTGCTTCCTTAGCATGCATGCGGTAGTTCAGATTTAGCAGTGCAGCCTTCAGTTACAGGTGTGGGGAGTGCAACCATTCACAGTCCGAGCAAACATGGGGTTTCCTGTGTCAAGTGTCTTTTGTTAGTACCTTGGTGTTGCAATAACTAGACCTGCCTTTTCATTCTTTCGTTCTTAGAAACATACTTTAATTTGTTTGCCAAACAGAGAGAATAAATCACTGCTTCGATCATAGCTTTGACGACTGTAAGAGATGTTTCCTTCGTAGCAGGCAAATACCACAGACCTTCCTAGAAGAAGTATGTATGAGAAAAAGAGGGCTTGGTTGTGGTGATGATGCCATTGCTGCTAGTTCTCCTCTTTCTTAACATAAAGTGGGAACTGAACTGCACAGAGATCAATGAAATTATGCAGACTCGGAGAAGAATGAGGCCCTATCAGTGAACTGTTGCAGTTGTTTTATTTCCATGGGAACAAATGATTGTTCTAGCTGATGTGTGTCAGGCTGGGGGCTGCCACTGCATTGCTGTTCCCTGCTGCAATTAGACTGGATGTTAAGAATAAGTTCTTCAGTAGGACGGTGGCAAAAATCTGGAATAGGCTGCCCAGAGAGGTTGTGGATGCCTCCTCTCTGGGGGTGTTCAAGGCCAGGTTGGATGGGACCTTGAGCAGCCAAGCAGCTCTGCCTGCGGCAGGGAGGTTGTAGTAGATGATCTCTGAGGTCGCTTTGAACCTATGCCATTCTGTGAATATAGATCTCCTGTGCTTTTTAGCTAATCAATTTGTTACAAACTCAAGTCACAGTTCAGGCTGGAGGTGAGGAGAAAGTTCTTCACTGAGAGAGTCATTGGCTACTGGAATGGGCTGCCCAGGGAGGTGGTGGAGTCACCATCCCTGGAGGTGTTCAAGGCGGGTTTGGACGTGGCACTTGGTGCCATGATCTAGTCTTGAGGGCTGTGGTGATGGGTTGGACTTGGTGATCTTTGAGGTCTCTTCCAACCCTGGTGATACTGTGATACTGTTGCTTTTTAAAATTTGGACTCCATCCAGTATCATCATAATAAAGAACTTAAACTCATCAAAGTCTTCTTAGATCTGTAATGGTCTTGCTTTTCTGATAATCTAGTGAAAATGGCCAAAAGTCCAAGTGTTTCTCTCAGAGAAAATGGTCTAACTTATCTTTGTATGTTAAATCCAGTCATTTCTCCTGGCTGATTATTCCAATCCTAGTGTCAATCTATTGTGCACTTTTTTTGTAGACAATTAGTTCTGTTTTTTCAGGTAAACAGTTTCTTTCTTTTCTGTGCACGTGTGTGTTTCTGAGTTTGTTATGTGCTTGGGGTTTTTTTGTTTGGTCCTTTGGTTTTGTTGGTTGTTTTTTTTTTTTGGTTGGAACACTTGCTCTCAAATTGTGAGACATAGTTGATAGCTGTAAAAAAATACTCTATAGTGTTTGGGAATACCAGTCCAAGGCCTTGTTATTTGTTCTGAGTAATGCTCAAAAACTGCTGTGAGACTGTTAGATCTTCTTTTTTATCTATGTGTCATAGCACACTTAAGATTACCATGAAGAGCACTAGCAAGTTGACAGCCCAGCTCCTGAACCAAAGCAAGATGAGAAAACAGCAATAACAATGAGACTGTTTCATAAAGAGAGATATTTAAATATGTCTGTGGTCCACAGCTTGGGGTTTTATTTAACCAATCTTACTTTTGGTTGGTTGGTTGGTTTGGTTTGGTTTGGTTTGTTGTTTTTTGGGTTTGGTTTTTCTTTGTTGGTTGGTTTGTTTTGGTGGTACATTTCTGCTGCCATCTGCCACCTCCTCCTTTGAAAGGAGACAAATGTAGTACTTTTAACACTCAGAGACAGGTAGAGGGATGGGGAGATGGGTGCATGTCTCTGTCCTTAGTAGTTAGCATAGGCATATGCAAACCACAGACAATTAATGCTATCTAAAACGTGAAAGAAACACTTGCTCAATTCTACCTGCTAGGTGAAGCAGGACTATGGAAGGGCTAATCAGCACTGACTCAGCAACATTCCCAGGGAAGGAGGGGAGATTAAATGTCTCCAAAATCCTCCTAATAACCCTTTCTGATGGTCACAAAGGATTCTTTTGATGAAGCTAATACAGGAACTTTCCATTTTAATCACCTGTCTTTAGGTGGCACGTTTTTTGATCTCCTGCCTTTGGCTCTCCTTTTACTTCCTTTAAGAAATAAGATGAAGTGCTTTTTCATGTAGGTGTTATTTCAGTTTAACCTTTTCTCCTTTTAAGAGAAAATTGACTCACTAGAGTAAACATGAATACAGATTCAGCATTGGTTTAGAGCTTTGCTATTTCCTGGTAGCTTCCTTCTTTTTTTTTTTCTTTCTTTTTTTTTTTCCTTCCTTTTTTTTTTTTTCTTTTTTAACCTGGGCACGAATATATCCTGGGGACAGGGAAGGACAGGATGTCCTCACACAGTCATGGACTACATTTTCAAGAATTATATTTTTATAAGCATAAATATGGTATAAAAATATAATTATTTAAACCTGCTATAAGAATTATGAAACACTTGAAACAGCAGCATTTGTTTTATGTTCTCACTGTGACTGAGAAACCTGTGTGCTTAGGGACTTTATTTTGAGGATGCCATTGCCGCTTTTTGCTCTTTTTCAAAGCCTTCAGGAAGTTCTACAAATCCTTTCTCAGCCAGGAACCAGGGAGGCTGCCTGTGCCTGTCAAGATTTCGATCTGTACCTGGAGAAATAATAGTGTCTGTGCCCTCAAAGGATGAATTTCTGTGCTGTAGCATATCTGTTTGGTTTTTGCACCTCAGACCGACTCTGTGTGTGACACATACAATGGAAAACAAGCTGAAGATATATTACTTGTTTATTGGGGACTTAACTGAACCTGTTCAATCCTGTTGTCCAAAGGAACGGGTTTGTGTAGGATAGACAGGTCGATATAGCCAGGTTTAGAGGCTGTGTGGTGAGTACATGCCCCAGGGCAGTACCTGTGGTGCCTGCCATGTTCCTTTCCATTTGCAGTTCCCCTGAATTTTGAGCAGTCTGTCAGGCTGTCGCAGCACGTACTGCAGGTTTCACTTGGTTGCAGAATTACTATGCATACATATTTCTCCATACATTGCTAACCCTTTCCATCTCCTCCCACAGCGAGTTTCCCTCAGCCTGCACCAACAAACCTCTGATCCCTCGCACTCCTGAAGTGCAGAGTGCCAGCCCTAGAAAGGGAAAGGTCCCGGCCATCACCCCCCAGTTCTCTCAGTCTGGACCCCAACAAACGAGCCGCCCCAGCTCCTCAGGATCATCCACAAGGAGCAGACAGAGTAAGTGGAAAAGGTCATCATTCTGTTTGTCAGTCTTAGGGGTAGAAAAGGAGGGAGAGCTGTGGTAGCTCTCCAGGAATGAAGTCGTGTGCTACAAATGTGCCAGGAGTGTATGACATTGTACTTGTCATCTGCAGGATGTACAGCCATGCAATTATATCCTGCTGAACACTGCTCCTATTTCCAAACTGTCATGTGAGCAGTTAAGAGACATGCTTTTTCCTGTCTCTGGTTGGAGAAAAGTGACCCAAATTCTCTGAAGTTTTGGGTGAAGCTTTTAGTCTCAGACTAGTTGTTCTCAAGATGCCATTAGCCTGTGTCCTTTTCTACAGGCACTTGTTCATTCTGCCACGTAACTTGTTTCATATTCTTGAATTTGAATTCCTGGGTGTGTCTACACCGGAACTGAATCTAGACCAGATATCACACAATTCAGAAGATGGGCTCAGGGCAACCTAATAAACAGGGCCAAACATGGTGAGCTGCTTGTGGCAGTCATCATTCTGCTGGAGACTTGTATTCAAGAACCATATGGATGTGTCTGTGTCAGTACCTGAAGAAATTTAAGCAGTATGAGTGCGCAGAGGGCTTGAGACTAGGGGAAAGGGATGGGCTCTTGCTTTAAGCCAACCAAGACAGGCCCAGTAAAGTGGAAATGTTGTTCTCAGATGCTGGCATAACAGTAAACACCTGTATGGTGTCTAAGCTGGGGGTGGTACTTTGAAGGGAGGGAGAAGGAAGATGCATTCTTCAGTAAGCCTTTTTATCCTGGAGTGTGCATAGGACTAACTGGGTTCAGATAACCTTTGGGTCCATCATCAGTGAAAATGGCAGGAGCTGTGTACTCTGTATTCTTATTCCAGATGTGTCATAAGAAGTTTAGTGATGACTGTTTGAACACAATGGAACATCAGCTCCGTTCTTCAGCTGTAACTGTTATCTTTAAACATTTCCTAAGAACATAATACCTTGCAAACCTTGCAGGAAATCTGAGGTGTGTGCACATCATTAGTTCCTCATTACAAGCAGGGAAGATGAAACACAGAGAACTGAAATAGCCTAGTAAATCAGGACAGAGCTGGAAGGAGCTTCCTAAGCCTTGTGTTGCTCACTCAATGCTATACCACAGAGTTATGTGTGCAGGGAGGTGAGGCGGTTTCATTGAGTACAGGTGAGGCAATGGAAGGGAATGTCCTTGTGGCTAAGGGAAGTTTTGACCTAGAGAGCACTTGCTTAAACATTCCTGTGCTTAGGTAACATTGACAGCTCTTTTGGCTTTGCTTTGGCCCCACATGCCCTGCCTTTTACCTCTGACACCTGGGCTTTCTGTTTCCTGTGAAAGGAGCACTGGGTTAACACCCAGCAGTCTGTCCCCGATTCCTGTTTCGGTTCACTTACAAAAGCACAGCACACTGAGAGGGAGAAGCTCTCCTGAAGAAGCACATCATGTATTCTGGTTTCTCCAGGGCCACTTTACAGTCCTGGGTGCCTGTGTCCTATGAAAGATATGACATAGGTATGTTGCTCTCTTTGGGCTCTGGAGTAAGTTCCTCTTCCAGCGGCACAGTGTTTAACGTATTTCATACTGAAATTGCGCTAAAGCAGAGTGTGATCAGAGTTCTACAGCACTCAAGTTTCTCTTCTTATTCAGTGTATGTAATTTAAGTCCAGGTTCTTGAGGTCTTTGAACTTTCATTGGATGGGGTTTGTCTTACAATATACCTCTTATATTTGCTATGTCTCTGCATCATAAAGCTGGATGTATAACAGGCATCACATCTCGCTATGTGCCCATTTACCTTTTCTCCCTATTTTTTTACTGGTAACTTGTTTTTATTCTGTCCACATGGGTCATGAGACAGACATGGTGTCAGTAGTAATTGCATATTAAAGTCTTCACTTCCTGCTAAAAAATAGGAAATAAATTTTTCTGCTAGCAAATCATCTTTCCTTCTTGCTGTATATGTGTATCCTGTGTTGCTGTCTGTGGCCAGAGTGTCTGTTAGTTGTTGTCCATCTTGCAGTAGCTTTCACACAGGTGCTTATGGCTGTTAAAAGAGAGGAAGGTGACAAGGATCAGATTTTTTAAAGGACTAGAAGGAGCTCTAAGTACCTATGTCCAGACTTGAGGCTCTCAATGGTAATTCCCAGCTGTTATTTAAAGGTGCAGGGAAGGCATCTGAAGCAGGTAATGTTCTGTACTACCATTCCTTTAATTTCCTAACTGAGTCACCTGTAAGTCAAAGATGTCATCAGATGCACAGATATCAAGAGTTCCTCCCTTCCATTTGCCTGCTGTGTAGCTGTGCAGGTTTCTATATGTCAAGAGATTGTCCCACTGGAAAACTGTCTTTAGTTTGTGGACTTGGTGTTTCTGGAGAAATACAGCTGATGGCCATGATGAGAAAATGTTTCTGCCTGTACATTCAAATGTGCTCACTTTATTTTACAGACACTTTTTTTGGCTTGCTTTTGATATTTATTAAAAGTGCATTCTCTGAAAAGCAGTTTCTTTTACATAAACCTAGCTGAACTAGCTGGACTGGTCCTCTTGGAGCATGGAGTGTGTGGAATGCCTGAGGAATGCAGAGGAAGGACAGGTACTTAGTGCAGCTACAGGCCTGGGGCCAGATTCCTGCCTGAGATGGAGCCTGCTGCTGTTAGTTGAGCACTAAAGCTGTACCTTAAAGCAAAACCAAGCTCCTCCAAGTAAAATCAGCCTTGCTGGGATTTTCTGTGAATTCCAGTGTCTAGCTGGTACAAGGATGACACTGGCAGCATGACTAGAACATAGAGTGGCCTTCCAAATTTAGATATTTTGAACTATGCTTATGTGCTTCATGTGGACATGACTGAATGGTTTAATCTACCCTCTTCCTTGTTTTGCAGCTCTGCATGGGCATGTTCAAGCCGTTTGTAGGGTACTTGTACTGGTTTGAGGCTAATTGGAATATTTTAATAGAGAAAATTATATTACAGGCTAAGAAAAGGAAACAGTGGTGATGCCTACTTCACTCATAGGCTTGCTGAGATGTTTAAGTACTCAAAACATAGATAACACAGTCTCTGGGGCACAGCGTCTCAGGCAGTCTAGCTTCTCGCTTTCTCCTCTCTGCCGAGTAACCTCACTAACCACTTCCCTTCTAACGCCCCTGGCCCATCCTCCAAACTCACCTTGTGTGTAAGGCAAACCTTGGGGTAAGGTATAGGGGAGGGGAGAAGGTGGAAGGGTGGTTGGGAGCCCCTCCTGGGGTCTCTGATTTCTGGGAGGGGAGTTGTGTTTCTGTATTCCCTTTAACTTGTATATTTCTGTAACTATTCCTGTTTATAGTGTATATCTCTGCTTGTACATTGTGCTGAGCTGTAAATAGAGCTTCAGTCCTTAACTTCCAGCTGTCTGAGTTCTAGTGTGGGTGCTTTTACAAAGTGTGGGGGGTGAGGAACTCCCAAACCATCACAGTACTGAGTCCTGTCTAGGGCACAGTGGAGCTAAAGCAGGACAAACATTTCTACCAGAAGAACAAGGAATGATTTTTGTCATGAGTGCTACAGCCCTGGTGATTTCCTGCTCCTTCAGAACTTTTTTCCAAGTGCCCTGACAAGTGGTTGCCATAAATACCTCCTGCATTTTCAAACTGCAACAGTGGCTAAGGTGCTTTTTGTGTACCTTCTTTGAGGTGTCTGTGTCACTGTACAGGTTGAACAAGTGTTGCCCTCGGGCAGCTCCTGTGTGTAATGCATCCCGCTTTCAGCTGACAGACCCTTTCTTGCTGTTTTTCTGCAGGCAGCCAGTCCTACAGGAAGTGAGAACAGTTCCTTTCCTCGAGAATCACCTGTCACATTGCTGAAGGACAGAGCCAGCTTCCTGTAATGAGCTTTACTGGCGACCTACTGAGGAGAGAGTGAGGTGACTGATGCTGCACAGCGTACGCCTTGCACGGTGATTCAGGGATTATCTGATGGGATGTGTCACTTGTCCTCTCTAAAGCTGGCTAAGACAAGGGCCTTGTTATTACAAGGTCTCAGCAGCAGCCCAGGACTGATATGGGAGATGGATATAGTCCCAGTGTCTGCAACAGTTTACTCTAAAGTCACATTGCCACCTTGAGAAGAAACTCTTATGCTCTGCCTTTTGTGTCAGTGTTAGCAGCCTTTGGACATGGTATACAGGACTCAGCAGAGGAGCCTGACCAAGCAACCATCTCTTTTAACACGTTGCTTTCTGAACCAGCCTGCCATGAATTACACTTTTGTGAATGAGTTGGGAGTCAGGATCTGCACTAGAAGGCAAAATGCACACCATATGTGCAGAACCTCACTGCCTGGAGCAGCCTTGCGTGGAGCGAGATCTGCGTTTGGCCACCAGACTGCAGAAAAAGTATTTCATCAACTTCTGATTGACCTGTGTCAGCTAAAAAAACACTGTGCCAGTGCCCAAGGCAGCATCCAGGCTCATCTCTGAGGATCTGATCAGCAGCTTTATCTGCAGCAATTACACCTTTCTTCTTCATAGGTCGGACTCAATAATCTCAAAGGACTTTTCCAGCTGTTTGGTTCTGTGGTTCTTACACATTTTTCTTTTCAACATTTAACATAATCTATTTTTATTCCACTGGAATAAAGAATTTTCTTTCTTCATATTAAAAAACCCCATGAGAATGTGAACAGATCAGTAGCAGCTTTCTCTCTAAGTGTAGCTACGCATAATCTTCTTTGGTTTTCCTTGGGTTTTTTTAAGGTACTTCACTTCCGAGCCACAGCTGCTAATGTCTTTTTTTGAGTTTGTGCTGGTCTTCAGTGAATATGAAGTGCTGCCTAGGCAAGAAAGATCAGGAAGCCCTCCACTAAATGAAAAAGCCAGGAGTCAGTTCTGCCAGTGAGTTAGGAAAGTAATGCTGTTTGTTGTTCTTTCTATCAAAAACTGCAGTGACCAGGAAACATTTCACTGGGGGGGGTTGGCTGCTCGGTAACATCCCCTCATGTGACACAGCTGTTAGTACAACAGCAACAACTCTTCAGAGCTGGGCTGCTCCTGAGGCAGAAATGCACAAAAATAGCAAGCAGTGTATTTCTCTCAGGTAGGCCTCAGAAGGCAGTGCTTTACCCAGGTACAGAAAGGGAAAAGGTAAGGCTTCTAGTTTGGAGTTTTTATTCTGAGAAACAAACAGGTGGAACACAGCCATCCTGAAAGGTAAAGCAACTCAGTAGTGACTTCCCTTGGAGAGTTGCCAATTTCCTTTAGTCTTCTGCTGACATCTTGAATTGTGCCTCTTGGTATGTGTTGGCAAATGAAGAGTCAAGACCATTTCCTTGTGTGATGTAGTTGCCATGAGACCCACCAAGATCAGTGAGGCTGTGTCAGGTGTTTGCAGATGGGGTTACTGTGTGCAACCAATCCAAAGGTTACCCCCCTTTGGATAATAGACTTTAAATTGGAATCTGGGTGTTTTGTAAGATATCCTTCACTTTTAAATGTAGCCATATTCCTGTGGAAACTACCATTTACTGCATGGTAACTGCAGTGTGTCCACAGAGCAAGCAAAGTGCAAAGGGTTGCTTTAACTCCCAGACAGGACATAAAGTGATTATAGACATTTGATATCCCCTGTCACATAGCTCTCCATGCTGCTATAGACAAAAGAAAACCCCATCACATAAAATCTATAACTTGTGCTTAGTTCATCTACCTCCTCTCAGAATTGATAAACACATTTAATGGAAAAAATGACCTTTGGTTCGCAAAGGAGCAGTAATGGAAAAACAGTCATAAAAACTCACCTGGTGGTTTTCCAGGCTTGACAGCTTGTCTTTTTTCCTCTGAAATGCTGCCCTTTTTCCAGCCTGTAGTATCAATGGCTGGGTGCTTAACACTGAGGTGCAAAGCACATTCATTTGCATAGGCAGATAACACAGAATGGGCCAGCAGTTGAGTTTTACTCGTTTTAAAGCAGTACTGAGCTCCATGTTAGAGCAGATCTGACTCTCTGAAGTGCAGGGAACTGTTTGTGGGAAGTGCCAGCCTTTTTCTTTTGGTGATGAAGAAGAGTGACAGCCCCAAACCTCACCGACTTTGCCATTAGTGGAAGGCAAAGCTATCACGCCTTACAAGTCAGCTAAAGGCAGTTGGTAGGTACAGCTACTCCAGCAGATCGAGATTCATGAGAAACAAAATGAATCTTGCAGAACTGGACTGCAATGAGAGAGCTGAAGCTGAACTACTTCTGTGTTTGTTTCTTACCTCAACCTGTTGCAACACAGAACTCTGTACATCTTTCCACGTTTAGCTCTTAGATGTTTTGGATTGTGAGTGCAGAGTTTGAAAACTGAGGCTATTTTGTTACATTAATGTTGGAAACCTTGCTTTTCCAAATACTTGAGATATGCTTAGAAATTATCATCTAAGCAGTAATGTGAGAGGCCAGTGAAGTACTGTGTCCTCATTTTCTCTTGTCACATTCAGGAAAATCCCCCATGATGCCAGTCATAAAGTTTTGAAGGTGATAAAAAATTATTGAGTCTGCTTTTGTTAGAAGGACTCCACTCTTCAGGTTCAGAAGGTCCCTGGACCAGGGTCAGTAACACACACATAGCAAATCCTGCACCTCACTCTTAAAAGCTCTCAGGAATTTTTTGTATATGCCATGAAGCTACTGCTAGATACAACACCAACCTGGCACATTCATAACGGGAGGAGCTGGAATTGTGTGGCCAAAAGAGAGAGAGAGAGAGAGAGAGGGAGGTGACTCTTCCTGAAGTGGCTGCGGTTTTGTTTACCATAAGTAAACACAATTACTGCATATGAAACCCAGATCTCCAAGGGAGATTTTTTTTCTGGGGCCAAAGTGCTGCATGGTGCTAGCATGCTTTTCTAATGTCACTTCTCTGTATTCAGTGCCATTTTGTTTATGGACAGTATTATAAGAGACATAAACTGTGTAAGTCTATTTACATTTGGGTGGGGAGGCTCATTCTGCACAAGTGCTTTAAAATTGTCAGGCAGCAACTGGGTAAAAATGCTTCTAAAGGGATTTTGGGGTTTGTTTCTCATTTTGATAAGTTTGTTTGGGGTTTCATGGACTTTTAGGGTGTGTGTTTGCTTACTTTTCACTCTGGTTTACTATTGACAAATGCTGTCTCCAACTGTTTGGTCTCCAGGCGAATTGAAAACACAGCTCTCTCCTGTCCAGACCTCTGCATTGTTTCCTCAGAAGTGTTGCTAAGTAGGCATGAACCACTCATTGTTCCTAGTTTCTCATGAGGAGCCCTCAGATGTGTGGGATGTCACAAGTAACATTGGTTAGGTGTCAGAAATATTATTTGTTGGAGAATGTAAGCTGTAGGGGAAGACAAGGAAGGAAGTTTTGTGGAGGAAAAATGCTGCTGTGGTGTGGAGGGCTGGTAGCTGCTTGGTTTGTCTTGGAGTTGTTTCCTTGAAACAAAGTTCCACTAGTCTTATGGTGGAGCTTACAGTGAAGAGATAAAAAGTGCTGCATTTTATTTACACCTGTCTTTGAGTGGTGGTAGCAGAAAAGCAAATGTTAAAAAAAATCCTTCCTCACAGGTATTTAAGTACATACAGACTTAACTTGTAGCTTGAGGCTTGAATTCATCTTTGACCCAGAACTTAGTGGGAGTTTGGACCATCTTCCCACTTGCTTGCAGTCTGGCTGGATGCTGGAGCAAGATCTTTCCTAGGAAAGCAAACGTTGGAGAGCTGGGAGGTGCACATTCCCCAGCAGGTGTAATCTAACCAAGGAGTGTATGAGCCCAAGGCCACTTTGGGCATACCTGGCTCTGGTACGTGGTATGCTGAGCTCAGGGTGTACACAGGCATGGCTAGCAAAAAGGATCTAGATGGCTACATCTATAAAAATGTAGTTCCTCCAATAACCCTGGTGGGAATTAAGTACCAAAATACCTCTGTGACCTCTCCAGGCTGTGCTGAAGGTTTCCTAACCTCTGCTGTTCACGTAAAAGGAGTGAGACTTGAGAATTTATTGATGGGTGAGAACAGCAAAATGTTTCAAGGCAAACAAAACAGACTCTAAGACCAGACTGTTCTGGTCAAACTTAATGAGGATCTGCTGCTTCTAGATTTAAAGAAAGACAACACTTTCCTGGTGCAGAGCATAGAACATTGTCCTGGCATCCTGTTGGGCCAGTAATTCTTCTAGCCTGGAACCTTGCTAGTGGCTGAGATCTGATGTTCCAAACCAAGTTTCTTCCCAACTCTAGAGAGACAGGATCATGATCCACATTTCTGCTCTTTAAGGATCTGATGTTCTCCAAATGACAGGCTGAGTGGCACACCTCAGTTATTAGGACATCTAATAACTTTCTGGAACATGTCTTCCTTTTATTGCAAGTTCTCTCAGGAGTCCTTGGTATATGGCCCAGGTTTCCAAAGTACAAGGGCAGCGATTTATCACAGTGAAAGTGGAAATGCTTCACACAGCAAGAAATCAAGTGATGGCTTTAAACGTTTGGTTTGTTCTTCAAATAGGGGAATTTCTGTTCTGATATGGTTTGATGTCCACAGATTTGGAGAGTGTCAGTTTGTTCATTGGGTGTGAGTGACCTAGCACTGTATTTAATTTTAAACACGGTTTCCAGTATGTCTTGCTGGTTTTCATCTTAAAGATCTATAAAGTGTCCCTGCATTTTTTTTTTTCTTGTAATGATGCTGAGAGTTAATTCTGCAAAATGAAAGAATAAACAGGACAAATAAAAATTAGTGGGTACCCGAAATAATAAGTTTTATCTGTTTAAAGCCATGGCTCACAGCTACAAGTGCTGAGGCCATCTGAAAGTCAGGCCACCTACTAAGGGATTTTAGGAGGCAAGGACACCTCCCTCTACTGATCTCAAGGAGAAATCCTGGCCTTTGTAGCTTCAGATTTCATTACAGATGCGTAGTCCTCCTGCTTTGAAGGGCGCAAAAGCTGAACCATCGTGAGGATGGGATGTAGGTGCTGGAAATAGCAACTCTGTGCCAAGTGATACAGTTCCTCATTTGGCCTGCCATGTGCCGCTCTGACTGCCCTGGCCTTTGTCTGGATCCAGTTGACTGTTGGCAGTAGTTGAATGCTTCCCGAGAACAAATCACTTTATTGTTCCTGTCTGCTCATGCACTGCCTTTTGGGGAAGGTGGTTCGTGTTGGTAGCATGAAGCAGGACCATTAGCACCAAGTGAGTTCTTTGTCAAGCAGCATGTCTCACTGAAAGCTTTACCTCTGCTCCAGCTGCCTTGCCTGGATCGAATGCTCAGTGCCTAATGGACTGGCTCCGGTTAAGCAGATGACTTGTTGGGGTTTTTTTGTTGACTTGGCAGATTGTGCCCTACCGTGATTTTTCCACCAAACTGCCTCCTTTCTTTCTCCTCTGCTTCCAAGTGAGCAGCTGGGAACCGAAATGAGGCAGCTCTGGGGCTTGAGGGAAACAGCCCTGTTTCAATTAAGCCCATCCCATTTTCAAGCCCGCAGGAAACTTGGACTCTTTGCCACAGCTAAAATTTCCGTCCTGACTAAGTGCACCAAAAGCTCCCAGACAGGGAGCTCCTAGTCATGAGCTGCCACTTGAGGGAGCGATCCATGGGCTCAGGCAAAGTACAAGAGCAGTTCTCAAGGGTCCCATCAGTCCATGTCCCAACAATGCTATAGCAGCTATTGTTGTCCTGTTTCTGCCCAGATTCAGAGACTGGACTGTCTGGAGTGTCTGTGCCAGTGTAGCCACCCTGCAATGAGGGGCAAATAACGGATTATGAATCAGCATAACTGGCCCCGTGGCTCAGTGGAGGTTGAGTACACAAGCGAGTTGGCCTATAACTAAGTCTTTTAAACCCTACCACAATACACAGTAAAAGCAAGAAGAATTTGACTTTCTTCTTCCAAACTGTAAAAATCAATCCGGTTGAGTTCTCAGTCATACCAAAGTCATACGTGGAGCTGACCTGAACGTTAGTGTCATCTTCTCACTCGTAGTCAGGACCTGACCATTACAGAGCATGGTTCCCCCTTTGTGCAGAATGGGAGAGCAATAATACATTTTTTAATCTATTTTCCACACAGATGCAAAAACTTGGAGCACCAGTGGCTGTTTCCTGGACTGTAGTTTGAAACCACAGCATGCTTTGGGCAAGGGCAACAGAGACCATCATAAGTCTGAGTTTCCTTCTAACTCTTGATGTCCTCATGACTTTGAAGATGCAGCTAGTGAGGATGCAGATTTTCACAAAGCTGTGCTAAGCCATGCAGGAAGGTGGATCTAAGTGACTGTGAACTTCCAGACACCTTGCTGGGGTTCTCTGAAGCCGCATTTACAGCACCTAAAGCATAAACCAGTGTTAGCAATTGGATGTTGCTTCCCAAGGCACCTCGAAATGGCAGCAAGGAGAATGAGATCCAGGAGGGTGCTTTAATTCCTGGGTCATCTTTGTGTGCAGGGCAGAGACCAAGGCTTTAACCAAAGCCAACCCAGGTGAGCTTACAGCTTTCTGGTAACAATAACGCATTTGTGGGTCCTTGCTGTCCATCGCATTGTTTTCATTCCTTGTTGTTGCTAAGCTGTAAATATATCCTGTATTTCAGCCCACTCTGGCTTCCCCTGAGCAGCTGTGAGGAGGCAGGACTCCTCTCGCTGACAGCAGGGGATGGTTTGAGCCTTCACGGAAAGTTGGTAGCTTTGTTCAGGTGCCTGAAATGAGTTTCAGAAGGAACACACATAAGAACCTGGCCGTTTATCCTACAGCAGTGGCCTCTCTGAAGAGGGTCTTTGTAATTTGCCTGTCTCTGCTTCCTTCCCTTTCTCATTTTGTTTGTTTGAGGCATGGGGTTGTTGCCTTATTTTTTCCTTCGCTGGGAATTAATCTATAGGGCTGGATCATGTCCCAGCATTACAGAGGCAGGCTTTGAAAGATGCTCACCCCAGGCTGGAGCACTGCAAAAACTAGATGGGTGTTGGGCACTTCCTGACTGTAACCCCTTTCTTTTCACCTGTCCCACAGCCTCTTCCTGCAGCACAGACCTCATCCCAGAGAGTCTCAGTCTCTGGTATCATACAGGAACCTCCTTCCTTTTGTGCTGGGACTGATTAAAATCTCTCATTAGCTTTACCTTCTGACTTCTGACGCCAGTACTTTATGCAAAATCATTTCCTAATGAGGACCGTTTAGGGCAGGTCAGCCACTGAAGTGTTACATTGCCAACAGTGAGACCTCTGGGCTTCATGAGACAGCTCTCAAACCATCCCTAGGCACTAAGAATTGCTGGATGAGCTGACAGAATGTTTTACTTCTCTCTCACACCAGCAGTTAATGCTGGGCAAAGAAATAAATTGCAGGCTGCCTTACCTTCTGTGAAGCCCTGCTGGTTGGCACAGTTACAAGTGTTGCTCACGTGTTTCTGTGAATGACCTTCCTCTGGGCTGTGAGTATGGTTTGTACCGGGAATGCCCTGTCCTTGCTGGCAATCGACTCCTGAGGCAATAGGTCCTTGCTTAGGGGCAGTGAAGATGTTGGAGGGGGTCTTAGCACCACGGCTTTAGGGGTGTGTTATGGGTCAACTCAGGTGGGCAGCTGACCCTCTCAGAGCTGCCTACCCGCTCCTCCGCAGTGAGATAGGATGAGAAGCAAAAGGGTAAAAGTGAGAAAACTTGTAGATTACTTATTAAGCTGTCTTTATCTCAAAGCAAAAGCTGCATGCACCAGGAAAAGAATGAACTCATTCACTGCTTCCCACGGGCAGGCAGGTGTTCACCCATTTCCAGGAAAGCAGGAACGGTTTCTTCATCATGCATGACCATTGCCTGGGATATAGGTACCATAACGTCTCCTTTCTCCCAGTTTCTATTACTGAGCATGATGACTTTAATCAGGGATCTCCTTTTGCTCACTTGGGGTCAGGTGCCCCAACTGTGACCCATCACATCTTGTGCACCCCCAGGCTGCTCAGTACCAGGGCAGAGTGAGAAACAGAGATGACCTTCATGCAGTGTAAGCAATAGCTAAAACATCCCTGTGTTATCAGCAGTGTTTTCATCCCAGATCCCAAACATGGTGCCAAGCAGCTACTGTGGACCAAATTAACTCAGTCCCAGGCACAGCTTGGGCAGAGTCCATGTTTGTTGCGCTTTGCATGCAGTTGGCCATAGCACACTACAAGTGGAAACACAACAGGACACAAGTGAGACAGCAGCTCTTGTGAGCGCAGCTGTGTACCAGAGGAACTGGGTGGGTGGCAGCAGAGGCTGGTGCAGGGTTGGCACACAGCTGCTGGACACAGAGCAGTTACAGAGAGATAAGATACTGGAGTTTCCTTAACAATTTTGAGGGAGTCTGAGAGGATATAGTATACAACCCTGAAAGGAGTGAGGGCTGTTGGTTGCCTGCTTCCTGTCCAGAGAGTTCCCTCAGCTTGGACAGAAGGGAAAGTCATCCAAAAGCCCTGCAGTACTGGATACCAGGGATGGGGAGTCTTTGTGCCCCAAGCTGTGAGGGACTCCAGGGAAGTCCAATATCTCTGCTTTTTTGGCCCTTCTTCTGCACACTGGAGCTGGATCAAAAAGCAAATCTGCACTGGGAGATGATGCTCTCCCTTCAACAAAGGTTCCTGCTACTGCAGCAGCTCTTTTGAGTCAAACGGTTGCTGCCTGACTGTACCTGAGCACTTGCAAGCTCCCTCTCAACCCTAAGGAGCAGAATACAGGTTTGTAATTATTAAGATGTTTTTGCCTGTGTCTTTCCATGAACTGATGCAGCTGATCAGCAATTGCACTGAACATGCTACTGCTGTGCCCAGCTTTCTGTGCAGACTTGTGCTCTGAAGGTTAAGAAAGGGAAGAGCAAAGAAGCTGGAAGCGGTAGCTTGCTACTGTAACACCGGATGGGCAAGAAAGCTGTTTCAGCCTGGTTTATTGCCCAGTACCTTTCTTATGCACAGTCATCGCTTATGGTAGCTCAGATCTGAAGTTTGACCTTTAAGTAGGCACTAATTAATTTCCAATAGGCTCATAGCCAAGGAGAAGGTCACAGTCAGGTGCGGTAAAGACTGACTCAGTATGAAATGGAGGCTGTTCCTGACAAGGTAAGAATCAGGAATGGAAACTACCACCACACCCATTTTCAGACCTCCACAAACATCAACAAAGAAGTTGAGAAATACCTCTGAGGCTACAGTACTGGGGTGTTTGTCTCAAATGCAAATATAGTAACTTTAAAGTATTTCCTTATTTTAACTCTTTCCAGCCTGAAAGAGCTTTGCACCTGCCTCAGGGTAGACAGGGAGATGGCAAGAGTCAGAGCAGAGGAGATGTGGAGCTGCCTCTGAACCCACTGGAGTGTGGGCATCTGGGGCTGGATAGAGTTCTGGATAGAAGTGCTGCAAAAATATAGAGTGAGTTTTAGGGATAGTTTTTTAATCCTTACCACTTAATCTGAAGCTCCCACCTATTACTGTCAGGGGTGACTCTTGCAATCCCTTTGAGTCCATCAGAGAGCCACAATGGTGACTAGGGGACTTGAGCATCTCCCCTACAAAGAGAGACTGAGAAACCTGGGACTGTTAGGAGAAGAGAAGACTGAGAGGAGATCTGATCAATACATACAAATATGTGAGGGGTGGGTGTCAAGTGGATGGGGCCAATCTCTTTTCAGTGGTCCACAGCAATAAGACAAGGAGCAACAGCTACAAACTGGAATGTAGAAGGCTTCACCTCAACATGAGGAGAAACTTCTTTACAGTGAGGGTGACAAAGCGCTGGAACAGGCTGCCCAGAGAGGTTGTGGAGTCTCCTTCTCTGGAGCCTTTCAAAACCTGCCTGGATGCATTGCCCTGTGAACTACCCTAGAGGATCCTGCTTGACAGGCAGGTTGGACTTGATGATCTCTGGAGGTCCCTTCCAACCTCTAAGGTTCTGTGATTCTGGTGAGTTGTCACACATGTTCTTGCAGCAAGGTTTGTGTGGGGTGAAGGTGCGAGGGATGCTCTGCACATGAAGGATGCAGCTGGGGTGACCTGAGCTACTGCACTGGGAGACCTGCAGAGTTGTGCTTAGGGGGCCACAGCTGATGATGGCCTGGAAATAAAATGTCGCTGTGATCAATACCAGCTTGTGCTTACATTATGCTTGTTTTGGTTTTTCCAGGTACAGTTTGAAGCTAGTATTTGTGATCCTGAGATTTTGTTTGTCAGGACAACCCTTTGTCTCCCCAGGTTGTGTGGCGGACAGGGAAGCAGAGGGCCACAGATGTCCTATTAGTTTCACAATAAAATTATCATAGAATCATAGAATGGTAAGGTTGGAAGGGACCTCAAGGATCATCTAGTTTCAACTCCCTGCCCTAGGCAGGGACACCTCCCACTAGTACAGGTCACTCAAGGCCTCGTGCAGCCTGACCTTGAACACCTCCAGGGAGGGAGCAGCCACAACCTCCTTGGGCAACCTGTGCCAGTGCCTCACCATCCTCACTGTAAAGAACTTCCTCCTAACTTCCAGTCTAAATCTTCCCTCTGCCAGTTTAAACCCATTGCCCCTTGTCCTCTCATTGCAACACCTTGTCAATAGTCTCTCCCCAGCCTTCATGTAGGTCCCCTTCAGATACTGGAAGGCTACCTTAAGGTCTCCTTCTCTTCTCCAGTCTGAAGAGTCCTAAACTGAGGACTAGACTTAGAGTGCTAAACTTAAGAACCTGCAACTGCATAAACTTGACCTGTGCTGTACCTGCAACAGCTAAGAGCTGTTACATGTGTCCCTCAGGGGTCAGTGCTGGGACCAGTGCTGTTTAACATCTTTGTCAGTGACATGGACAGAGGAATCAGTGCACCCTCAGCAAGTGTGCAGATGACACCAAACTGTGTGGCACAGTCGACTTGCTAGAGGGCAGGGATCCATCCAGAGGGACCTGGACAGGCTGGAGAGGTGGGACAAGGCCAACCTCATGAAATTCAACAAGACCAAGTGTAAGGTCCTGCACCTGGGTAGGCACAATCCCAAGCACAAATACAGGCTGGGTGGTGAATGGCTGGAGAGCAGCCCTGAGGAAAAGGACCTTGGAGTCTGGGTTGATGAAAAGCTCAACATGAGCCTGCAGTGTGAGTGCAGCCCAGACAGCAACCGAGTCCTGGGCTGCGTCAAGAGCAGTGTGGCCAGCAGGGCAAGGGAGGGGATTCTGCCACTTTACTCTGCTCTTGTCAGACCCCACCTGGAGTACTGTGTGCAGTTCT
>VWZE01018304.1:47509-87512 GCA_013396675.1 Eubucco bourcierii
ATGCTCCCTCCCTGGAGGTGTTCAAGGCCAGGTTGGAGGAGGCCTTGAGTAACCTGTACTAGTGGGAGGTGTCCCTGCCTGTGGCAGGGTGTTGGAACTAGATGATCCTTGAGGTCCCTTCCAACCTTACCATTCTATGATTCTATCTGACTTTTCCTCCACATCTATTGAACGTGCAATTTATGCCAAAGATTGATGCTGCATAAACCCAACCCAGGTTTTCCTTTGTTTCACACCCCATTATCTGTGGGTGGTAAAGTAATCATGCAGCATGTCTCCTCCTTCATAGACTAATGCAACTCCCTTTCGCTCACAGACTGAATTTTACCTTTTCCTGCTGCACTCTTTTATGCAGACAACATCTGGTCAGGTTTCTGTTGGTTCAGTGCATTTCCTGGGTATTACTCAGACAACTTATTCCAGTACAAAAGAGAGAGCGGATTAGAGGAGGTTAAAGCTGTCCAACCTGGCCACACAGGAACCACTGTCAAATAAAAGCTCCATAAATACAGTGTACTTTTTTTTCTGCCTCTCCCCTTCTTCCACACGTGTATCAGTTTCTTTTCCAGATTATTGAGAAAATAATTTCTGTATTTCCTGGGTGTGGAATGTATTGCTTCTCCCTTTGCAAGCAATGAAGATAACTTTGCTGGCAGTGCTGTGGCTTGGCCTGAGGCTATGCTGCTGGGTGGCTGATCCCGAGGTGAATGAGAGCAGTGGAATCACTGACCTCAGCCTTGTGAACAGGTAGCAAGTGCCTCCAGGTTGCTCCAGTGAATTATGACCCACATGCAATAAAGGACCAGCCCACAGGGCCAGGGATCCCCTCTCTCCTGGCAAACCTCAGAACCAAGTGCCCTAAGGAACTGGAGTATGAGAAATGTGCACTGGCCCTTTTTCCACTTCTGCAACTCCAGATCTGGGAAAGGGGGTCTGTCTGGGCTCTAGGACTCCATGGATCTGCTTATATTTAAGTCATCTGGCAGCTGTTCCCCTGTGGCTGCCATCACCCCTCTTCAGCATCATAACATCTGGCGCAGCTGCTATTACCCCACAGTGTGGGTTGTCTCGGTCTCCCCACACACTCCCTGGGTTTACCTAAGGGGGTGTGTGACAGAATCCCTATTTTCTGCTGCTTGACAAAACCTGTTGATGGTAGAAGGACAGCTGTGGAGGGAGGGGGAGGTTGCCATGCATTGTTTGTGCCACTGTCTGATACAGCAGCACTTGTTCTGTGCTGCAAGACAGCTCAGCAACGTGGGCTGGGCTCCTGGTTGCAGCTTGCAAGGGACTGGAGACAAACCATGGCCTTACCCTACACGGATGATGTGGGACCGTTGCCACTGGTTGCAGGGCTCTATGTTGCTGCTGCTGGCTGGCAGTGGCGTCCACACACAGGTGGCTTGATCTCATGGCCAGGAGTGCAATTTCTGGATGACCTTTCTCAGGTTAAGCACAGTAGGCAAAGCCTTCACACTTCTCTGGGCTTGTAAAACTCAGCTTTCTTTGTTGTAGCAGTTTCACTCGAAATCGGAGCTGAAGAGGGACTTTACCGCTGCTGAAACCTGGCAAACTCCCAGAGGGGAAGGCTGTAACGATGCACATATCAGCCTCTCGGATTCCACAGTGCAGGAATTGGTGCCATCCTGCAGGCATTCCTCCAGCCCCCTCCCCGCATAGCCCTGGACTCGGGGTCCTGTAAAACTNTTTTTTTTTGGGGGGGGGGGGTTATTTTAAATTTTTTTTTTTTTTTTTTTTTTTTTTTTTCCCCCAACAGCTCCTCTGATGAAGAATTTTGCAGCATTTCCAGGCAAAGGGGAGGTTTGTATGGCAGTGCCCACCCCACTGCCAGCCAGGAGCCGGGAAACAGGAGCCCCTTCTCTGCCCCAGTCCTTGCACGGCAGACAAAGCCTCGCTGTTGGTCTGAGGAAGTTTGGTGAAGGCAGAAGGCAGGAGAAGTCTCCTGGTAGGTTTCGCCTGTCAGTGTTGGCCTAAGAACTGTCCCTTTAGGGGCTTGTGATCCTTTTCTTATTTGTTTTTGTTTCTATTCAAATACATTCTTTTTTTTTTTTTTTTCAGACGACTGGCCGTTGGTCAAAGGGACCTGGGGCTGCGAGTCCATCCCAGCCGGTCGACCGCTTGCTCACACCTCATCCTGGCCCCGGTCGCGCCGAGAAGGGCTTTGGCTGCGCGGCCGTGAAAGCCTCTCTCTTAAGGAGGGCACGATGGCTCCCCTTGGCCAGCAGCCTGTGCCGGCACTGAGGGCTTGGTGGGGGTGCTCGGCAGGCCGGCGCTGGGAAGACTGCGGCAGTGTTCGAGCCGAGGGCTGCTGAAAGGGCTCAGTGTGTGCCGAGCGTGAGTCACTCGGCCTGGAGGGCAGCTGGCAGGCAGCGCAGAAGAGCGGCGCAGAACCGCTACAGGAGGGGCCAGTGCCCCGGGACGGGCGGCGAAATTAGTATCATTAGCGTAGCACGGAGGCAGAGGGGCTGGAGGAAAGGGGTAGGCTGGCAGGCAGCGTTTCCAGGAGCCGAGGGGTTTGAGGGACACTTCAAACACACCTGGGGGGGTATGTGTGGGGTCAGAGATGGGAATGGAGAGGGGCAGCAGAGGCTGGCTCTGTCTGCCTCCAGGTACACCACTTAACCTTCCTGCGGCTCTGGGTGTCAAACAAAGGCTGGGAAGCACTGGGAGAGTCCCGGAAGGCTTCGTGGAGTCCGGCAGCAGGTTTTGTGTCACTCTTCAATGCCCCATGAGCCAGATTGCAGTGGTGCTGCTCCATCCTGGCTGATGCAAACCAGCCCTGGAGCTACTGGTTTTCTTTGGCTGTAGCCTGGGGTGTTTGGCTGCACGCTTCCCAGGCTGGCCCATACACATCCAGGTGGCTGCTAGGCTGTGCCAGTCCCTTACCATCCTCATCATCTCCCTGGTCCCCAGGGATGTCACCTGTTGTGGCAGGCCCAGGTGGCTGCTTGTCACTTTCTGGAGCAGGCATCATTGCTGGAGCATGCATCGTTGCTTAGTGGCTCAGTGCTGGCTCCTAAAGTCATCTTTACTTCTTGGTGACATCCCAGGTGGCACCTCCACATCTGGCTGTGAAATGAAAAGTAGGAAATATTTTCTTGTTTAGCTTGAATAGAAACATTCATGGAAAAGTCTAGGTCCATCTTGAAAGCAAACATCTCCAATCAGAGGGGTGCTGGCACCCAGAGGGGTCCTCACTGACACGTCCAAGGGTTTGCCATATCCTACTGCCTTTCATGTGCTCATGTGAGGCACTGGCACTTTAGGGTTCAGCTTGCCCCAGGGTCAGGCCCATGGCTACTGGAAATAGCAGGAGCCTGGGGCAGATGTGGAGAGGATGTGCTCAGAAATAACTCCAGTGGTGGTTGATCAAGAAATATGTCCTGAACAGATAATGCTTTGTTGGTTTTCTTCTTGTTGTTGTTTTCATTTGTTTGGAGTTTTTGGTTTGTTGGTTTTGCAGTGTGTTGGTTGGTTGGTTGGTGGGTTTAATGGGGTTTTAGTTGCCTGAGCTGCAAAGAAGTTGATGTTTACTGGAAATTCACACAAAGACATTTCCCTCTAGTGCAAGCAACCACCACCTAAAAACAGTCTCACCAACTAAACAGGTGAGGAGGGCAGCTGATCGTTCTGGGCAGCTTGGCCACGTTCCTCTGTGTCCAGACCTACAGAAAACCACTCCAGAGGCTGGGAATAATCTCATCAGCTCATTAGCTGTCATCCCAGGACCAGTTTCTCTACCAGACCTCTGGGGTCATTCATCCATTGAACTGCACAGCCACCTGTCCTGTGTTGGCACCATAAACTGCTGGTGCCATAAAGTGTCCTTGCCACCCTGCTCCAAGGACAGATGGATTTTCCACCGTGTTCTTTCTATGCTGCCAGGACAGCTGTCCAGCTCTCCATCCTTCCCCACCTCTCCCTAACACTGGGCAGATCTTCAAGGCCCTACAGGAGTGACCTCTTAGGGTGGTGCTTTTCTGTCGTGTTGTCACCAGTGGCAGCAGTAAGATGAAGGGAAAGTAAAACATCGTGGGCAGCACAGTGTAATGATAAAAATGGGCTGGAAGGACCCATGAGAGCCATCAGCTTGTCCCTCCACCCTGCAGCAGGAGCTGATTTCCCACAGTGAGACAGGGATCAACCCAGCAGCAGTCTGGAGCCTCCCTGGACCAAGACACTGGAGCCACAGCAGCACAGCAGAACTGTCAGCCCGAGGGATGGCACAGGGCTGTGGTTGTGCTTGCTGTGAATCAGGAAAAGAGCTGGATCCATGCATTAACTCATTGGCCATGTCAGCCCACAGCATGACTTCACCGTCGGGTGAACATCCCACCATGGAAACCAAACCTCAGGAATGCATCTGGGTGTGCCGTCTCCCTTCTCTCCTGAGGGCCCTTGCATGGCCAAAATACTCTCAGGCTAGCAAACTGCTCTTGCCACCTCTCCCACCAGCTCCCTAAACTGGCCTGGAGAGCAATGACCGTGCAAGGGTCATAACCTGTGCCGTGTGGGTGCCTAGCCAGGGTGGTATCATGGGTGCTGACCTCCCTTCTTTGTGCATGCAGAAATAGGGAGCTTTGCTGTGGGTTTGGTCCAGTCACCCCAGTCGAAGAGGGGAAAATCTGTACTCCTCATACCCACTTTCTCCACGTGTTGCTGGAGACAGACCCACCAGTGGCTGCAGCAGGGTCGAGGTTTTGGCACAGGCAATGAACAGCAGCAGAGGGATGATTAATGATGAGCAGAGCCACAGGGCCAGGGACGTCTGAGTTGCCTCTGTCTCCCTTCCAAACCCACGTGGCCAGAAAAGGCTAACATGAGTGTTTCTGCCTCCGCCGGCCCAGGAGGGAGCTCTGCCGAGCTCAGGGTCCCAGCAGGCGAGCACTGCACTGGGACTGTCTGGTTTTCCACTCGGGCTGGAGAGGGGCCGCGGGCAGGCAGCCGCTGGGCTCAGGTGACTTCTGAGCCTCCCTTTCCATCTGACTCATGAGAGATGTCCTGAGCACTCTCCAAAAGCATCGTCTGCAGCTTGTGGCTTCTGTCTCCGTGCCAGGCCCCCAGGCAGGAAGGCTTCCTGTGGCTTCGAGCGCAGTGTGCTGGCACCCCGAGCACAGTCCTGCCCAGGCTGGAGCTGGGAGAACCATTGCTGTGGGCTGGTGCCCAGATGGGGCTTTGCCTTCACCCTGTGCTCGTGGCTGACTTTGCATGACAGTTTGGGCAACAGAGATGTGCGAGATGGGCTCATGGTCCCTGCCACAGGCAGGAGTGTCTCCACAGACAGGAGCCTCTCTGCAGGCACAGTTGCTGGCTTCAGCACTGGTATAAAATTATTTTCCCAACCCTCCAACCTGGGAACTGCTCCCTCCTGGTTCATTCTCTTCACCTTTGCTCTTTGGGAGGATCTGGGATGCGAGTGATCCCCTCTGGCAGCAGGACAAGTTTTTCCCTTTTCCTCCTGTGTCCAAACTCATGACAGCATGAATGTGTCTCTTGTATCAACCTCACATTGCCATCCCTCTAGGCTTTCTTCATCCTTCACCTTTACATGCTTGTTTGCCTCAGTGCCTGGATGCCATCCTGCTGTGAGTTCACAGGACAAACCCAGACCTTGGCGCTTGCTACATGAGTCTGAACTGAGTAGAGAAAGGTAAGCGGAGGCACACTGGGGTAAGCACAGCTCAGAGAGGCACGCTGGGCTGGGAGAGAAAAGCCAGGGCCTCTGGCCTCCTGTGTCCAGTCATGGGGCTGCTGGCATCATGCTTCAGAGGCAGCCCCACATCCCATCTGCTCCCCTGTGCCCACTGCCGGAGCCTCAGCATCAGGCACCTCCTGCTCCTTCAGGAAGGGAAATGTTTTCCCTTTTCCCTCCCCTCTCTGCTCGCCAGCATGAGTCTGGTTTCCCCCATGTGCTGCCGCCAAGTGCCTCTGGAACTGCTGGAAAATGCATAAAAGGCCTGGGCAAGCATGCGGTGAGGGTTACTCACAGTCACAGCTGGATCCAGCTGCTGATTTAAAGCAACAGCATGGCCACAATGGGCTCCCCAGGAGATCCAGGGCTGCAAATCCCCATGGAGAGGAGGCAGCATCCCTGCCAAGCAACAACCCAAAAACCGGAACAAAGCTTTTCATTGGGGAAACTGAGGAAGAGGCAACCTGCAAAGGCAAGCCTAAGGAGGGTGGATCTGGCCCCAGGGATTTGCTCCCCCAGGATACTGAGAGCTTCCCTGGTTTGTGTCTCACCTGGGAACATGGCTTCCACTGATATCATGTCATCTCCCCATCCCCATGACCCTGGGGTCTCATCCCATCCTCCTATCCCAGTATTGCTACTATAGAGCGAGTGTCCCCACCATGTGCTGAGCACTGTGCTCTCATGAGCTGCAGAGGACAACAGCAACTTGGGGACTCCTGAGCAAGGTGGGGCTGGACTGGCCATCACCCTGTAGAGCACCTTTTCTGCCCCCCATTTTTGGAAGAACTCATGCAAATCCCAGGGGGGTTGATTCCAAGCAGGGCAGTGGGTGTTGCTTTGGTCTGTGACTGGAGGTGTTGCGACAGTCTCAAGTGTTTCAGTACAAGTTGCTTGAGGCCGATGGAACAGGAGGGAGAGCTCAGCATTGGGAAGCTAGAAAACCTCCTCCTGCTTCTGCCTGGGAGCTCACAGGGATGTAAAGGGCTGCAGGGCATTGGAGTTAATGTATGCTCAGGGCCTGGTTTATGGTCCTGTTACCAATGGGCAAGCTGAGGGAGCTTTCTGTGGGAGTGACTGTCTCTTGCCATGCCACGTCAGACCTGAACGGGCAGGTACATGACGTCTGTCCTAGCTTCTAAGCTGGTGGTGTTCACTCAGCAATAAACCAGGGTAATAATTAATTGTGACTGCCCAAGGGACTTACTCTGAGCAGAGACTGGAGCAGAGGCAGTAACTCCCAGTCCCTGGACATAGTCGCCAGCATGCCACATGAGAGCAGCAGTGGCAGTGACCAGCAAGCCTCCCAGGCCTACTCTATACCTGCTGGTACAGGTCAAGCAGCATCATGAGAGGTGCTTAGAAAAAAAAGGTGCCAGGAGAAAGAGATGTTCCTTATCATATGGCATTGCCTGCAGGATGTTTGCCCACATCCTAGTGCGTGCAAATTCCTGATGTGGTACAAGTTTGGCTCAGTTAAACAAACAGTTTGGCCTTGCTCCCCACCCCAGGGTATGTCACAGGTGAGTGGTTTAACAAAGGAAAACCTAAATGTGTGCTGAAACCCTGTGTTGCTGGTCTTGAGTCAGGTTTGGTGCATCTCCAGGTGCTTGGAGGTTTAGGGAGGAAAAGGCTGGTTGGGGTGTCCACACAGGTCATGGGATGACAGGATCTCGATGTGTGTGTGAAACCCAGCTCAGGCACCACTGCACTGGCAGCCCTGGAGTGGCCAGAAGGTGTGAGAGTCACCAGGAGAAAACAGGAGGCTTTTTTCTGCCTATGTGTAATTTACTGGAATGGAAAGAAATCAGAAAACAGCACCAAAAACCTCACAGCAAAGATATCAAGGCAGCTTCTCCCAGTGAAACAAAACCCAAAACATCAGTGGGAAAACATTGGCTGGGTCAACCTGCCACAAGCCAGTCCCCTGGGATGGTATAAGCTTGACCAAAACCAGCTCACTTCTTTCTTCTGCATTTCATATTTTTATAACACATTTTAATTCAGGTCTACTTTGAAATGAAATGAGGCTTCTTGAAACAAAACCAAAATTAAAAACAAACAAACAAACAAGGTCTGCTTGGAGCACATCTAAACGAGCCACTTAGGTATTACCCCAGCCCTCAGCCCTTCCCTTTGCCCACTTGATACCCTGTAGCCCAGTTAGATGCTAACTCCAAAGCCTCATGTCCTCACAGGTTGCTTGCCCCATCTCCAGCAGTGACACTGGGAGGGACACTCGAGTGGGAGCTGAGTAGGTGCCATGGTACTGGCTGTTTCTAAATGGATGTGGAGGGTTTGTGGTGGCTGCTATTGGCAGAAGGTGTTGTCAGCCCGGCCATGACATGGGTGTCACCCGTGGAGGTACATGCATTCTCTTTCCTCCTGCACCCCCACACAATACCACCATATTGTGCCTGGGTGTCATTTCCCACGGGTCCTCTGACAGCTCTCAGGGCACTGCAGCAGCTTGCCACCAGTGTTGTGCAAGGCAAAGGAGCTCAGCTTTGCGATGCCCAAGCAGCACCTGCCACCCAAGAGCCTTTCTTGTGACACCACATCTCTGCCTACAGTGCCAAAAATGCACATGGTGCCTCCAAATTTCAGTCTAATGGCTTAGACCTAAGAAATAACAGTGCTGTCTGCTGGGTGCTGCAGCAAAGGGTCTCTGCTGCTGTGGTGGGGAGGCTCTCCAGTGAGGTATTTCTCTATCTGTAGGGCAGCAGATCCAGCTGCTTTGCTGAAGGTAGGACTGAGCAGGAGATGCAGAGATCTGCTGGGTCTGCTCGTGATGAAGTGATGCTACCTCTGGCTCCAGTTTTGGGTGGACAAAAAAAAAATCGTGTGTCTCTTTTTCACTCTCAGCAGAGGGGTTGTGGCTGCTCAGGTAAAACTTGTTCGTGCCAGGTGCTGGGAAGAGACAAAGAGAAGGTGTCTGGAGGAGCTGTTTGTAAAAAGCACGTTCAGTTTGGTTGTATCCTTCCTAATTCTCTGCTTTCCCAGGGTGATTCTAGAGAGCGTGAAGACTTGGGTTTGTCCTAAAGTCTTCTATGCAATGATGAAACAAANCAGTGCCTGTCTCTGTCATTAGCCTCATGGTTTGAGTCTTTCATCAGTGTGAGAGGAAAAGCTTTGCAGAGCCATCTTGGGCTGAGTCTGCAATGATCTCATGCATCTGAACGTGCATCTCTCTCCCACACAGGGGCTGCTGGGGGACAGGTCTGCTTGCACACGGGCATTATGTGAGCCGAAACCCCGCACAGCGCTACGGCAGCATCCGGGCAGTCCCCACGCTCCAGGCCCTGCCGTCTTCCTGCACAGAAGCAGGCATCAGAAGCATGGCTGACAGACCTCCCTGCTATGAGCTGCCAGGAGCCCTCCTCAGCAGTGCCATTTTCATGCCAGAGCAGCCAAGCCCTTAGATGTGCTGCACCATGGCCAGCCCTGGGCTGGACATGATGGTTCTGGGAGATCCAGAGAGCTGCAGGAGCCAGTCAAACACTCACAGCAACTGTGCATCTCCTATAGCTGCTGCACATGTTCCAGGGCTGTGTTTGGGGTTTTGTGCCAGCTCCCCATTGTAGGGAAGCTGCCACCCCTATTCCCATGGTGGTCCCAGGGCATGCTGCAAGGAGGAAGGAGGTGGTTTTGATTTTGGGACTTTGCTGTTTTCATCTCTTTGTGGCTGTTTGTGGTGGGGAGGCTCTCCAATGAGGTATTCCTCTACCATGAGCCCCTCTTTGCAGAGCAGGGTGAATTCCAGCCATGGGCTGGCATGTACCTACCATCTTTGTGCTACAGGGATGAGATGAATCCTTCTCTGGTCAAGTCAATACTCAGTGCTGCTCGTTGTTGCACCTCCGACACCCTTTCTCTGTGCATCTCATGGCTATGCTTTCCTTGGGACCATGACTTCAATAAATAGAGTCTTTCCTATGGACTATGGGAACAGCCTGAAAGTGAGTCAGGAAGGTGCATAGGGTGTTTTGATGGTCATAAGGAGGTTGTGGGGTGCTCCAGGGCTGGTGCAGCCTGTTTGGGCAATGTTTCCTCAGGAGCTTTGCATTCCCCAGGATGCAGAACTGCAGAGCATCTGGGAAAGTGATAAGATAAGGAGAGAGAAACAGGTTTTGAGAAAACAACTTTCCTCCCCAAACTGAGCTGGACTTAGTGCTTTCTTGGAGCAGGGCCAAATGCTGTTTTGAATAGCAGAGGTTGTGTGTGTTCCACTGCTTGTCCAGTTTCAGAGCAGAAGAGACATTCCCATGACAAGAGCAGTGAGTCCAGGGGCTCCTGAGGATTGTGGTAGAGCCTGACCCTCAGCACAAAATGCAGAAAGGCTGGGGGGAAAGAGTGGGATATCTCTGCTGGGCAGGAAAGGAAATATCCCAAAGGATTTCCTGCAGGCTTTCCAGCCTGGCTTCATGGTTGACACAAACAGCTGGTGGGAACGGGAGGATGAGAAAAAGGGAGACATGAATAATGATGGGCACTGATTCTCATGGCTTAAAAAGACCCTTAATTGAAATGCTACATATGGGAGGACAGGAAAGGGTTAAATATGCTTCTCAATGGGCAACAGGATGTCCTATGCTGGTATGGCTGCAGCAGGGGCTGCAAGGAAGAGTTTGGAAGGACACTTCACCTGCCTGTGGTGCTCGGAAAAAATTGACCCATGAGACAGGTCCTGGCATACCAAACAGGCATCCTTCTACTGCAGCAACCCTTCCTCTCAAGTTCCTGCACCCCAGGTGAAGTGTGGGTCCCAGGAGACATGTGGGTCCTGGACAGAGTGTGGGTGCCTGGCGAAGTGGAAGTCCTGGGCAGAGTGCTTGTCCCTGACAATGCTTGCCTGAGCAAGATGTGGGTCCTGGAAGAAGAGTGCATCTCAAAAGAAGTAGGGTCCAAAGAGAAGTGAGGTCTTGGATAATCCCAGGAGAGGTGTGCCCCACTGCTCCAGGAATTCCAAACCATGCTGTGCACAGAGGCAAAGCTTATATCTCAATGTCCCCATGAGAAACCGGGGCTAGACCCCAGGTCCTTTTTTTAGGATTCATCTTAAAGTGACTTGCCTCTGTTGGGGGGACAAGAAGGACTCATATTTCTTTTCCAGAGGCCATAAACACTTCTCCGGTTGAGCACTAGGATCTCAGTTATGGGAAAGGGATCCCTTTGCAATTAAGAGCTATAAGGCTAGGCTAAGAGCCCAGGCGAGGGCATCGTGCCCGGCAAGAAGATCCTGCAAGGTGCCGAGGAGGAACACCTTTGAGCTCCCGGATCCTTGTAGATGTTCCATCAGCAGTGGGGAGGGTCCCCAGGGGGAAGTGTGCCGAGTCACCCTTAAACCCCTGACCTTTGCAGTGCTGGGGATCTCTCTCTGTGATAGCGTGGCTGAGGTGGGGGGGCCGCAGAGGGGAAGGGCAAGAGTTAACCTACCTGGTCTGCTATCCCTTTTGGCTCCACCTCGGAGAGCGAGGGGAGGGAGAAGAGGAAAAGTGGNCCCTCTCCTACCCTACTCCAGCCCCACTCCTGTCCCGCTCCTACCCTGCTCCTGCCGCACTCCAGCCCCGCTCCTGTCCCGCTCCCGCCGCACTCCTGCCTCACTCCAACCCCGCTCCTGTCCCTCTCCTACCCTGCTCCCACCGCACTCCAGGCCCGCTCCTGTCCCTCTCCTACCCTACTCCAGCCCCACTCCTGTCCCGCTCCTACCCTGCTCCTGCCGCACTCCAGCCCCGCTCCTGTCCCGCTCCCGCCGCACTCCTGCCTCACTCCAACCCCGCTCCTGTCCCTCTCCTACCCTGCTCCCACCGCACTCCAGGCCCGCTCCTGTCCCTCTCCTACCCTACTCCAGCCCCACTCCTGTCCCGCTCCTACCCTGCTCCTGCCGCACTCCAGCCCCGCTCCTGTCCCGCTCCCGCCGCACTCCTGCCTCACTCCAACCCCGCTCCTGTCCCTCTCCTACCCTGCTCCCACCGCACTCCAGGCCCGCTCCTGTCCCTCTCCTACCCTACTCCAGCCCCACTCCTGTCCCGCTCCTACCCTGCTCCTGCCGCACTCCAGCCCCGCTCCTGTCCCGCTCCTGCCGCACTCCTGCTCCGCTCCAGTCCCTCCTGAGACCCGGTGTCCCCTGCTGCCGTCTGCTCGCTGCCGGTCATCGCCGTCCCATCGCTACGTCCAGCTAAGAACCTGGAGGACTGTGAGGTCCCCTCCCCGCCTGGTTCTTCCCCACAGAGTCCCTTCCGAGGGACGCCCCACTCCATTCCTCACAGGATTTCTTCCGAGGGGTACCGCGTTCCCCTCTCCACTGAATACCTTTCCGGGGACTCCAGGTTGCCCTCCTCACCGAATTTTTCCCTAGGGATTCTCCGGTCCCTGTCCCACCCGGTTCCTCCCGAAGTGGTCCCTGGTCCCGTATCCACCGGGTCCCTTCGGAGGGGTGTCCCGGGGGCGGCTGGGTGGGAAAGGGCAGATTTGGTAGAGGCGCATAGGAAAGAGGCAAAGGACGGTGCCATGTCCCCTGTCCCTCTGTTCCCATTCGTCTGCGGAGGGCTCCCAGGCGGGGTCCTCCCCCAGCACCCTCGCCCGAGGTACCCCCGGGAAGGCTCTTGGGGGTGTCCACTCCCAACGCAAGCCTTTCGCCATCCCGGGGCACCTGAACTCTGCACGACAGGAGCCGGGACGGAGGCACCGAGAGGGGACTGGCGCTCAGTCCCCCACCCTTCCCTGTGTATGGCTGTCCCAGTTCTTCCCTGCAAAGGGCTGGTTTGTGTGGTGGGGCCGGCGAGGGGTGTGTTGGGGGCAGCAGGACCTGCTTCGTGGGGTCCCTGTCCCACTGGGGCAAATGCCCACGCAGCAGTGGGCAGCATCCAGGGTTTTGGCTCTTGCTACTTTCCCAGTGCTGTGCCGTTATCACCTTGTATTTTAATCGTACATCTTTTCTAAGAAGGGGATGGGTCCCCAGACACCCCAGGATTGGAGGGAGACAACTGGTAGTGAAACGAGGTCCCACTTGATGCTCATACCCAGCCAGAGCAGACTGCCCTTGGAGACATTTGAGTGCTTTCTGCCCAGCATCTGCTCCCTCTCCCAAGCCCTTGGCACCTCCAACAGAAAGGGCTCTATACCGGTGGTGCCTCTGCCGGCTCAGTGACTGGGTCTAATTGAGTGGCCAGAAAAATCCAAATAAATAGGCAGCCCTGGCCTATCAAAGACTTTTTCATGCAGATCAAAAGTGGCTGTGTGCCCCTCCAGGGATGGGGATGGAGAGCCTCAGTCTCCTGGGGCCTCGCCTGCCCTAGAGCATCACCACCTGAAAGAGAAATTGCCCACCTCTGATTTGGAGATTTATATTTAACAGCTGCGGTGGCGGTGTGGCTGTCTCACAGGGAGGCTTTTCAGCTCTTTTTTGATGGAGAAAAGGGAAGAGGAGTGAGTTGGGACCCTTTTGAGACTCTCTTGACGTCACCAACATCAGTGGTTGGGGTTGCCAGTCCCAGCTGGCACCAGTGAGAGCCCAGTGGATAAGCATGGGTTGCTGCTGTCTTCAGGTCCCACAGAACCTGTTGTTCCAGGCTTTTGGGGCCACTGAGAGGGACTGGCTGGGGGCTGTTTCCCAGAGTGGTCTATTCTTGATGGCAGTGAATCCAAAGTGCTACCCTTGTCTTCTGCAGAACCACGGTTCTTGGGGTCTCCAGAGACCAGGATATAGTTTCTCCCCAGCTGAGGATACCACAGAGAGGGACTCAAGATTCGAAAAGTTGTGCTTATGATTGTCACTGGTTTGTCCCTCAAAATCCTTGGTTTGATGAGAGAATCTCCTGCAGTTGTGCTTCAGGGTCCCTGTAGTCCCTGTTGCTTTCCTGACAGTGCAGAGACAGGACTTCTGCAAAGGAGAAGGTGGCTGTAGGATCCTCAGCTTGGCTGGACTCACTAGTGGTGCCCCCATGGTTTGCAGAGTGAGATCTATAGGAAAAATCCAAATAGGTCTTTGTAACCTAAGGCAGAGATCGCACTTTGCACTGGTGAGAACTGGCAAGCGGCATCCTCTGAAGGAAGGAGCAGTAAATTCTGTGCTGTTTTGCAACACCTCACCCATGTACCCGATGCACCCAGGTTATCCAACCCTCCCCTCAGCCTCATGACAGCATCTGCCAGGGCTCAAATAAAAAATAGAGACTTAAGGAGGGTAGCAGAGATGAGTGGCTCCATGCAGCTCCCTTCTACATAGGGCAGAGCCTGCCCAGGGTAGGACTCATCCATGCCAGTCAGCGACAAGTGTGAAATTTGTTCAATTCTGTCAATCATTCCCTGCCCACGGCTTCTGAGAAACCTCTGGGCATCCTTCAGGCTGGGTATTCTATCATGTGTTGTCCTCGGGGTGGTGGGGAGTACAAGGATGGGATGGAGTGGGAGAAAGGCTGAGGTGTCAGGATGGGATTGGTGCAACTGGGGTTCCTATACAGAGGTGACTGGGATTTGCCAAGTCCTGATGAGAGGTTTTAACGTGGCTTGGCTGCGCAGAGTTAAAGTTGTACCAGACCAAAGGACTTCTAAGAACAACCTCAGAGCCAGGCCTGGAGAGGGTTAAGAGAATGGTGACATCTAATCAGAACTGCTCCCTCATCAGTCTCAGATGAGTGGTCACACATAAAACCAGTCAGGGAATATCTGTCCATTTGCCTGTAATTACTTATTTCCACGCTGGCTTTCACAGTCCACGCTACCCGATCACAGTTTTCCCACATGAATGCAGGGCTGAGCTCCATGTGCTTGAAGGCAAAGTTGGGCACAGGAGCTCCCAAACCCTCCCGTGTCCCTTCATTCCCATTTGGGGCTCGTGTTTCAGGGTGGCTGGAGTCTCTGACTGCAAAGCTGTTCCCTTGCCCTGGGGAGCCCAAGGGGTATCAGAGTGTCTACCGAGCAGCTGCCATGGTGCAGCCAACCCCCAAACTCCGACATCTTCCCAGTGATGCTGATCACAGTCTAGACTTCAGGGCCAGGAGAGCCTTAAGATTCCTTTGGGATTTTTTTGGTTGCTTTGTTTTGTTTTGTTTTGTTGTTGGTTGGTTGGTTTTCCCTTCCTATTTGTAAATTACTTTTGTCAAATATTTCACATTTCAGCCCCAAGCTTCTCTGGACTATTCCAAGCTGACATCTGCCCAGTAGAGATGATCAGGAATCTTTCTGGCTCTAACAGGGAGTGGGAGGCTGAGGACTGTCCCTGAGGGGTGGCACTTGTCTGTCCTTTAGTCACTAAGAGCACAGGCACAGGAAAACTGTGAGATGAGTGCCGCTGTCTGCCTCCTTTGGCTCCACAGCTGAGGTCCCTTTCACCCACCAGCAGGGACAGGGCATCTGGGAACCACCAAGCGCCTGGTATGTCCCCTCCACATGGGAGTAGCCAGAAATAAGTCTGTCCTTGGAAGTTGGTAGGCCCCGGGTGTGCATGTGGAGTCCATCTGCTGCCCTTTGCATGGTGCCTATTTGCAAGGGGAGATGGCCCGAGGTGGCTGGAGAAACCAGGACTGCAGCAGGAGGAAATTGGTGCAGTTGTGCCAGCTGTAGAGGGGAGTCAGGCACTCAGGAGCAAGACAGTACAGACAGCCAGAGTGGACAGTTTCTCTCTTCCATGGCAGCAGGGTCCAAGTAAACTCACCTCTAACTGTGTGGAAAAGCAGGCTGTGGGGCACTCCATTCATTTGTAGCCTCTTCATGCAGCCATCCTCCTGTTGCAAGGGCCACAGGAGGATTCTTCTCAAGCCCCTGGCAAGCTCCAGGGTTTGTCCCATGAGACAGCATCTTCCCCGTCCAATCACAGGACACAGGGCAACAGGTGCAAGCTGGAGCACAGGACAGGAGACAGCAGATTTCCTGTCCAATGACAGGACAAGGGGCAATGGATGCAAGCTGGAGCAGAGGAGGTTCCACGTGAACATAAGGAAAAACTTTTTCACTGTGAGGGTGACAGAGCCCTGGAACAGGCTACCCAGAGAGGTTGTGCAGTCTCCTCTGGAGACATTCCAAACCCACCTGGATGCATTCCTGTGTGACTTACTCTAGGTGATTCTGCTCTGGCAGGGGTGTTGGACTAGATGACCTTTCGAGGTCCCTTCCAAGCCCTAACATTCTGTGATTCTGTGTGTGATTCCTTGAGTGATGAACCTGCAGTGAGGAAGAGCAGGGGGATGCCCCCCAAAGGGGCTCAGTTTCACCTACCACACCCAGCATCCCACACACTCAAGTCCAACTAGCTTCTAACTCTACCAAGTCTGATGCTAAACCATGTCCCATCCTATCACTAGTTACTAGGGAGAAGAGATTGACACCCACTCACTACAACCTCTTTTCAAACTTACTAAAGGTGTCCTCAATCACCATACCCAGACCACTGATATAGACATTAAGTAGAACTGGCCCTAATATTGTGCCCTGGGGAACACCACTTGTACCCAACTCTCAACTGGATTTAACTCCATTCACCACCATTCTTTGGGCCTGGCCATCCTGCCAATTTTTTACTCAGCGAAGTGTCCACCCATCCAAGCTACAAGCAGCCATTTTGGCCAGCAGGATGTGGGAGTCATTATCAAATGTTTTAGTAAAGTCCAGGTAAGCAAGATCCACATCCTTTCCCTCACCAATTAAATGGATCACAATGTTACAGAAGATGATCAGGTTTGTCAAGCAGTACCTGTCCTCCAGGAACTCAAGCTGGTTGCCCTGCACGTGCTGAATCATGGCACTCAAGGCGATCTGCTCCATGACCTTCCTTGGCATCAAGGTCAGACTGAGAGATCTCTAATTCCCTGCATCCACCTTCTGGCCCACCTTGTGGATGAGCATCACATTTGCCAATCTCCAGTCAACTGAGACCTCTCCAGTTATCCAGAACTGCTGGTAAATGATGGAAAGTGTCTTGGTGAGCACCAAGTGGCCAGCTCCACAGGCTTGTGTGTGTATAAGTGGTGCAACAGGTCATTAAATATCTCCTTTTGGACTAAGGGGGGCTTCAATCTGCTCTTCGTCACTATCTTCCAGCTCAGAAGGCTGGGTATCCAGTGAACAACTGGTCCTACTACTAAAGACTGCAGTAAAGGAGGTATCAAACACCTCAGCCTTTTCCTCATCACTGACCATAATGTTCCCTCCTACATTGCAGAAAGGTCAGAGATTCTCCTCAGTCCTCCTTTTATTGCTAGCATATTTGTAGAAGATTTCTTGTTTCTTTAACAGCTGAAGCTACATTAATTTCTGGCTGGACTTTGGGCTTTCTAATCTTCTCCCTGCATAGGCTCACAACAATTTTGTGGTCCTCTGGAGTGGCCTGTCCCTTCTTCCAAGAACAAAAAACCCTTTTTTTTCCCCTGAGCTGCAATCAAACATCTCCAGTCAGCCAGGCCAGCCCTCTTCCCCACCGACTCATCTTTTGGCACATGGGGACAGTTTGTTCCTCTGCCTTTAGAACCTCCTTCTTGAAGAAGGTCCAGCATTCCAGAACTCCTTGGCCCCTCAGGGCTGCTTCTCAAGGGACTCTTGTCACCTGGTTTCAGAAACAAGCCAAAGCCTGCTTGCTGGAAATCTGAGGTGGCAGTTTTGCTGTCTCTCCTCTTCTCCAACAACTCTGTCACAAGAGTGATGTGATTCTAGAGAAAATGATAGAGAACTCTTACCATTTTGTGATTACTGTGCCAAAGATGGCTCTCATCTGTTACATCACCCACAAGTCCTTCTGTGTTCACAAAGAGCAGGTCCAGCAGGATGCCTTCCCTAGCTGGCTCACTCACCAACTCTGTCAGGAAGTTCTCCCCACACTCTAGGAACCTGCAGGAGTGATCCCTCTCTGCTGCAGTGTATTTCCAGCAGATATCAAGGAAGCTGAAGTCCCCCACAAGGACAAGAGGTAGTGATTGTTAGACTTCTCCCAGGTGCTTAAAGAATATTTTGTTTGTCTCTTCATTCTGGGTGGGTGGTCTATAACAGACCTCCACCTTGTTGGTCTTCCCCCTGTTTCTCACCCATAAACACCCAACCATCTTTCTCTGTCTCCCCATTTTCTTCTTTCCTGTGTACCTCTTTTTGCAGATAGAGGGTTGCCAGATGACACCACGGTCACCTGCCATGTACCAGTCCCTCTGCTTAAATGTGGCCCCAGAGCCACCTCACAAGCAGGATGCTGGTGGGAAGAGTGTGTGGAGGTGTTCCACATCTCTTTCCACAAGGCTGATGCACCTCCAGAGATGATGTGACACAGAATCATTATCATCACAAAGATGATCAAAGGGCTGGAGCAGCTCTCCTATAAGGACAGGCTACAAGAGTTGGGGCTCTGCAGCCTGGAAAAGAGAAGGCTTTGAGGACACCTTATAGTAGCCTTCCAGTATCTGAAGAGGGTCTACAGGAAGGCTGGGGAGGGACTATTTACAAGGTGTTGCAATGACAGGACAAGTGGTAATGGGTTTAAACTGGCAGAGGGGAGATTTAGACTGGATGTTAGGAGGAAATTCTTTACAGTGAGGGTAGTGAGACACTGAAACAGGTTGCACAGGGAGGTTGTGGCTGCTTCCACTCTGGAGGTGTTCAAGTTCAGGTTGGACAAGGCCTTGAGTGACCTGTACTAGTGAAAGATGTCCCTGCCTATGGCAGGGGGTTGGAACTAGGTGATCCTTGAGGTCCCTTCCAATCTTACCATTCTATGATTCTATTATAAGCATCCCATGACCTCTCCAGGAGGTGTTTTTGCAGGCAAACCTCTCATAGCCTGCAGTTTCCTTGGCTTAGCTTTCTGTCTTCTCTCTTTAGGAGGAAAACCATCTACAAAACAGTTTGCCTCTCCTTCTTGCTGGGGGTCATGGTGACAGTGCTGCAACGGGGAATGGCCCCCAGCCAGTTCATGCAGGGCCAGCAGCAGAAAGAGCTGCCCCCTCTGGAGCCCTTGAAAACGCAGAAGAGAGACAACTCCTTCTCTCTCACCAACACTTTCTGGAAGAGCAAAAAGGAGAGAGATCCTGTGCAGGAGGAGGAAAGTGTGACAGCAAAGCAGGCAAAATCCTGGGATGTCACCACTACCAATTGCTCAGCCAACCAGAACTTCAGCAAGGTGGAGTGGTTCAAAGGGCTGGAGCCCAACTTCCAGCAGTTCCTGCTCTATCGGCACTGCCGCTACTTCCCCATGCTGATCAACCACCCCGAGAAGTGCAGTGGAGATGTCTACCTGCTCATCGTGGTCAAGTCTATCATCACACAGCACGACCGCCGCGAGGCCATCCGGAAGACCTGGGGCCAGGAGAAGGATGTGGATGGTAAGAGGATCAGGACGCTGTTCTTGCTGGGCACGGCCTCCAAGGAGGAGGAGAAAGCCAATTACCAGAAACTACTGGATTACGAGAATCGCATCTATGGAGACATTCTGCAGTGGGATTTCCTGGACAGCTTTTTCAACCTCACCCTCAAAGAGGTTCATTTCCTGAAGTGGATGAACATTTACTGCGACAACATCCGCTTCATCTTCAAAGGTGATGACGACGTGTTTGTGAGTCCCAGCAACATCCTGGAGTTCCTGGAGGACAAGAAGGAGGGAGAGGACCTCTTTGTGGGGGATGTCCTCTACAAGGCCAAGCCAATCCGGAAGAAAGAGAACAAGTACTACATCCCCAATGCCCTCTACAACAAAAACAACTACCCACCCTATGCAGGGGGTGGGGGCTTCATCATGGATGGTCCACTTGCCAAGAAGCTGCACAAGACCTCAGAGACACTGGAGCTGTACCCCATTGATGATGTCTTCCTAGGGATGTGCTTGGAGGTCCTTAAAGTATCACCTGTGGGGCATGAGGGTTTCAAAACCTTTGGCATTGTGAAGAACAAGAACAGCAAGATGAACAAGGAGCCCTGTTTTTTCCGGAGTATGTTGGTGGTTCATAAACTGCTGCCCCCAGAGCTGCTGAAAATGTGGGACTTGGTCCACAGTAACTTGACATGCTCCAGAAAGCTCAATGTTCTTTAGCTCAGTCTCTCTGGAAGGCTGGGACTGGAGAGGCTGGGACAATGGACACCTGCTCTGGGACGGGGTGAGCCTCTGCTGGTGGAACACAAGTCCTTCAGGGGCATCTCCCTCCCGGGCAGGGAGGGCAAACACACTGCACTCATGGACAGGGCTTGCAATAGTGTTTGTTCCTGTACTGTAATGTGGTTCACCTATCTCCAGCTGGGTTGGGGGTTGCAAAGAAAGAAAAAAACAAACAAAAAAACCCAACTCAACAAATCTAGCACAAAATGAAGATTCAGATGGGTTTGTGCTCTGCTTTAGGTACCACCTCCACCAGAGCATCATGAAGGATGGGGTTGGGGGAGGCAGTGAAGGATGTGGCACAGGCTTTTCTTGGAGTTGTTCAGGGTTTGGCTATTCAGGGAAGCTGCTCCAAGGGAGTGGAGCAGTTCAAAAGTGCATGAGACCCCCTGACTCAAATGTCTAGGAGATTTGATTTGCTGTCTCAATGTTTTCCTCTGTGTAGGGTTTTACCAACATTGACCCTTTGTACTCTGGGTTGCCACCCACCAAAGTCCTCTCTGTGTGCCCACTACACAGCTGGGGAAAGGGCTTTCCTCCGAGGCTGGACCTCACCAGCCCAGAGCCCTCATTAGGGTCTGAGCCAGGTGGTTATATAATTTGGATCTCTGACCCTGATGGTGGCTCCCAGCACCAGCCTGGGCTGTGCTTGTCTTTCCAACCTTCCTGCCTGCCTCGGAGGAATGCACCCAGTCAAAATTCCTCAGGTATTTGTTTCTCCTGGCAGGAAAGGGAAGGGATGAGGTGGGCTGTCTTTACCTACCAGCCAAGGAAGTGGCAAAGAAACCTTGTTAGCCCCAGCAGGAGCATCCCAGGGGCTTACCACACCTGAGAATTCAGCTCAGCTTTCAGACATTCCAGGCCTTGATACCCTAATGTGCTTGTCCCAGAGGGTGACAACAGCCCCCAAAGACCACTTCTACCCAGGCCCTGGTTTTGCATTAAATGTGATGTTTGAGGGCAGGTTGGAGAGCATCAATCCTGCACCAGCATATGCAGCAGGGTCCATGGGCACAAGATGAAGCGGGGGTCTGGTGTGTCAGACCTCTGAGGATTGTTTATTCTACATGACAAGGCCCAGAAGCATGACAGGGAGCGATATCACAAGACACAACCTTTTTTGAGGGGGCTGAAAGGGCCACTGGAGCTGTCAAGGAGAGCCCCAAGACAGCTGTCATGATTAAGCACACCCCCAGCCCCTGACACAGAGAGGCACATGGCCACACAGGGGTCACAGTAGCTTTCCAGCCGCTGACTGCAGGCGTGAGCAAAGCCGCAGGCGTGTGCAGAGCCACACTTGTGCACAGGCACTGCTATGCCCACACCCTGCTATAGGCACCGTGCACACCGATGTGCCCAGGTGGAATGCTGACACACCCAGGTGTCCCTGCAGGTGAGTGGACACAGCCACATCCATTGTCCTGACCATGCACAAACACGGGCACATGTGCGCTTGCTCTCTCCCTCTCTGGTGCCAGACTTTGAAAGGAAAAAAATTTTACTACCTCAAAGGTCCCCCTGTGCAGTGCCTTTTTTTTCCTTTCCTTTTCTTAATGTGTTTTGGAAATGGGCCTGTTACATTTACTCCATGTCTGTATGTTCCCCGGGTTGGAAGGCAAACAAAAAAGGCATAAATCAGCCAAAAAAGGCACCCTCGGTGCCAAGCCACACCACTTCTCAGCAAGTGTCCTTCGCCTGCTCAGACTAAATGCAGATTTGAACAGAAAGGTCACGTTGATGCCCAGGGATCAGCCATTGGTACAGGCAATACTGTGAAATTTGATTTACGATGCACCCAGCAGCATCATGTCCTTGGGGCAGGTGCCAGCAGCACAGGGCAAAGCCCTGAGGGCATTTCTGCTGCCTGCTGGGCTTTGAGTAGCACACAACACTCCTTTGCTTTTCCCTTCCCTCCTTCCAATGGGATCGAGTTCAGAAACACTTTCCAAATTGACACCTCTGTACTTTATGTCAGGTACAGTACATTAAGTATACTTATCCTATGTGCAGGGACAGCCCTGCCTCTCTGTAGCAGTCCTTACAGAGAGCCAGGGCTGCGTGCACAAAATCTCTCAGTGTTGCTCTTCACCTGGTGGGACCTGTACAGAGAAACTTTATAGATTTGGTGAATATTCTAGTTTCTAAATAAAGGTTTGAAGAAGGAGGAGAAGAAAAAAAAAACAAAAAAAACCAAAACCAAGCCCTCACCTTGTGTCATTGTGTCATTGTTGGTGGGTTTCTACTAGCCAAGACACCATTGCTGTTTTGGAACAAAACCAGTAATGGGTTACAATGGCAAAAGTGCTGCTTGGAGCAGGCATCTGGGGGCTATTGCTTCCCAGCCTGGCATTGCTTCCTCGTAGATCACGACATGGTATTTAAGAGGGCCCAGTAGATATTTTCTCTCTCACACTCCTCCAGCTGCATTTCAAACACAGCTGAACTTCGGACTGTCCTGGTGCCCTGTAGCAAGGGGATGCTCACCTCACACTCCATGGGAAAAGATGCTTTGGGAGGTTTGGAAATGCCCGTTTGGTTAACCACTCTCTTCTCGCACTGAAGATCACCAATTTACTGTCTCTATCAATGGTAGGACCTTGCTCATAGATTGTTTTTTTCCACCGACCAAAGCACCGCTACAGGGCCACACATCCCCTGGCTGTAGTGCACACATGCCATGGCTCAGCACTGACTCCAGAGCAAGGTAAGTGGCATCTGTAGGGGCAAACCCGTATTGGGTTTGGATGGGGTTAAGAAAAGTTGCAGATGAGCCCATGGGTCTCATCTTGGTGTTTGGGAACTGTGGACTTCGTTTCTGCAGCAAACAGGAGCAGGGCATGCTGGACCATCTGCCACTAGGGCAAATTTCCCTGACACAAAAAATTTCACAAAATGCCCAGCAGCTTCACTTGCCCTTGCCCATTGTCTTTCCAAATGTAACCCAGGGCTCTCGTCCTGCCACGGGACTCCTCCCAGAGTACCAGGATGCAAACACTCCGGTCAGGGATCATGGNGCTCAGAAGTCTCTGCTCTTTGCATGAAATCATAGAATGCTTTGGATTGGAAATTACCTTTTAAGCTTACCTCACCCAACCTCCCTGCAGTGAGCAGGGACAACTTCAACAATTTCAATCAGGGCAGCTTATTTAGAGCCCCATCCCAACCTGACCTGAAACGTTTGCAGGGCCTCTACCACCATTCTGGGTAACTTGTGCCAGTGCATCACAAACCTCACTAAAAAAAGTCCTTTTACATTCTGAATCTCCCTTTAGCTGAAAACCATCACCTACTGGTCTGCCACAGCAGACCCAGTTATCTCATAGGGCCTGTTCAAGTACTGAAAGACCATAAGGTGCCCCCGGAGCCAGCCTGAACAAACCCAACCCACCGGTCTCACAGCAGAGGGGTTCCAGACCTCTCACTTGGCCCCAACTGGTCCCGTCTCTCCCGTGCCGAAGACCCAGCACAACAATTGTGGTCCCAACAGGGCAGGGCCGGGGGCAGCAGAGACGCTCACGGCCCGACGGCGGGCGCCTGCTGCCCCCCTGCGGCCAGCCCCGCCAGCGCCCTCCGACCATTTGCCGTCGGGGCTGGGACGCCGGTTCCAAAATGGCTGATGCCCAGTGCGGGAGAAGCAGCCCTCGCTCAAGGGATGGCAGAAACGACAAACCCTTTCCCAGGTCACCTTCAGTAGCAGGATGATCCCGGGGCAATGGGTCTAAAGTGGCAGAGGAAAGATTTAGACTGGATGTTAGGAGGAAGTTCTTTACAGTGAGGGTGGTGAGACACTGAAACAGGTTGCACAGGGAGGTTGTGGCTGCTTCCACTCTGGAGGTGTTCAAGTTCAGGTTGGACAAGGCCTTGAGTGACCTGTACTAGTGGAAGGTGTCCCTGCCTATGGCAGGGGGTTGGAACTAGATGATCCTTGAGGTCCCTTCCAACCTTACCATTCTAAGATTCTATATTGGGAAGCCATACCCAAAGACCATACTAGCATTCTAGGGTCTGCAGGGACATTGCATAGCAACGAAGGCAAGTTCTGAAGTGTTGCTAATACATGCAAGGAGGTTGGAGCTGGCTGCAGCCACAGGTAGAGCAAAGGGTTGTCACTGCCTGTGAGCTCCCAAGCAGGAGCCTGGACCAGAAAACAGTTGGTAGAATACCTTGCAGCAGGACAGAGGTCTGAACGTCTGCCTGCAGGTATGTGCCCAGCACAGGTTTGAACTGACAGGCCCAGAGCCAATACTTGCCCAGTTAAATCCAAGAGAAGCTACCTCCACGGTTCCTCTTGTTGCATGCACATGCTGCAGTCACTAAGTGCAGTCTTGTTCCCTCACAGCTACCTCTGCAGATTATCCAAGTGGCTGGCTGCATAAAGAACCTACTTACCACCAAGGCACTAGCCCCATAACCATCTCTACAGCAGTGGAGGCACTCACCCCCTTACCAAACCTGTGCAACAGCAGAAAGCAGGTTTTTGGTAAAGGTAACAAGCAGCTCCTTTGCAAACAGAAATGTGCATATATTCACTCTACACTTAGGAATAAGAGGAGACATCTTGGCATGAAGCACAAGAGGCAACACCTGTATGAGACTAAGCCTGGGCTGCAGAGCCTACCTCACAGCCCTGCTTCATTTAGCGGCGCAGAAGTAACACGAACCAGTTTAGGTCCTTTAATCTGTCCAAGACAGGGTGCTGAAGCACAAATGATAAAACATTCTGCATTTTTACAGCAAAAAAATGCTACAGAAGTTTATAGGAAAAAAAAAAAATATTTTTGTACATGGGTAAAACCTTTTAAATTCAAGACAACTCACAGACAAGGGGTAAATTCCCACATCTATCACTCATTTCTTAAAAAGTTCATGTGAACAGGCAAGCAGCCAAAAGGGCTTGCACTCTCTTCCTTGAAATGAAAACTGCATCTTCCAAGTGGCTCACAGCACTGCTTTGCATCTTGGAATGTCCTCCAAAAGCTCCACCAAGATCAGAGGAGAATAAAAACCCCAGGAGTCCTTTCAGATAGTCTCAGAGAGGAGAGGAGAAAGGAAAAAGGATGTTTATTCAAACTTTATCTTCTTCCCATGTGGCTTGTGATCTCCTCCTCTGCCTCCTCGGAAGCCACCTCCTCTACCTAGAAAGAAAATTATTACAAGAAGCAAGAGTCAGAGGATGTATTTCTGCACAGATACCACTGCCCTTCCAAACCCATCCTGGCACAAAACAGAAAATAAATGCACACCAAGTGTTCTGTAGTGGTACCACACCGTAACACCAAGAATAAGTTTGGGTTAGTTTTTGAGCACACCTCCTTGGAGAAGCAGCACTTGTCTCTTACCTCCAAACCCTCTGCCACCACCTCTGCCACCAAATCCACCTCTTCCTCCTCGGCCTCCTCCTCTGCCACCACGACCACCAAATCCACCACCACGCTGAAAGTCACTCTTTGGCTTGGCAAAATCAAGGATCACTTTGTTTCCATCTATCTCTCCATCCTCCATAGCTGCTTTAGCTGCTTTGGCATCTTCTGCAGAGCTGAAGTCCACAAACCCAAATCTAAAAGACGTGTGAAGAAAAGACCGTTAAACTCCACAAGCTGTAGCACCACCTACAGGTACTTCACAGCAATCCCTTCTGAAACACCTGCAACCACACAGCGATCAGGGCAGTGTTTAGTGTGGAACAGCAGAGGCTTCTCAGAACAGATGAGCCCCGTTCTGAGTTTGCCACTACTGAACAGTTTTAATATCCTTCTCGTGCGAATCCATAGGCTGCCACAGATTATTGGCAGGAAGGAGCTCATTGAGAAGGGACCATGCACTACCCTTTACCAACAGCTCTGAAGGCATAAGCTTCTCTGGTTCCAGACGATTTACAACCTTCAAAGAACCACCCTGCACTGCATAGATCAGTTAAAGTGAGGCCTTTTGGAGCAACTGAACTACTCCCAGGTTGTGTTTAACATACCCTTTAGATGATCCAGTGTCTCTGTCCATGACTATTCTAGCGCTTACTGAGCCTTCGAACGATTCTCTTAATGTCTCTTCTGTGGTGTCCTCAGAAAGGCCTCTGACAAACAATGTTTTGCTTTGTTCTGTGCAAAAAGAATACATTCAGAGATCTTTACGTCTGAGCAAGGCAGTTTGAGATCACATCCAGCTTGCAGTGTTGTCTCCTACAACAGCTCACAGGGCTAAGGAGCTTGTTCTCAAGGAACAGCTCAGTCACCCAAGTTGTCCTTGAAGATTTTCAGAACTGCAGTTAGAGCCTAACATCAAACTACTTCCATAAGCCAACCTACTGCTGTCAAAACAATGCCTTTTTACTGTAGGGGAAAAAAAGCTCCCACAAGGACACTAACTTGACAGACACTGCTGGATCAGCACTTGACTATCTAGATGACTTGGGTAATGGTTTCATCAGCAGCTCAGATAATCAGTCATCATCTCCAGCACACTCACTTATGAGCCTTTTAACCTGCAGGCATGCTTCGTTTTTAAGCAGCCCCAGGTTTGTAAGAATGGTGCACTCCTGCCAGAGTTGTCTCAGGATGAAATGATCAAACATGGAACACTTACGGCTAAACCCTCCTCTTGCATTCATGTTCCCTTTCTGCCACGCCGGTGAACTGAATTCCAGCCTGATTACTCTGCCTTCGATCTCTGTGTTGTTAAAGGAGCTCAGCGCTGCCCTGGCATCATCAACTGTGGGAAACTCTATAAATGCATACCTATTTGGAGAGGAAGATTTCAGTCAGCCCAGAGGCACAAGGAATCCATAAAGCCAAGTCATTTGCAATGGTATCTCAAGAATCAGGAGAAAGGGGCAAAACATACCCTTTAGACCTGCCCTGGTTGGTCTGTGGCATCTTGATGGTAGAAGCATTCTTAAATACTTCTTGGAGAGTCTCTTCTGTAGCAGCGTACGAGAGGTTGTTGACAATTAAGGTCTTCGACTCTTTGTCTGCATATCATATGAAGAGAAGGCAGTGATGTAAGTGCAGGCTTGGAGAAGAAAAGCTCCCTGCTAGTCACACGACCCTCTTTAGGGTGAAAGCAGTTGTCTCCTCCACACTTCGAGGTAAGGTACAGAAGCCAAGTACAACGACATTCTGATCACCTAGACCAGCTGTCAACCCCCCTTGTCAGAAACATGCAGTAGACACAGGAAATGCTTAGGATGTAGAGAACAACCTAGGGAAAAGGTTAATTCAGCACATCTCAGTTTTCCTGCGGTGCTTTAAGTTGCTTTACTCTTAGCAAACTTCTGAAACAAGTCAAATAAAATGCTAAATACCATTTGTACACGTTACTGATCTGGGTAAGTACCTTTCTGATGTTCTTGTTGGCTCTTCTCACCAGTGTAGTCAATGACCATGGCACGACCATCAACCTCTGTACCCTGCTTCTCCTCCAGAGCTTTGTTTGCATCAGCTTCCGATTTGAATTCGATATAGGCCATTCTACAGCACAAAAAAATAAAGAACTTAACCAAATGCCTGCTTTTCCAGGAACTAAGTTCCCAAACTCAAGGGGGAGAAGTACGTGGAAGAAAGCTGCTGCCAAAATGAACATTTTCAATACACCTAATGCAACAGGTTCCTCAAATTCCTTCCTCCCTAAAGATCACATGAACTTATCAAAATGTGCCTAGAGTTTGAGGAACAATCCCTTCAGCAACATACCCTCTACTGCTTCCCTCCTTGTTCATGACCATTCGGATTTCTACTGCATTCTCAAACACTTGTCTCATTTTGTCTTCAGTGATGCGGTAGGGCAGGTTCTTCACAAACAGTGTTCTAGCATCTCTTTCTGCAAAGAGAGAAAAGTTATTTTCACATTACCTGCTTAAAAAAAAAAATAAATCCATTCTCACCCAAGATGTCAGTTTACTCAGAAGCCACCAGAAAATAAACCACAAAAAGCTGGAAAAGCAATCACTATGACAGCTAATTAGGCTGCCACTGTACTTAAATGCATTAAATTCAGAAAATAAGTTAAAAAATGTTCATCCTCTGCCTCTCAAGGACACATTATTACATCATATTTCAAAATACTGCAGCTTGAACTTGCACATGTATGTTAGCACTTGAGACACTATTTATGACATGGCTCCCAAAGCAAGATTCTGCCTTAGAAGAGCAGTACAGCAACCAGCAGTAACCCTGCAAGCCTGCTCCAAGGCCTGATCATGACATATTTTCCTCGATGTGCACTGGTATTCAAAGTTATGTGCCATACCTTTCTTATTTTCTTTCAATACTTCTTTGCTCTTTGCTTTTTCCAGTTTGATTTCCAAACCCATTAGCTTCTTTCCATTCAGCTGAAGAGCTTTATCCAGATCTTCAGCAGACAAAAAGTCTACATAGCCAAATCGCCTGAAAGAAAAGTTACCTTATTATAGAGCTCATTTATTTGTAGCATCAGAGATCACAAACCCAGAATCAGAGACAATCTCACTGGTCAAGTTGGACTGCTAATAGATACTTAACTTGCCCAGATAACCAAATAGCTTTGTGCTTAAGTGGCAGCTCCACCTTTAAGATGTTGTCTGAAGAAGCTGCAAGCCAGGTAAAACAACCATTATACCTTTTTCAGTACTGTGCTGCTTCTAGCATCCTTACGCTACCAACAACCAAGCCAGCATCTCAAAGGGAACCAGTAGCACTACAGTTATATCTCTCCTAAAAAAATTACTGCCAATGAGAAGTAAAACGACTGATGAACTCACTTGGAAGTACCAATTCTGATATCTGAAACTTCAATATTCTTCTTTCCAAAGAACTCTCTGATGCCGGTCTTCAGTTCTTCAAACTCCTTGGTGGAGGCCAAATTTCCAATGAAGACGGAGAAAGATGAAGCAGGTCCTGCAAAATATAATATATAAAATGTCTTGGGGGGGGTGGGTTAAGACAGGTTTGTTGGTTGGTGTTTTTATTTTTTGTGGGTTTGGGTTTTTTTGAGCTGGAATACAGACTCCATACAGCTTTAGCACATCAGTTTCTGCTCAAAAGTGACATCACAGGTCAGCATTAAGTCCCATATCATCATCATTTGTGCTCTAAAAATTCCCACTTGGCATCCTGCCCCTTCACACAGTTGTGTGCCACCCACCAGTGCAGTAAGAATCCATCACATTAAGCACAGTTTGATAAGCCCACATCACCTACCCTCTGTTTTTTTTTTCTTGGCCTCTGGTGCACTTTTATTGGCCATTTCTTTCTTCCTCTTTCCAAGTACTTCCTTAACAGGCTCTGTGATAGAGAACAAACAACACTGAAATAAATGTACAAAACTACTTTTCTTACCTTGAGTCAATACAGGAGCATAAATCTTTACACCAGCAGCACACAGGACAGAATTTCTCCTGCCATGGGGACAACTGTTCCTCAGCCCAAAAATACCATGACAGGACAAAAATTTTACACGGGTATCCTTCCTGTCATTAGTTATACTCTCAGGAACATTTAACTCACTTTCATCCTCGCTTTCCTCCTCAGCATCCTCTTCATCCTCCTCCTCGTCATCCTCCTCTTCGTCCTCATCATCCTCCTCTTCGTTATCATCATCCTCAGAGTCTGCCTTGGTTTTCACTGGTGCAGCCTTTGCTGGAGTAGCTTTCTTCACTGGAATTGGGGTTGTGTCCATGGCTTCATCTTCAGACGCTGAAACAAGTTGAGTGCAAGCTTTTAGACACATTCAAGCTTAAGCCCCCTTTTGAGACTCAGAAATTATTTTGAAATAATAAAAAATTAGTTTTACTAGCAATAGGGAAATAAACACCCACATCTCATGGACTGTAGCAGCCAGGTCAAACCAGCCTGGCACTAAATGGAGGCACTCACAGAGTCTGTATAACTCCCACTGAGTTACCTCTCTGCCAGCTCCCTAGAAGCACTTGTTAGTTCAAAGTAAGTAAATAAACAGATGTCACACAAAGTTTTCCTAAATACTACATACCATCATCTTCCTCCTCTTCCTCCTCCTCCTCCTCCTCCTCCTCTTCTTCAGATTCTTGCTTTGCTATCACAACTGCAGGTTTTTTGGCAGCTACTGCTGCAAGCTTTTTGGCTACAGGCTTCAGAGGCATCGGTGGTTCCTCTTCCACATCTGCACCAACAGTACAGCAAGTGATCACCAACACTACTTGGCCTTCAAAGTCCACTGGTACATACATTTTGTTTCACAGATTTTGATAGTGTTTGGGAAGGAACAATAGGGCAACTAGCAGGTGCTTCAGATGCTGCTGTGATGCAGCTGCAGCCCAAGTTCTCCTCCAAACTTCACCGCTTCCCAATTTTCTCATCCCTGAATCCCCTTCTCCGAAGTGGTATATCGTCACACTCAACTCTCAATTCTAAAGGCACTGAAACTCAGTGACTTGACTGGACCACCTTTCGTGAAGTTATGTAAGAACTGGCAATTTTCAAAAGTAACTTACCAGAACCATTTTCATCATCCTCAGCATCATCTCCATCATCTTCCTCCTCACTCTCTTCCTTCTTGGCATTCTTTCCATTTTTTGCTCCTTTGGTTAGGACAGCAGCCTTTTTAGGTGATGGTACAACAGCAGCCTTTTTAGCTGGAGTAGCCACAGCCTTCTTGGCAGGGGTAGCTTTTTTTGCAGGAGTGATGACCTTCTTTGCAGGGGTAGCTTTCTTGGCTGGTGTAACAGCCACTTTTTGTTTCTTCTGAGGTATCATCTGAAACAAATGCTAGTGTAAGACTCACACTGGCCCTTTAAACTACTGTTACTTCAAACACCAAATATACAACTACAGTCTAAAGTATAACCTCCCAATAGATGTAGTATCTGTTGAATGACCTTAACTGGCTCTTCTGTTGACCCAATCAGACCAAGATCAGACCAAATTTTTTTATGCTTGTAACAGAGTACTTATAGAACATTAAAGCATGTCAACATTCTCTGCTCCCGAAACAAGCCTCTCCAGTAGCATGAGTAGCCTGAAACGTTTAGCATTGCATTTTACTTGTGTAGGTGACAAGTCACTCTGCTAGAATAACTAACCGTCCTCCACTTGCTCACTGGCACTCAGAAACAGATTTAAAACCCCAGGAGTCCTCCCAAAGCTTGGAAGCACAAACTTAGTTAGCTAAGCTAGTTTCCTCCAATTTTTCTCTTACGAAATCCAGTTATCTTTAGTCAGTTAACAGACCCTAGCCATCTATTAATGGTGACTCTGTTACATTCTATGTACATCCCCTCCAACCCTTTCCACGCTCCTCTAACACGTGCATCCTTTTGACTTCCAGTTCTAGTCTGATCACCTCTTCTCCACTGCTCTCATCCAGCTCAGAGGACTCTTCCTCACTTTCCTCGACCATTTTCGGGGGAGGAGCCACTTTTTTCTGTTTCATCTGATTCTTGGGAGTCTGAAAAAGAAAGCGAGGTGTTCAGAGATGTTCACTTACCCGCCCCGCAGCGAGCTGCACATTCACACCTGAAGATACCTACCCGAACGTTCGCAAACGGACAATTGTCCNTACTTTAATTAATAAATTTATAATTGAATTACGACCCGTTGTGTCGCAATTTATAACACGTGCATCCTTTTGACTTCCAGTTCTAGTCTGATCACCTCTTCTCCACTGCTCTCATCCAGCTCAGAGGACTCTTCCTCACTTTCCTCGACCATTTTCGGGGGAGGAGCCACTTTTTTCTGTTTCATCTGATTCTTGGGAGTCTGAAAAAGAAAGCGAGGTGTTCAGAGATGTTCACTTACCCGCCCCGCAGCGAGCTGCACATTCACACCTGAAGATACCTACCCGAACGTTCGCAAACGGACAATTGTCCCAACCACGTGGCCACCCCGCCTGCCCTCGCGGCGCCCAACGGGCCGGCGCAGACCTGCCGTAGCGCTAACTCAGGGTGCCGGGGCTGGAGGGACTGTGCCCTGCACGGCGTGGAGCTCCCGGGGGAAGTACCGGGGGGCTCCCGGCTCTCCCACGTGCTCGCTCTCCCTTGCGCACCACGTGGCCGCGCGGCGGCGTAGCCCCGCCCTCTCCCTGGCCGCGCGCGCTCGCACGCGGCGCGCGCCGAAATGTGCCCCCGCCGTACCCCCAACACTGACATACACCACGGGCCACCCACTTTCTCCCTCCTCCCGCCGCCGGGCCTCGATCCGCGCCAACATGGAGGAGAACGGGCCGGGGAAACGCTTGAAACTGCTCCACCGACAGCGCGGCCCCTCCCCTCGCCGCCATCTTCATGGTGAGAGAGAGGCCTAGAAACTGCCGCGCGGCCCGAGGAATCGGCCGCGGGAAGGCGGCCCAGTTTCCTTCCTCGCTTCTCCTCCCACCCCCCCGCCATCGTCCGCCCCGCCATAGCGGCGGCAGCCTGCTTCCCGCCTGGCTGGGGAGCANTCACCTTGACGATCTTCACCATGATGGCGGCGCAGGGGCGGCGGCCCAGATATCTCAGGAGAGAAGGCACGTCCGACGAGGGTAACGGCGAGGAACCGAAAGGGCCCCGGCGCGATCGGCAGGAGCGGCAGCAACGTGCTACCGATTCGGACCGGGGACTGAAACGAAAAGGGGGAGTACAGGCCCCTTCCGCTCGCTTGCCTAGCCCTTCGCGACGCCACGCCCTCTCCGACCCCGCTTCAGGCCAATCGCTGTGCAGGCTGAACCGCCCAGCAAATAATCGTCCCCGCCCCTCGAGCCTCTCCACCAATCTCTGGCGCTTTACTATCAGCCAACGAGAAGGCGCGTTACACCCGCGGGCAAGAGTGGCCCTGTGAGGTAGGGGGCGAGGGTGGGGGGATGCACTGCCAGCCAGGGAGTGATCTGCGTTAGCCAATGAGAGGGCGGCAGCTCGGCGCCTGCGCCCTGGTTGGGCGGCGGGGCCTAGCGGAGTGTGGGCGTGACCGGGGTCGCTGGAGAGCACGTGGCGATCGGCGGGACACGTGGTGGAGCGGGGCTGGGGGAGTCTGGAGTACTGAGGTTGGGAGGAGGGTCCCGGAGCCGGGATGGAGTCGGACAGCTGCTGCACGCGGCTCCGCGGCCGGCTTTCCGAGGCGGCCCCGGCCCTGCAGCAGCTGAGCTCTGGAGATGGAACTCAGCCCGAGTAAACTTCTGCCTTTTTCTTTGGCCTTAGCAAAGGGACGCCTCTCTAACTACCCCCTTTCCCTCCGGCATTCCTTCCTCGACCATCGGGAAGCCATCCTTGGATAGTTTAAAGAAGCATTCCCATGAGCTAGTGGTTGTGCAGCTGTTGGAGCTGCGTCTGGCACAGGAGCACCCAGCGGCGCCATCCTGCACCGACTCCTAGCAAGGAGAAAAGTCGACATCGCTGGGGGAAGGATAAGCGTGTGCTTACCTGACGAATGCTTTGGACTTCGTTTACTGAAAGAACACACGAACTTCGTGGAGTTTTACTTACCAAGGTAGAATAACCCTAGGGGAGAGTACAGCACCCCTCTTTAACTAGCTGGTCTGCTGGCAGGCCCGAGTGCTCTTTTGCTTGGCACTGTATTCCCTAAGGACCTGAGCACCCTGTATTGTGGGGGGCTTCCTCAGTGCCTTACATCCCTTCCTACATCAAATTTGGCATGCACCCATCTTGGGGTCCTGACACACACGTGACTATAGCAGTTTTCCCTCCCAAGGTCTGCTTGAGAGAAGCCCCTAACTTGGGGAATACAAGGTCCTAAAGAACCCTAAAGAAAAAGACACACAATCAGGCTTTCAATGAATGCAGTTCTGTAGAGCCCTGATGGCTTTCACACGTGCTGGGGTTGTCCAGTGATACCTAAAACCAAGGGATGGAGTGTGCCTCAAACTATGCCTAGAATGTCTTAGTGCCTCCTACTCTTCTGCTGGGTGAGGAGAGACAGTTTACAGGCAGGCAGAGCCACAGCTGAAGGTGCTTACTCCTGGAGAGATGACAGGATCAGTCAGCCTCTCTGGATGTAAAGCAACCTGTAGAGAGGTTGCCATCAGCCCAGCAAGCAGAAGTGTTTGCTACCTGGGGAAAATCCTGGGAGCCAGTCTACACATGTCTGACAGGAATGTCTGGTTCACATCTCACCTATGTGCTGCAGGAGCCAACCTTGAGTGCCTGAGAAAGCGGCAACACAGAACCAGAGTGGCCTGTGGAGATAGAGAGTGATAGAGATGGAGGAAGTAGAGGCCTGACAGGAGTTTTTAACTGTCTGAAGGCATACTCCTTATCTTGCCTGTATGCAGTGCACCAAAATTCTCTATTGTCATTATTCTTACAACTCTGCTGCCAGTGCTGAGACAGGCCTTGGTTCCTCTCCATGCTACAGGAGGGCTGATTTGCCATGGGAAAGGCACAGGTGTTGCTTCAGCCAGGGGCAGCTTTGGCAGCCGGGACGCCATACGTGTCTAATAACATAGTGCCAGCCGTGGGGTCTGCAAAAGGTTGGGTTGGCAGCAGGCCAGTCTTGGTTCCCAGCCCTGATGGGGGACATGTAATTATGGCATATGCTCTGTCTTTTCTCCCAGCAGCATGCTCAGTGCTGGCAGTTTGTGCTTGATGCTGGCACCCCTGAGCCTGCAGCAAGACCCAGCGCTGGGAGGAAGTAGCACAGCACCTGTGTGCAGAGGAGTGAGAACTGATACTGCCCGCAGCACTGTGTTTAACCATGCACTGCATTAATCCATGCTGCATAGATCCAGATATGGCCCAAACTTGCCAGCCACTACTCTGGCAATAAGAAGCCAGAGAATCACAGAATCACAAAATCACCAAGTCCAGCCTAACATCACCATGGCCATTGAAACGTGTCCCAGAGTGCCACATCTACACATTCTTTTAACTGCTTCAGGGACGGTGATTCCACCACCTCCCTGGGCAGCCAGCTGCAATACTTGACCAATCTCAGTAAAGAAATTTTTCCTAATAACCAATCTGAACCTCCCACGGTGCAACTTGAGGCCATTTTCTCTTGTTCTATCACTTGATACTAGGGAGGAGGGGCCCACACCCACTTCACTACAACCTCCTTTCAGGTAGCTGTAGAGAGCAAGATCTCTACAGCTGAGATTCTCCCCTCAGAATCTTCTTCTCTAGACTAAACAATCCCAGTTCCTTCAACTGTTCCTTGTAAGACTTGCTCTCCAGGCCCTTGGCCAGCTTTACTGCCCTCGCTGAACACACTGCAGCATCTCGATGTCCTTGTAGTGAGGGACCCAAAACTGAACACAGCATTCAAGGTGTAGCCTCACCAGTGCCATACAGAGGCACAATCACTTCACTAGTACTGCTGGCCACACTATTGCTGATACGGGCCAAGATGCTGTTGGCTTTTTTGGCCACCTGGGCACACTGGCTCATGTTCAGCCAGCTTTCAAACAACACCCCCAGGTCCTCTTCTGCCAGGCAGCTTCCAATCCGCTGTTCCCCAAGCCTGAAGCACTGCCTAGGCTTGTTGTGCAGGACCCAGCACTTGGCCTTGTTGAATCTCACAGAGTTGACCTTGGCCCATCCGCCATCCAGCCTGTTCAGATCACCCTGCAGAGCCCTCCTACTTTTGAGTAGATCAACACTCCCACCCAATTTGGTGTCATCTGCAAACTTAGTGAGGGGGCACTCAATCTCCTTGTCCAGATCACTGATAAAGGTACTTAACAGAACTGCCCCCACAACTGAGCCCTGAGGAACACCACTTGTGATTGGCCATCACCTGGATTTAACTTTGTTCACCACCACTCTCTGGGCTCAGCCAGTGAAGTGTCCGCACGCCCAAGCCATGGATGGCACAAGGAGTAAGGTATCTAGGGCACTGCAAATACTGGCATTTAGGGTTGGCTATTTCCTGTATCCTACTTGTGGTGAGAACCTGTGGGCAGCCCTAAGAATGGACAGGAGAGTGTTGGAGCAGCAGCAAGGCCAGCTGTTTTCTGGAAGCATAGCATTCTGCAAGGCATTCCCAGTGGCACAGATATTTCAGGGCCAAGGGAATTCTGCAGAGCAGCATCACTGAGGAGTAATTTGGCCAAAAAGGCAGGTTTAATAGCACTGTTTTGTGGAGGAAATTTATTTTAGGAGCTTTTATGACTGTCTCTTGTAGCCTCTCTGCAGCTTGGGATCATCGATCTAATTCCACAGTTAAAGGGAATTTAGCTGGTTTAATGGAGACCCCAAGAGGGATTTGCCAAGGACTCAATGGTTTCTGGCGTAGCAGAGCCTTGTCCCCTCTGCTTCTCCCCAGTCTGGCAGCTCTGGGGACACCTTGCCCAGCTGCCACAGCCCAAGGCTGGGAGTCATCAGGGCTGCAAGGCAAATGCAGCTCCACAAAAGCCAGGTGAGGTGGGTGACCAGCTGAGGGGAACACCTCCATAGGGACCACAGTTGAGGGGAGTGAGTGTCCCCACAGCTTTGTTCGGGCTGTGCCTGGTCGCGGCTGGATGTTTCCACTAGATGGTGCAAAAGGCTGCAACGCCTGTCCCGAGTGGTAGCCGGAAACATGTGCCCCTGGATGCAGCTGAGCAGGATATCCTGAACTGCTGCATCTCTCCCGTGAGACCCCGGGACATGGAGGGGAGTCTGAGGCAAGCTCTGCATTTGATACCAGATAGAAGCATCAGACAAGTCCACTCAGGAGAGGCAAAGTTTATCCTGACAGAAAACCATCAGGGACCTCCAACCAAACACCCCGTGGGTGGTTAGAGATGGAGATAAATGAGTTAGAAAAGCCATCAAATGTGTTCCCGAGTTCCCCAGTCTCAGCCTTACTTCCCTGGCATCACGGCTCAGCTGCTACCCAGTCCAAGCAGTAGTTCGGTGTGGGCATAGCATAGCAAAAGTGACAGCAAAAAAAAAAACAACAAACAAACAAACAAACAAAACCCCAAAGGAATTTACCCAGGTGTAGATGCTGCTTAACACTTCTTGAGTCTCCCCATATCCCACCTGTGAAGCCCCTTCTTCTGCCACCAGTGCTGACCTCACCCCATCACCCTGCTCCCCTGCCCATCATCAGCTGCCAGCCAGAGCCACCATGGAGCAGCTGATGCATGCTAGCCCAGTAAGGTTAGGCACACAGGACCTGTCCTCTCTCCCCAGCCACACAGCTGGATGCCCATCAGGTGGATAAAACTCTTCCCAGGCCCTGATTAATGGAGAACATCAAGCGAGATGAGTTGTGTGGTGTCCTAATTAAGTCTTTTCATCAGTACCCACCTAGCCTTGCTGAGAAGAGCCCTTGAGGATGATGACCAAGAAGTAGACACAGGGCATGCTGTGACAAATGGCATTTAACTTGGGTGGCCACACACCAGGCCACATCCTACATCTTGAAATGTGCAGCTTGGAACACTGGACTGGAGAGACAAAAGTCAACAGTACCTGGCAGAGTACAGAGTTTTTTCTCTAGGAACATCATCTGTGGAGGTGGGATGCTGTGGGGCTTGGCCTGGGCCCCTGGAGCCAAACACACATCTGCTCCTCAGCAGGTGGTGAGGGACAACCCAGAGCATCCCTCCTGAATGAGGCTATGCCATTTCCTGGGGTTCATGACAAGGAAATGTCCTGGTGACTCACAGAAGGAGTTTTATACATGCAGCACTTAGTCTCCCCCATGATCTCCAAGTACTCCTTGAAGCAACCACGCCTGGTACCCTGCAGAGAGAAAAGGCTTTTTCTATCGGCAGAAGACTACAATTCCTCTGAGATGCGTTTTGTGGCAGCCCAGTTCCTCTCCCTTCCAGCCTTTGCCTGGAGTGGGCAGCGGGACCTTGCCATCAGCCTGCAAGCTCCTAGCAAGACCATGCAGCTACTCAGAGCCTGTTTGTGCCTTGTTCCAGCAGCACATTTGGCTGTTTCACTTACCAGCTTTTGCTGTGGAAATACCACTGGCAGGGTGTGAGTTAAGAGCACTGATTTCAAACTCCCTACAAATGTAGTTAAAAGACCTGAAGCAATAATTTTCCCACTGTCGGTGTTGTCAGCTCTGAAACCTGGTCCTGAATGACCCACTGGTGTCTCATTAGGCCAGGCAGCTGTGTAATCACTGCATCCTGGGAGGGAGGAGAGAACATGGTTTCTTGGGGAAAAGTCGTCTTCTTCCTGTCCCCTACAAGCCATCAGCTCATCTCCTTGCTCATGGAAGAGGAGAGAAAGCTTAAAGCAGCCTGGAAATTACAATACATTACTCCTGCTCAGTTTTAATTGTAGAGCAAAGAGAGAAGCCCATCGATTCATCCTGCTGGGTAATTAAATGCTTAATGCTATTGACTGTAAAGACATTATGGTTCAGCAGCCCAACACTAATGCATTAGTAATCCCTTACATCATGGCAAGGAAGGGGCACAGACTGCTCCCGGGGCACATGATAGTTACATGAGATGGCAGCTTGCAACGGAACCCTTACCGCCTGAATCAGTGCAGTGACAACCTGCAGGAGTGAGGGCTTCTCCCAGGAAAGCAGAGGGACAGAGAAGGGCTAGAAGGACTGTGGGGAGGGAGCAGGTAGCCCCTACCCCAGGGAAACCCTCTCAGCCACACAACAGATGGGTAGTGGGGATGGGAGCCTGAGCTCAAATTAGCAGTGCTGCCCATAGCACAGCTTTTGGATGTTGTCAGCCTTAATATGAGGAAAATTAATCTGAGCAGAGCAACTCTTTTATAACAAGCCATAACCCAAGCATGAAGAGGGTCTGCCCACCTCCTGCTAGGCTCTATATTCCCAGTAATTAGCTTGCTGCTCTGGTGTGTTTAGTATGCAGATGATATGGAGCATAGGACAGAGCCCACACTTTGCTTGGGGTTAAGTGCATCAAAGCACGGCTGAGCAGGCACTGCTCCAAGGTGGACAGGATGATTTCCTCTCTGGGAAAGGCTCTCAGAGCATGGTGTGCCAGTGAGTACTGTGTGCTCCCTGAGAGGTGTCACCCAGTGAAGGATGAAGATTGCTGTGGGCACTTCAGATGATAGGAGTCTCATGTTCCATGGCCAGGCAGGCTGCATAAGGACAATTTACAGAAGACGGAAGAAGGCAGCATGGGGAGAGGGGATCCTTTACAAAACCATCCCTTATTTTTTTCCCCCACCTCCCCATGAGCAAGCATTGCCCCTCCAGCCATGGCATGCTGGGTTAACTTAGCAGCTCCCCTGAAACCACTTTGGGAGAGAAGCAGACATGACCCAAAAAGCCACAAGAAGCACAATATCCATCCAAGCTTTCAAATCCTTGTCAGAAACCCCCTGCCCAAGGATAAGGGGAGACCACATAGCTTTTCCTGGCCTTCAGCACAAAGACCAAAAAGCACTTGCAATTTTCTCTGAGCAAACACAAGTGCAGATCATGCTGTCAAACACTGATTTGATTTGTTTCTCTGGTGGCTCCGTACAATTTGCCTTCATTATTTTCTCTGCCCCATGACATAGTCCAATAATGTAGCATCTGTCCAATAAGATGTCCATTAATATGATTTACAAGTAGTTGACACTTTCTTCCTTGCCCATGAAACAGACTCCCTGAGTATGCTGTTGCTTGGGGGAAAAAAAAGTTGGTATTTGGGTTTTTTTTTTGTTTTTGTTTTTTACAATTATCCTTAGCAGAATAACCTCCTAGCACTATTTATTGCCTGATTTAACTTTGTGAAGTCACATTTCTCCCAAAGATTTGATGCACAGCTTGAAATTCAGCCCTTCTACAGAAACTTACTTAAAGAGTCTTGAATGAAACAACAAAAGGTTGGAAAGACAGAGAAGGGAAGATGCTCCCCAAAGAAAGCAGGAGAGATGAGCAGATTGCAGGTCCCTCCCTGGACACTGGCTTTACTGAGAAACTATCTAAAGGCAAACCTTAATGGATCTGAGAGAGCATCGAGCTGTACTTGCACTGTCATTAGTGCAGGATTCACACAGAGCTGCATAGCCTAAACCTTCACCCTCTAGGTACTAAAAGGTACACTTAGCACCGAGAGGATTGGAGGGTGCAGAAATGCACCAAAGCAGAGTCCTGCTCTGCTCACTCCTCTTCAGTCCTCTCTCTGGTCAGTGCCTCTGCCTAAGAAGGTATTTGCATGAACTCAGGATCTGTTTTTCTGCCTCTGCTTCTACTCTGCAGAAAGGAGAATCTCCTCCTGCCACTGCTGAGGCGAGAGCCAAGGCAGCAAACTAGGGGTGCTCAGAGGGGACAGCAACAGTGTGCTGGCTCATGGCAAAGGACCCACCTGTTTTCTCCAAAATCCTTCTCCTGGGCTTTAAGCCTCTTCCCCACCCCCCCCCCCTT
>VWZE01018304.1:87556-116238 GCA_013396675.1 Eubucco bourcierii
TTTTGTGGGGGGTGGTGGGTGTTGCTTGCTTGTTTGTTTTGTGTTGGTTTTTTTTGTTCGTGCTTTGGTTTTGTTTTTTGAAGGTAGGGAGGGCTGCCTGGCACCAGGCACAGAGTAGCCTCTTGGCTGAGGGAAAGTTGTCCAAGAGGTTGAGGTGCTGGAGCATGTCTAAAGAAGGGCAATGAAGCTGGTGAAGGATCTAGAGCACAGGTCTTAGGAGGAGTAGCTGAGGGAACAGAGATTGTTTAGCCTGTAGAAAAGGAGGCTCAGAGGAGATCTTCTCACTCTACAACTTGCTGAAAGGAGGTTGTAGCCAGCCAGAGGGCCAGTATGTTCTCTCAAGTAACAAACAATAGGACAAACAATAGAAACAGCCTCAAGTTGTACCCAGGGGAGGTTTCCAGCACTCCAAAACATAGCTCCATACTAGCTACTGTGAAGAAAATTAACTCTGCCAAAACCAGCACATAAGGTTAAAACTCCATTACATCTTCCAGATACCTCTGCAGGGCACAATCAGCAGACAGAAAAAATTCCTGCTTCCAGGAGAAAAAAAACCTTTAAATGCCTCACTTGCCACCCTTACCCACCCTGACTGGGTGTAAATTGATGCTTTCCAGTCCCATTGTCACCATTTACTGTGTTTTCTTTCATTTAGTTGTTTTGCTGCTGCATATTTCATTCACACACTCACCACACTATCAGTAGAAATCACGCTCATCCTTCTCTTTCAGGGCGGGGAACTGAGGTCCTCACCCAGTCCTTATCTTGCTCTTGGCTTGTGCAGATGATGCTTTTGTCTGGCACTTGGTGCTGTTGTGTTTCTGGCTCATGCCAGATGAACTCACCACCTGCAAGCCAGGACTGCCACAGAAAAATAGAAAGGGAACCCAGCTCAGACCATTTGCTTTTCCATCTGTGCAAGGCAGTTGTTTGAATCAGCCTCAGCAGAGAGGTTTGGAGCCAAGGACAGGATTAGTTTTGGCAAGTGAAGAGCTGGAGAAAGATGTGGATCTTCCTCTAACTGGAACAAAAATGACCTGAAGACACTTGGACAACCAAATAACTCTTAAAAAGAGAGGCCCAGACCATGGTGTAAATACAAGACAGTACCTGTGAAAAGGCAGCTTGATCTTGGGATTGCTGACAGGCTTCCAGGACAGCTGGGAGCTGTAAGTAAAGGAGAGAAGAGCAGGGCAGGCAGCAGTGATAATCTACCCTGTTCCTCATTAATACAGCAGTGAGGCTTGATGGGTCTCCTAAATTATAATGACTTTCTTGCCATTAGCTTGATTTCTTTCTGGTGACAGCAGCAGTGAATTGGTCCCAGCTGTTACAAGCATAAGATGAGAAATTAAAAGTAATTGAATCAAGTTGAGTGCTGGGGGATGGGATACTATACTATACTATACTATACTATACTATACTATACTATACTATACTATACTATACTATACTATACTATACTATACTATACTATACTATACTATACTATACTATACTATACTATACTATACTATACTATACTATACTATACTATACTATACTATACTATACTATACTATACTATACTATACTATACTATACTATACTATACTATACTATACTATACTATACTATACTATACTATACTATACTATACTATACTATACTATACTATACTATACTATACTATACTATACTATACTATACTATACTATACTATACTATACTATACTATACTATACTATACTATACTATACTATACTATACTATACTATACTATACTATACTATACTATACTATACTATACTATACTATACTATACTATACTATACTATACTATACTATACTATACTATACTATACTATACTATACTATACTATACTATACTATACTATACTATACTATACTATACTATACTATACTATACTATACTATACTATACTATACTATACTATACTATACTATACTATACTATACTATACTATACTATACTATACTATACTATACTATACTATACTATACTATACTATACTATACTATACTATACTATACTATACTATACTATACTATACTATACTATACTATACTATACTATACTATACTATACTATACTATACTATACTATACTATACATCAGTGCTAAACCAAGGCCTGTAACATAAGGAGTAGTGGGAGATATGAACAGAAGTGGGGTCAGGGTTTATGGAAAGCAGATGACTGCCACAGTGGAGTCTGACAGGAGACACCCATGTGTGTGCTGAGGCCACTGCCATGGGAGAGGACACCATGTGGATGTGGTCCTGCCTAGCCAGGAGAGACAGGCAACCTTCAAGGATGCTTTTTGTGGTGGATGGTTTCCAAAAGCAACTTGAACCAGCAAGCCAAAAGCCTGCTCTGAGGAAAGCAGGTCCTTGCCTACCAATGTCCATAAACCTGCAGTCCCCAAGGATTTCCCCCAACCCAGGGTGCCCCCAGGCCAGGACCTGACTGGGGGACAAAGGAGGGCAGTGATGCTGAGCTTCTCTCTGAGACTGTGCAAGTAAGGGCCAGGCAGCAAATTATTTTTATCAGTTTTTCCTGCAGAGGTGAGGCACAGAAGCTGGGGAAATCCAAATTTATTTCTGTGTCTTTATTTTCTGCTGCCTTTTGGCAGGCAGCTGCCTGTCTGCCAGGGCATGGAGAGGGGCTTGCTTGGGGAAGCCACTCTGTTCTCTCCCTGCCAAATTCCTGCTGGGGGCTTATTTCTGTGTGAAATACAGCTTATGGCATAGCACCCAGCACCAGCTAGGACCATTCTGCACATGATACAAGCTCCAAGGGCAGGAGGGGGCTATTTCACTCTTGATCTCAGTATCATTAACGTGAAATGATCATTAGTGCAAGACAGTCACTCTTCCTGCCCAGGAAAGATAACAAGAAAGATGTATTTGGCCTCCAGATGCCTCTCTGACAGCTTTCTCCAATGTGCCATGTTAAATAGTCCTGAATTGAGAAAACAAACTCTCCCTGGCTGCCATGATGAGCACAAAGAGCTGAAAACCTCTGTAATTAAAGGCAGCAGCTGCAATAACGTTGCAGCAAAGACAAATGGGGTCTAGCCCTGACTGTGGGTCCAGTCTTGGGTTTTTACCTGTTGCCATTGCACTCATTTTGGAGGGAGTCAGCCCACATGCTGCTCAGTACTTTGGGTGCCAGGAGGCACCCAGTTTGGGTGGGAAGATGCTGTCTGGGCACAGTGAAGAAGCAAGGGCAGTTCCCCTCCTGACTTGGTAAAGCAGACTGGGTCCATAGCAGAAGCAAACACTCACAAAACCACATTTGAAGAGGAACTGAAGAGGAAAAGCACCTGAGGCACAGGGAGGCATTTCCCCTTGAGGGGCTCCACCAATGCTCTTGGGAGCTTGTGCTTGTGTTTCACCAGTCCTAAATACACAGAAAATTAAACTAAGGTTAGCTTTCTCCAGGACAGCTTTTCTCTCCAGTCTTCCTCTTCCTGCTGGCATTTTTTCCACCCCAATGAGAACCAGAGAGTGGTGACCTCTCATCCTCCACATCACATATAGAGGAACAGGGCAGACCCTTGGGACATGTCTGCTGGGGATCCTAAGCATGGCTTTTGTGGGCTGTGGGCAAGCCCTCTGCAGACTGTTGCCCTCCAGGTCAGTCTCAGCGTCTTTTGCTTGCAATCTCTAAACTCAGGAGTCCAGCTCAGGGTGATGTTCAGGGATGATGTGGGGGCCTTGCACTGAGCTTGACTCACCCCCAGCCCCTCCAGCAATTGCAGCCAGTTGTTAGCAGTCCTTGCTTGTCCCAGAGCTTTGCCATCCATCCAGCTTTAAACCACTTACTGCCATGCTAATTATGCTTCACTTTTATTTCTTAACCAAAATGTCCCCAGGTCAACCATCATGCAGGCTCCTCTGACATCAATTCTGTCATCTTTAGCAATAATGCATAATGCTGGGAAAATGTGTGGGCTACTAAAAGAGTCTGTCTCTTCCAACCCATTGCAGGGGGACTTCAACCCTGCCCCAGGTGGTGGTTATGAAGGTTCCTGGTGGCTTTAATGGGCCACCTTGCCCCCAGAATTGTCCCTGTGTGTTGCTGTGAGGCAGTGGTGAAGGGCACTGTCCATCACATCACCCTGCAATGAGGACAGTGGGATTTTGGGCAGGGAAGACTTTAAACAGCACACAGACATTCACTTATTTGCCCACCTAGCCCCAGTGTGTTCCCTCCCTGCATGCCCATGCCCTGAGGTGGGTTATGGGGAGCCCATCCTGTGGTGGCTCTGTCCCTCCAGGGCTGTTAGGTTTGCTGTGACTCCAAGACTGTCCCCAGCACAGGTGATAGTCACATCACACTGCAGCTGAGTCAGCCCAGACATCCAGAGCCATGGCTGAACTCCTTGGGGTGGGCTGTGCTTCTCACACTAACTCTTCCCAGCCTCTCCACAGGGCATGGCTGCCTGGAAAGTGGGTTCCTATTTAAGTCCTGAATCTTCAGAAAGCCATCAAGGAGCCAGGCATGATAACCTGCAGCATGGGGCTAAAACCTGAGCCCGTGGATGTATGTCCCTGAGAAGCAGAATCAAGTCTTCTATATATATGTATTACTTTTATTGTCTGTTCTTTTGTCTACTTCCACGCTGCCCATCACTGGCCAGCAGGCACTAGGTGTTAGCTTTTCACCACCACCACTATCCTGGAGTAAGAGGAATAACTGAAATACAGTTCAGAAAGCAGCCTAAATCAGTGGCAAACCCCACGCATCCTTGTGGTTTCCTGACAGATGTATTTTCCTGCTTCCCTCCTCCCCTCACAAAGGCTGTGACCTTGGTGGGAAGGGATGCCAAGCTGCATCCGTGGCTGGGCAGCCTGAATCTGCCCCACCACCTGGCCCCAGCCAGAGCCTGCTCACTCCCAGGCACACAAGGGCTTTGCCAGACTCACACTGTCTGTTTTCTTCATACTACGGCTCTGCGAAGGAAGCAAAAAACAACCCTTCCCTCGGCTTATTGAAGAGGGGCAGCAAAAAATTCGCTGGCACTCTCTGGAGCCATCTATCATGGCTCCAGATATACGAGGCAATTGCTGTAAAATTTCAGTTTGCTCTGGAAAGGAAAAAAATTACTACCCCGTGCCTCTTGCAAACAACCACAGCACAAATGAAAGCCTTACAAGGCTGAGGCGGCCTCATAGATGGATTGCTTTTTAATCCCCAAAGTTATGGTGATAAATCTTTTTATTGGAAGCTCTGGAGATACTATGTCACTCAGTGTGTGTGGCAGCATGGAGGGAAAACAGCTCCATGAGCTGTTGGGAGGGAGAGGTTCTCCTGGGAGCAGGATGGAGAAGGGATGGGTGCTAGCCGTAGGGGTGCTGTGCAGGCATGGGGGCCACAGGAGGGTTCCCCCGGGTGGTTAGGCACGAATTGGCCGTTGGACAGATGCTGCTGTAAATCTGGGAGGACAGACAACTTTTGGGGAATGGGTCTGCAGAGATAAAGAGTTTGGAGAGGAGATCTGGAGTACTGTGTGCAGTTCTGGAGCCCCCAGCACAGGAAGGACATTAAACTGTTGGAGTGGGTCCAGAGGAGGCCACAAAGATAATCAGAGGGCTGGAGCAGCTCTGCTATGAGGACAGGCTACAAAAGTTGGGTCTCTGCAGCCTGGAGAAGAGGAGGCTTCAAGGAGACGTCATAGTATCCTTTTAGTATCTGAAGGAGGCCTACAGGAAGGCTGGGGAGGGATTATCTACAAGGTCTTGTAATGATAGGACAAGGGGCAATAGGTTTGAACTGGCAGAGGGGAGATTTAGACTGGATGTGAGAATTAAGTTCTTTACAGTGAGGGTGATGAGACATTGGCACAGGTTGCCCAGGGAGGTTGTGGCTGCTCCCTCCCTGGAGGTGTTCAAGGCCAGGTTGGACAAGGCCTTGAGTGACCTGTACTAGTGGGAGGTGTCCCTGCCTGTGGCAGGGAGTTGGAACTAGATGATCCTTGAGGTCCCTTCCAACCTTACCATTCTATGATTCTGTGAGATGGTGGTGTGGAGCCTGGCCCAGTCACATCCTCCATACTGCAGGGACAGTGGAGCTGCTTCTTCCAACTCCAAGCAAAGATCTGGAGCAACAACATTCATATGCTCCCCCCAGTATACCTCTGCTGTGCGCCCTCGAGGCTCCCTGTGGTCCTAAAACAATTATTTATTTGGTGAGAACTCCCAAGCAGTGTTTTGGGACTCTCCTTCCCCCACTGCCATCCTAAAGTGCTGCTTGATTCCACAAGGGTGGGAGCACTGGGAAAAGCTGGGCTCATCCCTGGCTGCTGCTACCTCCCCCATCAGAGGGCTCTGTTTCTATATAGTCTCCCCAGCAGGAATAACCCTGCTAATTTGTACTGGGAAGGTGGCAGGGGACCAAGCTGACCCTGAGGCTGCAGGGAGGGGAGTAATGAGCATCATCCTTAGAGCAAAAAGGTTCCACCCTTCCTGTGAGCTGTAATGAGCCTGAGGCAAGGAGGAGCCAGCAGCCCCTACCTTGCTGGTGATGGAGAGGTGTAAAACTCTTTCTTCCCTGGGAGGTCAGTCCCTTTTTCATCAGGTTCCATGCCCTGACTGCAGCTTTTGCTAAAATTAATTATGGGATTAAAGGACTTGCTGGGGAGCCTTCGACCTCCACATCTCTTACGAGGTGGCCGGCATGTGGCACCAGGGACTTGGCATTGTGTTTACCCACTAGTGCAAAACCCCAGCCAGGGGAGCAAAGTTTGCCCACACATCTTTACCTAGGAGGTGCCCCAAATTTGGGGTAGTCAAATAAGAAAGGGAGTCCCAGATCAGGGGACAGCAGGACAGCTGTGGACAGAAGGCTGGGAGAAGACAAAACTAGTGCCTCATCTTTCTGGCTGCTCCAAACTCCACTGCAGCTGTGCAGTGTCCCAGGACTCCCCAAAAGCCCCCCTGGAGAGACAGACAGACACACACACACACACACACACACACACACTGTCCTCTGGCACTGACCAAAGAGCTGTAGATACAAGTGGCCACAGCCATGTCCTTGCACAGCCCAGCTCTCAAAAGCAGTGTCCCAAGGGTCCCCAAAGCTCCACACAGATGGCTGTCACTGCATAAGCGCCACAGACCACCTCTTAAAAAGCCACTACCTTGAGATTTGTGGCCAAGGAAGCACTGGGTGAAGTGAAATGGGGCAATAACAGGATCAAAGAGGCATCACCAGCATAGCTGCCAGGGTGCTGGCTCCTGCCACGACCGCCAATGATGGGAGCTAGAGAGGGAAGAAAACAGATGGATCTTGATGCCCTCGGTGATGCCAGCATCATCCAGAGAGGCTGCAAGCAGTCAGTAGGACCCTGAAGTGCATAATTAGAACAGCTCCACATCCACCCTTACCTAGCAGCGTCCTGCTTATGATAAGGGCCGAGGAAGAGCTTTGATCACAACAGATCCTGAGGATGGAGAGTCCCTGCTCCAGAGCCAGGGACCAGGTCACATTAACTGTGGCAGAAGAGAATTTGAAAACCCCAAATTCTGCCTGTTCTTGATAGCTGACCTGGATGCAGCCCTATGTGATACATCTAGGAGGGCTGGAAGTAGAGCAGCAGCAGCCAGCAATGTCCCTTCCACCACTCTGCCTGGGGCTTGTCCACCGGACGCCGAGGGTGGGAAGCTTCCCTGGCTGGCCAGGGGGGACCTGGGGCTGAAGAAATTGTGCAAAGCAAAGCAAGAGCACAAGCTGCTCAGACAACCCCTTGGGCGGGATCTCAGAGCCTCGATATTCTATCCCACGCTGGGAAGTCAGGGGCATCGATCTCAGACGGTAGATCGATGGGTCCTTAGAGCCCCGGGGAGTGTTCCCAGCCGTCCCACGCTCCCTGGTATTTTGGTGACATTTGCCGAGCCGCGCTCTGAGGCCAGATTGATCAGCACTACTACAGAGGCAGCTCCCCCTCTGCAACAGCCGCAGCCCCAGCTCGGCTCAGGCGTCCCGGAGATCAGCAGAGGTGCACGAATCCTGCTCTCATACCTTCCCTGCCGTGCCCTCAGCCCGTCTGGCCCCACAGACCTGTCACAGCAGCAGAGTCAGTGGTATGCCCCTGGTGCCCATCACCCTGGCACCCCTCGGGAGGATGGTCTGGGTTCAGTCCTGTGCTGGGAGCAGAGCTGGGGCCTGGGAGATGCAACCAAGGCACACATCAGACCAGTAGCTATTTTTAATTCTCACTGAAGTTTGGCCTGTGCAAGACAGGGATAGAGAAGAGCTCCCCACATTCCCCAGTGGTGCAGAGGGACACAGTGGAAGAGGAGGGTGGCACTTGGCCAATACGAGACAGAATGGGGAGAGCAGGCTGTATTCGTGGGGCACAGGGACAGGCATGGAGCTGTGCCTCACGGCTGCAGGCAGCCTGCGGCTCTCATCCCATGTTTTGTCCCTCAGGTTCCAGCTCTGAAGGGAGCAGCCATGTTCCTTTCCCTTGCTCTCAAGGGGCTGAGGATGCAAGGAAGGCTGGGAGCAAGGAGCCATACCAGTACCCTGTAGCCAGACACCAGCTGGCACCAGTGAAGGGGTGTGCAAGTAAATCAGGGACACAGAGGTGCCAGAGCCCCGAGTATGTCTCAAAGGAGAAGGCACCCACAGACCCATTTTCTCCTCACTCCATCATGCACAAACCTTTGCTATGGGTCTCAGCCCAAGTGTCCTGATATGGCCCAAGATGCCCAACATCTGCACCCACAGGCTCACCCCACTGGGCTGCAAGGGGTGGGATGTTTTTGGGGATTGCTGACATAGAAGCCAGTTAGCTCCATACCTGGAGGGATGCCCAGCCTTGGCCAGCCCAACTGCTGAGCACAGTGGGTAGAATATATCCAGGTCACAGCACGGCCACTGCTACCATCTTCCCAGAGCAGCGGTGCCGTGAAAATAAGCCTTTTCATCCCAGCAGGACAGTACAGAGAGGCAGGGACCCCTCCATCACTCCTGCCCCACTCCTCACCACGGGAAGGAATGTCACCATCAGATGCACGCTGGTAGTGCAGAAAGGTTGTCCCAGTCCCCCTACATGCTCCCATTCTTCAGCAGAGGGATGTCATGTGGGTGGTGGCTTCGCCCCCCTCCATCTCCTCTGGTTCATATCCCTCGGTGTTGGAGAGGGGCAGCTCATTGGCACTGGGCATGAGCTCACACTCGGTGCTGCGGGTGGTGATGTGGGTGACACTGGGTGAATATTTCCGTGACTGCAGAGGGTGGTGGCCAGGGTGGCACATCACCTCCTTGAACATCTCCCGGAAGCGCGTGGACATCAGGTTGTAGAGGATGGGGTTGGCAGCTGAGCTCAGGTAGAAGAAGACACCCGAGATGATGTGGACGTACTGGAACATGTGGAGCATGTCCATGGTCCAGGTGGAGACGAAGCTCCAAACAAGTCGATCAGTGTGGAAGGGAGCCCAGCAGATCCCGAACACCACCACCAGCATGACTGTGGGGAGCCAAGGAACTGGTGTTACTATGGGTGTGGGGCTCATACCCCTCCCTGGGAACCTCCAGTCCCATTTCAGCTTTGGTCAGAGTAAGGAAGACCCCAAAAATCATGGGAGAGAAGAAGGGGAAGAGAGGAAGGCCCCCCTGAGCTTTTTTTGACTTTTCATGATGGGGCTGGAGGTCTGCACAGGATCTCCTGCCAAGGCTGCTCCAGGTGCTGCTGCACCACATGGCTCTATGCCCCCTCAACAGGTAAGTGGTCCTGCCACTGCCCTGTGGCCATGCAGCATGGCTGGGGGACACTCCCCAGGCACATAGCCTCTGGGCACCCTGCCACCTTCACCAGCAAAGTCCAAGGAGCAAGAGCTATTTGTGTCCTTTCCTTGTGCTCTGGGTTTGGTTTTTTTTTTTATAACTGGGCTCTGCTGATAGAAAGGAGAGGGGTTGATAGATGGGTGGTGGTTGCCATACCCATGCCACACTGCATCTCTGTGGCACATGGGGACAGGTCCCACTTCATGCCCTTCCCAGCTCCAATGCGAGGAAAGCAAAGATACCACTTGTGTAGCACATGGCAGAGAAGCAGCCCTGGCCTTGCTGTTGGCCTGGGTTGGGCAGTCTGCCATCACTGTGCTGTCACGGGGCTGGCAGCACTCAGAGGTCAGCATGCCAAGGACAGACAGCTACCCAGGGGCAGCCAGCTCCTGCGCCTGGTAAGGGGGCCAGAGTCTATGGGGCTGGAGCTGGCAAGGGCAGCAAGGATAGAGAGCAGCGGGGCACAGTGACAGAGGGATGCTCCAGTTCAGCCTTGGGTCAGGACATCACCACCTCAGGATGGCAGCAGTGGCTGCAGGCCCTCTTTAGGAAATACCACCACCACCATGCAAGCTCTGGGCAATGAAGGTTAGGGTCCCCCATTCCAGCTCCTTTCTCTTTCTCACTCTGCATTTTCCTGGATTGAGGTGGGAGGGAGTTGGCATGCGCAATCCCCACCGCTGGATCTGCCTTTGCCCTGACATCCCAAAAGCCAGCCCTGCAACCTTCCTTGGGGGTGACCCAGCCTCAGTTTCCCTTCAGCAGCTTCCCAACACAGCCTTGAAAGATGTCCCCTGGTCCTGCCCACCCCCAGCATGAGAGTCCCCAGCATTGGACTCACACAGCATCTTTGTGACCTGCCTCCTCTTGACTTTCTTCTGCCTCTGGGCATCGTGGCAGTCACGACCACTGCCAGACTTGGCTCTCAAGCTCTCCAGCATCTTTTCTTTCTTGAGCTGCAGGCCAATGAGTAGATAGAGGACACTGATGGTCCCCATAGGCAAGAAGAAGAAGACAATGGTGGTGACCTGGATGATAAGGTTGTAGGTCAAGCGTGGCTTCACCAGGGTGCAGATCTCAGAATCAGGCACTTGCCCCCGGCCAGGCACGTAGAGAGGCTGCAGGCCATGGAGGCTGGTGTTCGGGATGGAGCAGACAACTGACAAGGCCCAGATGGTGATGATGACCCTCTTGGCGTGGTTCCTGGTCACCACATACTTAGCTTTGAGTGGGTGCACCACGGCGATGTAGCGCTCCACGCTGAGGGCGGTGACATTAAGGATGGAGGCAAAGCAGACGGCCTCAAAGAGCAGCGTCTTGAAATAGCAGCCGCTGGCGCCCAGCAGGAAGGGGTAGTTGCTCCACAAGTCGTACAGCTCCAGCGGCATCCCCAGCAGCAACACCAGCAGGTCAGACACAGCCAGGCTGAACAGGTAGTAGTTGGTGGGTGTCCTCATGAACCGGTGCCGAAGGATGACAATGCAGGTGAGTGTGTTGCCCACAGCTCCCACCACAAAGATCAGCAGGTAGATGACACAGACAGGGACAAAGAAGCTGGACCGTCGAGGTCCCAAGTACTTATCCCGTAGCTGCTCCTCTGTCAGGTTGACATCCTTGGGGTCGAACAAGGTCTCTGGGTGAGTCCTGTTGCAGAGATCAGGGTTGATGGGCTCCACAGGAAAGTCTCTTTGGGGCAGGGGGAATTCAGGACCAGAGCAGTTAACATAAGGATTCATGGCTGTGAGAGACAAAGAGCTTTGCAGGATGTTCTCCCAACGCCTCTGCTGCCCCAGCTCCCTCTCTCCCCATTGGTATCAGGTTGCCAGGATACTGTTGACTGTCACAGCTCTGCACTCTCACCCCCATCCTGCCCCAGCCACAGCTTTTCCTTTGAGAAACCACCTCAAACCTCCCTTTGGCTTCTCTCCAGGGTTCCTAAGCTCTTCTTGCCCCATTTTCCATCCACAGACAACCCTGGTGACTTCTCAGTCTACCTTGGCCACTTCGTCCCATCGCTGGGGGGTTGTAAGCAGGGCAGTCCTCTCTCCCTGTTCCCAAAGCAGAGCAGGGTACATTCCCAAACCCAACCCCAATCCTGGCTCCAATTCTACTGTCCATGCAGAAGGGTTGACAGGGAGACTATGAAACAGTCAGAGGGAACACTGATCTTCCAGCCCCAGAAAGACTTACGGCTTGTTGGGAAGATCCAGATGAAGCAGAGGTCCCACCGCCCCTGCACCAGATGGGGTCGGACAGGGGAGGGAGCGTGGGAGGGGATGGAGACTTCACTGCCTTAAGAGGCAGGCTAATGAATTCCTATCGCCGATCTCCCCTCGGAGCTCAGCTCGGAGAGGCTGTCTGCCCTTATCCAGTTTTTTCCTCTTGTCCTCTGGCAGTAGAGAGGTTGGTGGACAAGTCAGCAGGGTGCTGGGTTCTTTTCCGACTGCTGGACAAGCAAGCTCCGATGCAGAGACCCTACCACCTGCCAGGGGCTGGCTCCTTGATTCCAAAGCAGCACTGCTGAAAAGATGCTCTTCAGAATGTTAGAGTATTAATGTTAGAGTAATAAAAACTCCATTGACTCCAAGAGACTGCCAGAGCAAGGCAGCATGGATGTCTCCAGCCCCACCAGCAGCCTTTGCAATGCAGAGGTTTGCCATTTGCGTGGCCTCCGTGGTAAAGGTGCTGATCAATCTTGCTGCCCTCCCGACACTGCCAGGCGTAGGGGCTTGGGCAGTGACCAGCTCTCTGGCCTCATCTGGGGGAGATGCAAACAGGCACAGCAGCTTCTTGGGGCCTCCTTGTTTCCAGACATGCAACCCCCGTGTCACCTGAATGGAGCAAGCACCCATCACTCTTCGGTGGCAGAAAGTTTCTGCACTGGCAGTGTCATCCCTCGCTCCACACCCAGGTCTGTCCCCTCTCTGCGCCCACCAGTCAGTCTGTGCTCCTGCCCGCCCTCTGCGCTGGCACCTCGTCCTGCTGGTACTCCCGGGTGACAGCAATGCTGTGCAGCCATGTGTAGACATGTGCACACATGCATGCAGACATGCACACAAGTGTATGCAATACACACACACCAATGCGCACACGGACAAACTCACGCGTTCCTGCGCCCCACGGACGCGGGGCAGGGCTGCGTGTCCCTGCTCTTCCCGCCGCTCCCCACGCCTCCAGCATGTGCTTTACCGGTCCGAGATCAGCCCGGAGCCTGCGGAGCCCACGGGCGGTTCCTCCCCGCCTCCTCAGCCGCCCGCCCCCTCGCTGCTGCCTGCGGAGAAAGGCTGACGGCTGCGAGGCGGAGGCTCACCGGCTCCGCCACCACCGGGCTCTCCAGCCCGCCCAGGAGGTAAGCGAGGAACACCGGGGAGGGTCGGAGTGAGGGGGACGCGGCTGCGCATCGCTCCTTGAGACGGCAGCGACCACTGCGGGCACTGCCGTCCCGTGGGACTGGCACGGGTGGGTTCATCGGTCCCTTCATCCCCTCCAAGGTGGCAGGACACAAGCGTTCCCGGTCTCCTCCCAGGGTTGACATCTTAAAGCACTGGCATTCCGGGTACCGTCTGCCATTCATCCCGTCCCAGCTCCGTCCTCACCGCGTGTTTGGATGAGCCGGGTGGGATGGAACTGGGAGAGCCTCTCTCAGGGCTGGATTGGCACAGGTGTGACAGAGGTCTTGGAGAAGGAGCCTGGAGAGACCTCCAACCCTGCATCCCTCACTCCTACCTGGGCTGAGCCTCAGCATAGCTCACTGCACAAATAAGCCCAGGACCCATAGCCAGGATATGAGAAGCTGCCTGAATCTGGTGGTCCCCAGCATCAGGAAAGTGCCCTTGGGTTCCTGCACCCCAAATCCCCCTCCTGATGCTAGAACATACAGCACTCGGAGCAGCACAGATCATCCCTCACTTTCTGCCCTGCAGCCCAAGTGCCCAAGGCACCAGTGCCCACATTCCTGGGAGGTTCAGTGCCTGCCATACCACTGTTGAGGGTAGCAAACAGAGCCTGGCTGGCAGTACATTGGTGGGCAAAAAGTCCCGAGGGCCACCAGGCACAGCCCAGCAGTGGGACACACTGCCCCAGAGCACCCCTGGGCTGTGAAGTCCTGGCTACACATTGTAGGGGATATGGCATCCCTTTTCTCTGTTGGGTGGTGAAATAAAGCCAAGGGAGAGCAGCAGGAGACAGTGCTTAATGGGAAGGAGGTGGCAGGTGGTCACAGTGAGCTCAGAGTAGCCCAACACAGTGGGACCTGGTCCTCCAAATCCCTGAAGATATTTTTTCTCTTCAGTTTAATAAGACTCAAAGATCCTAAAAGCTTCAAACATGCCTGGCCTGCCCTCTGCACCCCCTGCCCCTCCACACAAGATGACAGCAGAGGCAAAACCAGCCCGTGGCACAATGGATCAACGGAGCAAGGACTGGATGGTAGAACAAGACCAGAAAAGCTCTGGGACACCTTGGTAACCCTAAGCTGGCCCTGCCTCTGCTCCCAGCAGCGAGCAGACTGCAAACAGAAGGGAGATGGCAAACACAGAGAGGGCAGGAAGGGTCCAGAGCTGCCCCAAGATAGGATTTTCCTCAAATATATCTCCCATAGCAGAGGAGAGGAGCTGCTGAAGCCAAAGGGTTGGAAGTTAAGTGGGTGTGAGCAAGACATTACTCAAGGGAAAAAAACCAGCATGCTGGAAGTAGTGGCTGAAATTGGGAGGGGCAAGAGATGCTGCCCGCTCCAATGGGAGCAAGGAAGGCAAAGAAACCTCATCCCCTCTGGCAATGGAAGCATGCTAAACCCCAGGGCTTTATGGCACAGGGCTGGTGAGAACAGGGACAGGACGCAGGGACAGCAGCAGGGCAATGCTGTCGGGGGCTCAGCAGAGCTGGCTCAACAGATGCTGGGGTGGGCAACAGCGTCAGGGAGCTGGCACACGGCAAGCCACAGTGCCTGGATGGCACAGCCAGAAACAGTAGCTGAGGGGCACGGATTTCTGTCCCTGCCTCCAGATTGTGCACAGGCTGCTTTTTCTCCAGAGCTGTCCAAAGTAAGGGATTAATTCGTGTTGGTTCAGGGGCAAGTTGTGCAGCACCACCGAGACACCAGGACACTGAACAAAAGCCCACTGAGGTACTGCACTGAAGATGAAGCACTCCTGAAAATATCTCTCTCGTCCTCCATCCTTTCTCTCTCCCTTCCATTCCGCTTCTCCCCTCCTCCCCCCCGCCCCCTGCCATTTTCTGGCGGCCCTGCTGAGCACATGCAGCCAGCTCCCAGCGGAGTCCCAGCTGCTCCCTAGGTTCTGTGCACCCTGGCAGAGGCATCTGCCCCATGCTTTGCAGTTCCCTGCATGCAGCCACAATGCCTCCTATCTTTATCATGTTCCTTGCCCCTGCCCAGATTTTGCTGCAGGGCAGTCCTTGGAGCTCTGCACCTGCATCCTTCTCCCTGCAGGGACACCCTTGGGGGTAAGGAAACATCTGCTGGGACAGGGACATTTGGAGGCTGCTTGGGTTGGAGCAGAGTAATTAAGATGCTGCCAAGCACTTACCAAATTTCAACATCTGTTTCCCTGCAGTATCCTTCTCTAACTGAAGACAATGGGCATGCAAGTAAGGATGGTCCACAATGAGCAAGGACTAGACAGAGGTTGATTCACTCAGAGCTGAACAGATCAAGATTCCATCTATCCCCCCTCAAATTGCCAGATCATAGAATCATAGAATCATAGAATGGTAAGGTTGGAAGGGACCTCAAGGATCATCTAGTTCCAACCCCCTGCCATAGGCAGGGACACCTCCCACTAGTAGAGGTTACTCAAGGCCTCATCCAATCTGGCCTTGAACACATCCAGGGAGGGAGCATCCACAACCTCCCTGGGCAACCTGTTCCAGTGCCTCACCACCCTTACTGTAAAGAACTTCCTCCTAACATCTAGTCTAAATCTCCCCTCTGCCAGTTTAAGCCCATTGCCCCTTGTCCTGTCATTGCAGGACCTTGTAAATAATCCTTCCCCAGCCTTCCTGTAGGCCCCCTTCAGATACTGGAAGGCTACTATCAGGTCCCCTCGAAGCCTTCTCTTCTCCAGGCTGAAGAGCCCCAACTCCCTCAGCCTGTCCTCATAGGAGAGCTGCTCCAGCCCTCTGATCATCTTTGTGGCCCTCCTCTGGACCCGCTCCAACACTTCCATGTCCTTCCTGTGCTGAGGGTTCCAGAACTGCACACAGTACTCCAGGTGGGGTCTGACGAGAGCAGAGTAAAGGGGCAGAATCACCTCCCTTGCCCTGCTGGCCACGCTTCTCTTGATGCAGCCTAGGACTCGGTTGGCTGTCTGGGCTGCATGTGCACACTGCAGACTCATGTTGAGCTTTTCATCAACCCAGACTCCAAGGTCCTTTTCCTCAGGGCTGCTCTCCAGCCATTCACCACCCAGCCTGTATTTGTGCTTGGGATTGTGCCTACCCAGGTGCAGGACCTTACACTTGGCCTTATTGAATTTCATCAGGTTGGCCTGGGCCCAACTCTCCAGCCTGTCCAGGTCCCTCTGGATGGCATCCCTGCCCTCTAGCAAGTCGACTGTGCCACACAGCTTGGTGTCATCTGCAAACTTGCTGAGGGTGCACTCCATTCCTCTGTCCATGTCACTGACAAAGATGTTAAACAGCACTGGTCCCAGCACTGACCCCTGAGGGACACCACTTGTCACTGGTCTCCAGGTGGACATTGTGCCGTTGATCGCCACTCTCTGGGTTCGACCATCCAGCCAATTCCTTATCCAGCGAGTGGTCCATCCATCAAGTCCATGCTTTTCCAGTTTGGTGACCAGGATGTCATGTGGGACAGAGTCAAATGCTTTACTCAGGTCCAGGTAGATGACATCAGCTGCCTTTCCCTTGTCCACTGTCGCTGTGACTTCATCATAGAAAGCCACTAAATTTGTCAGGCAAGATCTGCCCTTGGTGAAGCCATGCTGGTTCCCACCAATCACCTCTGCTTTGTTTTCCATTTGCCTTAGCAGGACTTTCAGCAGGATCTGCTCCATGATCTTGCCAGGCACAGAGGTGAGGCTGACTGGTCTGTAGTTTCCAGGGTCATTCTTTTTACCCTTCTTGAAGATGGGTGTTATGTTTGCCCTTCTCCAGTCAGCAGGAACTTCACCAGTCTGCCATGACTTTTCAAATATGATGCACAGTGGTTTGGCAACTTCATCTGCCAGTTCCCTCAGGACCCGTGGGTGGATCTCATCAGGCCCCATGGACTTGTGCACATTCAGGTTTCTTAGGAGCTCATAAACATCATCTTCTACTATAGTAGGCAGATTTGCCTGCTCCCAGTCCTCACTTTTACCCTCTGCAACTTGGACATTGTGGTTGGAGCCCTTGCTGTTAAAGACTGAGGCAAAGAAGTCATTGAGCACCTCAGCCTTGTCCTTGTATCTTGGCTTCCAGGTGTTGAGAGATCCCCTGTCATGTGTATGGTTCAGTTCTCCTGGCTCAGACTTTACTGGGACACCAGAACCACTGGACCAGAGCTCTTTCTGCCTTTGCTTCCCTTTTTCCTCCACTATTGTCACCAGTCTGCTGGAACATCCCCCATAACTAGGGCCTAAACAGCTGCTCCTGCCCTACCTGCTGTCATAGTTCCTTGGGAAGAGTTGGCGGCTCTCAAGGTCTGCGCATCACTTCTCTCCCTCAGCATCTCTGTTTCTTGGTATTCTCAAACCCCTGTGGGCCTGACAGCACTTCAGAGTCATCCACTGTATTTTTCAAATTTCTGGTAAAGCAAATAACCAGGAGAATACAACTTCTTTCCACTAGTGCTACCTGCCACTTAAAGAGGATGAACTGCACATGGGAGCATGACCCTTCAGTCTATTACCCTTATCAAACACTTCATTGTATTAACCCTGCCTGAAAGGAAAAGCCATCAGCCTCAAAACCCACTCCTCATCACAACATATTGGCCACCTTGACCTGGCTGTCTCCAGCTGGCTGGAACATCTCTTGGCTGGGCTGGAACTTTCAGCAGCAAAGTAGTAAGACTGCAGCACTCACGAGGCTCCCTACATAGCTCCAGTCAGAGGGATTTCCTCCAGTCTCCCTGCTGCACATCCATCCCTCCCTGTCAGAAGGCCAGGGCCACCTGGCTGTTTTCAAGGGCACATCACTCTGGGTAATTGCAGGACAGGCCAGCAAAGTCTTTTACAGAGCTCTGCTCCATTCTCCAATTTCTTCCCCTTTTCAGTTTTAAACACCACCTTCTTGTCCTGAGCACAAAACGGCACCGAGCCACAGAGTGACACTGCATCTGAGAGGCAAACTGAGGGAAAGACAATCACTTGTCCCCTCCGTGCCACCCTGCAGCAGGTAAGAGCCAGCAGGGCGAGTCCATCAGTGTTGCTGAAGCAAGGGGACAAGCAGCCCCTTTGCAGGTTATTGCTGTAACAAATCTTTCTGGGTAGGGATGGACTGAACAGGGTTATGAAGCTTCAGAACAATAATTAACCCTTTGCCCCCAGAGAACAAATAAATCTCTTGGCCACAGAGATGTAGGAGTTTCTGTCCCTGCTGGGAGCTGCCTACTCAAAGGAGGCCCTCTTTGATCATTTGGAAGTGAGAGGTTCAGAGGACACCTCGCAGAGCAGGAGGATGCTCATTACAGTCCTCAAGATGGGGAAGGGTCACTCAGACCTGCAGGACACCAAACAGACCTGGATTTAGATAATGCTGCAGTAGCATAGCTGGGGGTGAATGCAAGTCACTGAGGTGACCTTTCCAAAGCAGAGCTGCTGTCATTTACCCAGCAGAGCTCACCCAAACATTTTTGTCTGTTGTGGGACACCCTTTTCTAGTAACTTTTTGCTCATCGTCACTGTTTATTTCCAGCTACTAACTTTCTAGACATCTTTTGCCACTATGCAAAAGCTATTCCCACTTCCAAAAATCTCATCTCGGCATCATTACCTCCCTTTCCCAGTCCTGTGCAGTTGAAGCAGGTAACTTCACCTCTCCCAGTAGAGCCAACTCTTTCTGGATTGCCAAGTCCCCTTTTCTGAGCTACTTGTATCTTCCCAGCACCCATTCCAGGATGCAAGTCCTCAGCAAAGAACCGTCACTCCCTCAGGAGAACTAACCACATCCCTGGTGGTTTCAGGGCAGGTACCCCTGCAGCAACCATTGCACCTAAAGCCCCATGACTCATCTAAGAAATTACAGAGAAGGGGCATTTCTCCTCCATACCAAAATGCATTGAAAGGAGAAAAGAAGCTGGGGCAGCAGGGTGGGGGAGGATATGAAAAACAATCATTTCAGTGTTTACTGGGATGAAAGCAATCAACTTCCTAAGGAACTACAGAATTGGACTCTGCTCCACACCACATGTTCCCCAGAGTCTACTGAGGGGTGGGAGTATGAGGAAGACAACCACTCTCTAAGCAGGTATCCAGGCTCCATGGCAACTACAATTTTGCTAATCAGGGCAGGCACAGATTTGAAATGCTCTTTACCTGGCAGGAGCATTGGGCTTTTCCAGGTCCCCTCCAGCCCGAGTGACCTGTAGGTGTTGTCTTGTCACCTACAATGACAGAGCAGGATGAGAGCTGGCTGCAGCTAGGGCATCCCTGTGAGAAGCCACATAATGCTGCATCCCTCATCCAGCACAAGGGTGGAAGCTGTGCTTTTTTGTAAGGAGCCCAGGATGAATTGCCCAAGACCAAAAAAACATCAGGTTATTTCTTCCCAAGCTGTAGATGTGTCCATCAGCCAGGGCTTTGCTAAAAACATGTAATTTTCCTGCCTCCCTCTCACCAGGATGCTGCCCAATGGTTCCATGTGAGGTCAGAAAAGGTAGCAGAGCAGATGCTGGCACCAAGAGCAGCAATGGAGATGGCATTCTGTACGTCTTTACAGCATTCCTGATGGGGAGGGGTGCAGCTGCAAGCAGAGAGGTCTCACATCCCCCAACCCCATGCTCAGAGCATGGCTACTGCCACATTTTCCTTAACCTGGAAAACACCAGCTTGTGGAGAATGAGAAGCAGCCTGCAGCAGGTCCCAGGCCTATGGCAAAGCAGTCTGCAGGGCCCAAGGAGCAGCAAATAAGCCACAATGGAAATCCCTTGTTCTGGTTGAAAGCAGCTCCGTGGCAAAATCTGTGACACACTCCATGGACAGAAGAGACTTGGAGCCTGGCCAAACCAGGTCCCCCTTCACTCAGCAACACAGTCAAGCCAAATGACACTCACCAGCTGAAAATAACTCAGACAACTCCTAACGAGCTTGGGATCACCCTAGTATCCCACCCAATCCATAACGAATTTGGGATAATCAGCTACAGCAAGACTTTCTCTGGAACACATTTAATTAGACCATGGATCCAGGGCATCTTCCCAAGCTTCAAGTCACCTTATGGCCATGAGTTATCAAAAACCCTCTCAATTTCAGAAAATTTATTGAGGATAGACTCCATCCCCTGCCCTCATCTAGGTTGTTGATGAAGATGTTTAATAAAGACTGGAGGTGGTACTGACCCCTGAGGAGCACCACTAGCTACAGGCCTCCATCTGGACTCTGTGCCACTGCTCACCACCCTCTGAGCTGTTTTAAAGCCCTAATCCACCTCAATCCACCCCACTTATCTAACCCATACTTCCTGAGCTTACCTATGAGGATGTTACAGGAGATGGTGTCAAAAGCCTTGGTGATGAGATAAGAGCCTCTCAGCTTGATTTCCACACTCAGAAAGAAACTGGAATGAATACTTAAACACGCTGCCTGCATGCATTGAGGACAGCCCCATATCTCAGAAGCACAGCAGATCCAGTTGCACTGCTTCACAGTTTGCATTCTGTTGGAAGAGACTCTCAAAGGTGCAGTAAGCAGGGACACCTCCAACTAGATCAGACTATCTAGCAGGACCGTAGTTAGTGGGTGAAAGCTGTCAGGCTTGCACAGCATCACCTCAGGAAAACTTCCATTGCTGTCCAGTATGAAACTGAAGAACAGGCTCTGGAGTGACAACCTCACCCTCGCCTGGACCTGCTGCTATCCCCATTCCAAGCTGAAAAGCAAGAGCAGCCCCTACCTCCCCATTAAGTACAGCCACTCCTCTCTTCCCTCCCATCCTCTTTATAGCCCTGGGAGGCACCCACAGCTGCACCAGGGTGGGCAGCACCTGAGTAAAGGGATGGGCTGAGTTAACCCTTTGCTCACCAACCACTAGTTCGTGCTCTAGAGAGGGCTTCAGACAATCGTGCATCCATATGTTTCAACTGCCCAGTCCCACTCCATTTCACTGAATCCACTTTCCAGTGGCTCAGGTTTCCCTCTGCCACTTTGGCTCTGAGTCAGTTCCTGCTTTCTCTGCTTTTCCCTCCTTGAAGTGTCCCAGAAAGGTAGGCATCTTTCCCTAGCCCATCTGGCCCACAAGAAGACTTGGAGCATGCACACCCTGCTTCCAGCATCTCTGAGACTGGTGGGAAAGGTTTGGGGCACAAATAGTCTTTAAAAGAGTTTCCCCTCCACTGGCCCTGCAACTCTCAGATAGAGCTTCCTGGCTAGACTTGGTAGTCTCCCTGAAGTGTCTTGGCCTCTGTTCGCTTTCTATGACCCAAAGTCCCTAGAAGCTGGGCATTTCCAGCCATTCCACTGAGAAGGCAGGATTAAATGCTGGAGTTTGATGGGATTTTCTCTCACTGGCTGTGCTAGACTGCTCTGGCAGCAGTGCTGAGTGGCAGCCTAGTGCTGCCTACCTGGATCTGACCCAGAACCCGTTTATCCAATGATTTTTCCTGGCCCACAGCCTCATTCCTTCTTGCTGACACTGTGGCAGTGCCCTGCTCTCAGCCCCAGTCTCTGATATGCCCAAAATCTCCCTCATGCACGTGAGGGACCCACAGATCTTCCAGCCACTGTGGGAAGCAGCAGTTCTCAGCAGAAAACAGGAATGTGCAGAGGACTTTGGTGGATTTAGACATGTGGCCAAAACGTAGTACCTGACTTACACAGGGCTGGGGTGAATCCCATCCCACATGGCTGCTGCTAATAACAGGCTTTAAATAAATGAGCAAACGCTGGGCAAAAGAGAGAGATTTTCCTCTGGCACCATGGAGCATCATCTGCAATACCTCTCCAACTCTCCCTCACTTCCCATCCTCATCTGGCACATTATTTCCACCCCTTTTCCCACCAAGAATGTGTCCAACACTACCCACACCCAGGGAATGATGAGGTGTGAATGGGAAAGAGCTTCTGGTATGACCTCATGAGCTGCCATTCCAAGAGCTCCAGGAGCATTGTTTCAAACTTCCCTTTCTCGTGTTTTACATCTGCATTAATTCAGACTAATTACATCTACTATGAAGTGATCAGAGCAGGGTTTCTCCACCCTCATTTTGAGTTTGGACATGATGCTGGGTGATGAAGTGGGAGGAACCTGCTTGTCAGAGAGGTGATTTGGAGCCATGTCAAGGTGCAGGGAACACTCTCTTTGCTGCTGCACAGAATCACAGAATGGTGGGGGTTGGAAGGGACCTCTGGAGATTATCTAGTCCAAACCACTGCTAAAGCAGATATACTTAGATCAGGTTGCACAGGAACATGTCCAGGCAAGTTTGGAAAGGCTCCAGAGCAGGAGACTCCCCAACGTCTCTGAGCAGCTTGGTCCAGTGCTCCACCACCCTCAAAGTGAAGTTTTCCCTTAAGTTCAAGTGTTGTAGTTTGCACCCATCGCCCCCTGCCCTGTCAGTGGCAACCACACAAAAGAGCCAGCCTCATTCTCTCGATGTGCATTGACAATATCCCCTCTGTCTCTTCTTTCCCAGGATGTTTCCAGATAGCCACAGATTCACCCCACAGGCAACTGGGCTGAAGCAGAGTGCTGGCGACGGGGTACGTCCCCCGGGACAGGAGCTGTGAGCCCCCCCGGGATAGGAACCCCGAGCTCCCGTGACAGGAGCTGTGAGTCCCCGGGACAGAAGCTACGAGCCCCCGGGACAGAAGCTGTGAGCTCCTGGGACAGGAACTGCGAATTCCTAGTACAGGAGCTGTAAGCCCCCGGGACGGGAGCTGGGATCTCCCCGGGACGGGAGCTGGGATCTCCCCGGGACAGGAGCTGTGAGCCCCTGAGACAGGAGCTGCGAGCCCCCCGGGACGGGAGCTGCGAGCCCCCCGGGACAGGAGCTGTGAGCCCCTGAGACAGGAGCTGCGAGCCCCCCGGGACGGGAGCTGCGAGCCCCTGAGACAGGAGCTGCGAGCCCCTGAGATAGGAGCTGCGAGCCCCCCGGGACGGGAGCTGCCAGTTCCCCAGGACAGGAGCTGTGAGNAGCTCCAGGAGCATTGTTTCAAACTTCCCTTTCTCGTGTTTTACATCTGCATTAATTCAGACTAATTACATCTACTATGAAGTGATCAGAGCAGGGTTTCTCCACCCTCATTTTGAGTTTGGACATGATGCTGGGTGATGAAGTGGGAGGAACCTGCTTGTCAGAGAGGTGATTTGGAGCCATGTCAAGGTGCAGGGAACACTCTCTTTGCTGCTGCACAGAATCACAGAATGGTGGGGGTTGGAAGGGACCTCTGGAGATTATCTAGTCCAAACCACTGCTAAAGCAGATATACTTAGATCAGGTTGCACAGGAACATGTCCAGGCAAGTTTGGAAAGGCTCCAGAGCAGGAGACTCCCCAACGTCTCTGAGCAGCTTGGTCCAGTGCTCCACCACCCTCAAAGTGAAGTTTTCCCTTAAGTTCAAGTGTTGTAGTTTGCACCCATCGCCCCCTGCCCTGTCAGTGGCAACCACACAAAAGAGCCAGCCTCATTCTCTCGATGTGCATTGACAATATCCCCTCTGTCTCTTCTTTCCCAGGATGTTTCCAGATAGCCACAGATTCACCCCACAGGCAACTGGGCTGAAGCAGAGTGCTGGCGACGGGGTACGTCCCCCGGGACAGAAGCTGTGAGCCCCCCCGGGATAGGAACCCCGAGCTCCCGTGACAGGAGCTGTGAGTCCCCGGGACAGAAGCTACGAGCCCCCGGGACAGAAGCTGTGAGCTCCTGGGACAGGAACTGCGAATTCCTAGTACAGGAGCTGTAAGCCCCCGGGACGGGAGCTGGGATCTCCCCGGGACGGGAGCTGGGATCTCCCCGGGACAGGAGCTGTGAGCCCCTGAGACAGGAGCTGCGAGCCCCCCGGGACGGGAGCTGCGAGCCCCCCGGGACAGGAGCTGTGAGCCCCTGAGACAGGAGCTGCGAGCCCCCCGGGACGGGAGCTGCGAGCCCCCCGGGACGGGAGCTGCGAGCCCCCCGGGACAGGAGCTGTGAGCCCCTGAGACAGGAGCTGCGAGCCCCTGAGACAGGAGCTGCGAGCCCCCCGGGACGGGAGCTGCGAGTTCCCCAGGACAGGAGCTGTGAGCCCCATGCCAGTCCACGGAGGGACAGACACGGGTTTTCCCTCTGGACCGTGTGACGGCCGGCAGGGACCTCCCTGGTAGGTTGGCTTGCAAGGCACACGGAGGGGTGACGGTGCCAGATCGGCGGCCTCAGGGCTGAGGCGTGCCGGGTGCCGTGTGACAGTGCCGCGCCCGGCTTCGCGGCACTCTGGCTCCCTCTGGTGGAAAAAAAGGAGCTCCGACGTGTCTCGTAGCCAGGGGCCACCACGGGCCACCTACTGCCACCGCTGGTATGGGGCTTCCGGGCACGGCTAGCATTTGCCTGCATGTCCACTGTACCACCGTGGTCGCCGAGGTGTTTGCGTGTGTTTATGTGTATGTGTATATGTCGCACTATGACCAGATTTGCAACCCCCAGAGACACTGGCGGGCATGGTTGCAGCTGGTGGGGGGAAGACCCTGGGGACATGCTTGCACAGTGACCTCCTGGGAAATGGGGGTCCTGGAGTAGGTGTGTGGAAAGAACTGGGGTGTTTGCTGGAAAAATGTGGAAGAAGGAACATGAAATGAGGGAGGAAAATACTTTTTAAAGGTCCCCTAGACCAACAGCCCTGCAATGAGCAGAGACATCTCCAATTAGACCAGGCTGTTCAGAGAGACCCATCCAACCTGAGCTTCAATGTTTCTGAGATGAGTGCTTTTATCACCTCTCTGGGCAACCTGTGCCAGTGTGTCACAACCCTCACTGTAAAAAATGTCTTCCTTCTGTCTAGTCTAAATCTCCCCTCTTTTAGTTGTAAACAATCACTACTTGTCCTGTTGCAGCAGTCCCTACTAAAATACTGTCCCCACCTTTGTTACAGGCCTCCTTTAAGTACAAAAAAACTGCTATAAGGTCTGTGCAGGCCTTCTCCAGACTGAACAACCCCAACTCTCTCAGCCTGTTCTCACAGGGGAAGTGTTTCAGCCCTCGGATCAGTTTTGTGGCCTCTTCTGGACCTGCTCCAACAGGTCCAAATCTTTCTTGTGCTGAGGACTCCAGAGTTGGACATAATGCTGCAGGTGGGGTCTCACCAGGATGGAGCAGACAACCAGAACCACCTCCTTCAACCTGCTTACCGTGCTTCTTTTGTTGCAGCCCAGGATACAATTTGTCTTCTGGCCTGTAAGTACGCATTGCCAACTCATGTCCAGCTTTTCATCCATTGGTATCCCAAAGTCCTCCTCCACAGGGCTGCTCTCAATCCCTTAGAATCACAGAATCAGACAGGGTTGGAAGGAATCACAAGAATCATCTAGTTCCAAACCCCCTGCTATGGGCAGGGACACCTCACACTAGATCAAGCTGTCCAGAGACTCATCCAGCCTGGCCTTAAACACCTCCAAGGATGGGGCTTCCACCACCTCCCTGGGCAACCCATTCCAGGGTCTCACCACCCTCATGTTGAAGAACTTCTTCCTAATATCCAGTCTGAATCTACCCATTTCTAGCTTTGTTCCATTCCTCCTAGTCCTATCACTACCTGACATCCTAAAAGGTCCCTCCCCAGCTTTCTTGTAGGCCCCCTTAAGACACTGAAAGGTCACAATAAGGTCACCTCGAAGCCTTCTCCTCTCCAGACTGAACAGCCCTAACTAAGCCCTCAGTCTTTCCTCATAGGAGAGGTGTTCCAGCCCTCTGATCATCTTCGTGGCCCTTCTCTGGACATGCTCCAGCACATCCATATCCCTCTTGTAATAGTGGCTCCAGAACTGGAGATGCACTGCAGTGGGAGTGATGAGTTGGGAAAGGGAAAAGGCAGGCAGTGGGCAAGGTCGCGGGGGAGCGTGAGACGGTAGGAAGTGGACATAAACCCCCTTGGTGTTCGTGACAGCCTGAGAAAGCCACATAGCCCAGGCTGCTGCCTCGGGTCAGAGAAGGCTGTGGAGTGCAGGGACAGGGATGAGGGGTGTGTGGAAGTGTCGTGTGTCCACACGATGGCACCAGACCCAGAGTAGTGTCCCCAGCTCGGGTGGAAAGGTAGGACCCTGTCCCCGGGCCTCGGGGCTATGTAACACCGCCCCTGGGAGAGATGACGTCTTTTTTGGTAGTTTCCTACTCGTGGCGGGGGGGTGGGGGGTGGGGTGTGGATGTCAGAGTAAGGACTGTGCAACAGCTCTCTGCCAGCAGCTCCTCTGCATTCCTCCAGCTTTGGATGCTGCCTTAAAAGAAGGGAGATGTTTAAAGCCTACTCCTTATTTCTTTGCTGCATCCCCTGGTCTCATTTGCTGTTTCCTCTCTCTACAAACTTCATCTGTGTCAGGTGTGCACACATCCACCCTACCTGGCCCACGGTTCCTGCTGCAGGGGCCGAGCCTCCCACTTCCTACCTCCCTATCCTATCAGACAACCCAGCACCCCACGCCCTGGGAAGGAGTGAGGCAGTGAGTGGGGGCAGGTGCCATAGGGATGGATCTTGCTTTGTGCTCCAGCAGTTGTCAGGATTCAGTGCTCCAGGTCTGGTAGATGAGGGCTTTGTTCATTGTGTCATGTCCACAGTACCCTGGGCTAGGCTGGAGACCACCAGAGAGGGCTTGGGAGTATGATGACAATGCTGATGGCATCCCTATAAATCACCCAGGTTAAACCATATGCTGTGCAAGGGTCCCAGATGATCCTGCACAGACTCGGTGCCAGCAGGATTAGACCCCAAACCTCTCAGTGGGCAGCCAAGCTAGCCTCCATCCCCAGCACAGCCCTGTGTGCAAGCAGTGGCTGTGAGCCAGGATCCCTGCTGCTCCTCCACCAGCTGAACTCTTCACAAGGGATATAGAGACTTCCATCTCTCCTCACTGCAGCCAGGTTTCCACCTGAGCCTCTTCCCATAAGGCAACATGCATTAGTAGAGGATGAGGTCTCCAGAGGAGGAGGGGAGCCCAGAGCAGGCTTGAGGTTCCTCTGATGGACTTCCCCCTTTGCCCACGTGCTTCAGCAACATGGGGCCTTTCTGCTGCTCACAGCTTCACCTGTTGCAGTTTGCATAGGCCCAGCGTGGCATTTTCCTTGTTGGTCACTGCAGTGGTCCAGGGAGTCCCACACCACAGCAATGCACACAGGCCTTCCTGTGCCATCAGGAGGACACACACACATGCCAGACAGGGCTACAAGTCCCTTCCACATCCTGCTCCAACCCTCACAGCCAGATCCATCAGCTCTGCAATTTTAGCAGACAAACTCTTCTCTGTTCTCCCCACAGCTGTCCCCTACTCTGTGTAGTCACCAGATCTCCCCATCTCCATCCCCGTCCTCATCTCTGTGCCCATCCTCTTCCTCCTCCAGGAGCTCCCAGCCCCAGTAAACTCAGCAGCTATCTAACCAGGAGTGAGCCAAGATCCTGTCAGAGCAAATGGTGTCTCATCCCATCCTCACACTCCTCCGTCTGCCCATCTCCACCTGCCAGCTCTTGTCCAACATCCTGACTGGCAGCACCCTGACAGCAAGGTCTGCCCTTTCCCAGTCCCTCTGTCCCACCTGTGCAGGGTGGAAATTTGGCCCAAAGGTTGCTGAAATAAGCCAGAGGCTGGGGGCTCCCTGGAGCAACGTGACACACTGCAGGACACTTGGTTTGGCTGAACCCAGGGTCTCACCAAGAGATGTTGAGCTTATATTAACCCTGGGCAACCCCTTTTCCACTCTGCATCCCTAGGAAAGGTCAGGCTGCATATCCCAGCTTTCCCTGTCTCGCTGTCCAACCAAGCTGGATGCTGCCTTCCTGCCTGGCTCCCACTAAGTAGCTTTGGCTAAATCCTAGGTCAGAGGAAGTTGCTAATCCCTGCAGTTTCACGGCTGGCAACGACAGGCAGTACCTTCAGGGGTGGCATGGCAAAGAGACAGGGCAGGTCCCCGGGGAAAAGGGGCTCTGAGCAGGCCTGAGGGTCCAGGTCTACCAGTCTGGATGAGTGAACCCATCAGGCTGTCACCCCGCCTGGCCCAGCCAGGGTCCCAGGGCCGGCAGCAGGCGGGAGCAGGGATTTGTGTCTCGGAAGGAGCAGCTCCGTTGCTTTCCGCCAAGCAGATGTCAGGGCTTAGTGATAAACCGCCTGCAGCAGGAGCACAGGCTGCGGGAGATGTAAAACCCGTGGCCTCCCAGCGGCCACAGACACCGGCACCAGAGCAGAAACTGCTTGCTGGTCAATACCACTCTGGTGGGGCACATCGCCCTCAGCCCACCCATGTCCCCCTCCCGACAGCTGCCCGTTTTCACGGAGGAGTGCGTTTTCACGGGGGATGAGAGCACTTTCCCGACGCAGACAGCTTTTCCGCCAGGATTTCTAAAAATAGTAACTCAGGCAGAGCCAAAAAAAGCTTTATTTTCCGTTTTTCACTCTTTTAAATGCGAACCTCTCACCGTTTCCCCGGGACAACACCCCTCTCCCCGCGCCGTGCCAGTGCCCCTTCGCGGGGCCGCCCTCCCGCAGTCCGCCCCGCCCGGCCCCGGGGGAGGCCCCGCATTCCCCCC
>VWZE01018304.1:136488-148395 GCA_013396675.1 Eubucco bourcierii
AAAAAAAAAAAAAAGAAAAAAGCAAACCGACGAGGAACACACCGGAGTGGAAAGTGCAAACCAACCCCTAGCACCGGAAAAACCAACCCCGAGGATGCAGCAGGCAGCGCATCGCTGCCCCCACCCCGCGCCTGCAGGGCTGGAGGGCGCCCGCAGGACTTCGCCAGCTGAGCGGAGAGGCCGAGCCGGAGAAGCTGGAAATGGCAAAACCTGCTGTGAAAACAAACTCGCTGATGCCAGGCCTGGCGACATGGGGACAGGAGGGTCGGGCGGGTGTTCACGCCCTGCTCCGGCCCCGGCCCCTCTCCAGCCGCTAGCCTTCCCTGTCTGGCCTCCNACACACCGGAGTGGAAAGTGCAAACCAACCCCTAGCACCGGAAAAACCAACCCCGAGGATGCAGCAGGCAGCGCATCGCTGCCCCCACCCCGCGCCTGCAGGGCTGGAGGGCGCTCGCAGGACTTCGCCAGCTGAGCGGAGAGGCCGAGCCNGAAAGGGTTGCTGGCATCCATTTGGATAGAACGCCCCTGAAGAGCAAGAGGGATTTGGGGTGGTGGTTTTTTTTTTTTGTTGTTGTTGTTGTTGGTTTGGTTTGGTTTGGTTTTTTTGAGGGGGGGGGGGGGGGTGTCCGGGGAGCTGTGTTTTTCCAGCTCGTCGGCAGGGGGGATGCTTGTACCGAATAATCCATCCGTTTTGGCCAGGATATTGGCCCCCATCCCGGTTCCCCTGCTCCTGTCCTGGGGGCTGCGGGCAGGCAGGTGTTCGGCGAGTTGCCAGACCCCAGGACCGGTGGGGAACTGCCCCTGGTGACACCGGCAGCAGCACAGCAGAGCGGAGCTGCTGCCGGATTCAGCCCACGAGGCGCAGGGCAATCCCCTTCATCCCACCCCACGTGTGGGAAGTGGCCTCCCACCCCGCCAGAGCCTCTGTGAAGGGTCCTGGGCAGGAGACGGATGTTTTGGGGCTCGATGGAGCACGTTTAGTGTTCAGGGTGGCAGGATAGCCTTGCCTGCTTCAGAGAGGCTGCAGCAGGTACAGTCAGGGTACTCCTACAGGTGTGTCTTCAGTAGCCAATTGTTTAGCCAAGGATTATTTTGGCTCTGCAGGCCCCATGCACATGCACATGACTACACACACAAACTGAGACACAGGGAAAAATTTACACAGAAAGAGACCAGGACAGACACAGACCCCTGTTGTAGTCCCTGTCCCCAACCCGGAGTGCCTTGGAGCATGAGCCACACTCCTCATAGACCTCTCACGCTGCATTCCCTGCTTCAGCCAGCCTGCTGTCGCCAAGCTTCTGAGGCTAGCACACACCCAGTCCCCAGCAGTGCTGGTCACCAGCCTTGGCTCTTGGGAGTGCACCACAAAATACTGGGGTCTTCATCCCAGCAGCAGGATTTGGGCTGTTTTCACCCCTTCATCCTCTGGGTGTCAAACTGTGACCATAGAGAGATGAAGAGCAGGAATGGGAAAACGGCTTCAGCCTGGGTGCTTTAAAAAGTGCCCCAGGCTTGAGTTTGAAGTGTTCCTGACCTGGTTTTTCTTAATAGTTTTTGGGATTTGCATGTGAAGCATCACCCTATAGTGCTGGGCACATTCTGTCAGGAGCAAAGCTGCAGGGGAAGCACCAAGTGGTGTCTGTATGCAGGTGGGAAGCATGAGCACGTGTGTGTATGTGTGTGTGTAAGGCAGAACAGAGCCCAGGCAATTGCTACAGGGAGGACAGGGTTCACCAAGGAAGTGAGGTGTACTGGTCCAGGCGGGAGAGTGAGCATCACAAGAAATGCAAATCCCAAGCCCTTCTTCTCCTTTGAATTTCTACATGGGCAGCACTTACATCGGGCAAGTAAGTTTGTGGGTGAAGAGGCAAATGCCTCACCATAGCCCCCAGCCCATTCTGTTTTGCTTGGTGGCTAAGCTCTGCCTACCTCCCTGAGTGCTGGGCAGCAGTGCACCAGGATGAAGAGCCATGAGCTGTTCAGTAATGTCTCCTCTTCTTGTTAACTGCACAGACAAAATAACGCAGTGACTCCTCTCTCGATACTGTGGCTGTTGTCTCATGCCCATGTGAAGAATTCCCTTTGGCAATGCCAATGGAGATGGAGTCTGATGCTGTGGCCTCATCCCCTCTCTGTGCATCTTCTGTTGGACTCATAGGCAGCTCTGCCTGTGCAGCTGGTATCCTCCAGGCACAGAAGCCAGACTGGCACCATCCAACCTGTCTCAAGCCTGTTCACCTACCAATACAAGGCAAATTTTAATTTGAAGTAGTGACCCAGGAGCCCCCTAAACTGCTCTTCCCCTTCAGCCCCTGTGTAGTCTCCAAAGCAGGGCTTGTCCCCAGACTGTGAGTGACACACATTAAGGGCAGGATGGCTCTTGCAGCTGCTGACAACGGGGCAGACCCAGTCATGGTGATCAGCAGGTATACAGAAGAATAAATAAGGCCACATCATACACAGGCTGTATCCAGGCTCTGTTTCCTTGATATCTCTTTTTGTTTTCCTACAGGGAGCCTGACTCGCCTCCAGATTTCTGCTGCTGCTTTACAGATAGGTAAAAAAATAGAGGGATTCTGATCAGGCTGGCTTCTTGGGGACCAGGATTAACCCCAGAGCTGAACTGTCTGGGTTAGCAGTGCTCAGGGCTCCCCAGAAGATAGCACTAATGATGACACAGCACGGCCCTGAAGACTCATTGAAGTCCACACTTTAAGGAGACCGCTGTGTGTACAAAACCACACAGCCTGCCACAGCGCCAATGTGTGAAACCAGACCTGCTCAGAAGTGTATCTGAAAACTTTCTTGGTAGCTACTGCAGGTCTTGAGGCTGCCAGCACTGGCATGAGCAGGACAAGGCAAGTAAGGTACCAGGGGTCTGAAGGGTCTGTTTGGGTGGGGATGCAGGCAGGGAAGGGCAGTGTGGTGCTTTGGGATGGCTTGTCCATCCGTGGGACTTGCCTCACTGCTTAAAAACATTCCGGAGTCTGATGGAAATCGTTGCCCAGCCCAGGCAGGCTGTGCATAAGCCCAAAATGGGCTAAAACCTGAAGGAGAAAGATGCTACCAAGTCCAGCTGCCTTTTTTTCTCCTCACAACAGCCCAGGCAACACCGAGAAAACAAACAAATACATCACAGGGGAAGTTTGGATGGAGCTGACTAGACCATCCTGGCAAATCAAATGCTTCTGCTGGCATGTGTTCCAGCTTTCGTGTGAAGCCCCCTTTCTTATTAAATGGGCTCCTGGCAAGTTCACTTCACTGCCCATTGGAGCATCCCTATGGGGCCAGGCTGGAGGTGAGAGTGAGGTACGGAGCCAGAAAGGCCTGACTCCACCCAGGACCTCAGTGCTTCTTTCAGCAAAGAGTAATGCAATGAGAGGATCATGACACTTGGTGACATTGAGGGACTATTTGTCATCAGGAAAAATGCATGTGACGTCGCTGGCAGGAGGCAAGAGGAGAGCCAAGAGCAGAAAAACACAAGATGGCCAGTTCCACACTCACCAGTGAGCAGGCAGGCCTGAATGTGGGCAGCACTCCAGCATCTGAGCACTGCATGCTGCCTGCACTCTGGCTCCTTCCTTTGCTGCTCTCATGTGGCTTGGGCATTTATAGAGTCAGGCTGTGTCTGCACGCAGCCACATACCTGCATATGCTGCATACCTGCACCACCTCCATCAGGACACTGGGTGGATGGGACAGTCTGGATGCTTATCCAGCCAAGAGCAGGATCTAAATCAGAGATGCTTTGGCTGTAGGAAGGTGGTGACCCAGTGAGGAGGTGAGGGCTGGCATTGTGTTTGGAACAGACTCTTCTGTAACACCAGTTTGGTTGTTCCTCTGCCTGCAGTAATGTCTTCCCAGGGACCACAGCTTTGCAGTTATTCCACTGATGGAAAGGGATCCCTCCCTGTCAGTGCACTGCAGACAGGTGATTGAGCTGGACAGCCCTGGCTCCCAGCAAATTTAAGTCAAGCATTCAAAGCTGAAATGGGTCTTTTGAAATCTTCTCAAAGCAGTGGGGGAAAGAGTCGGATCTGTTCAGGGCTTTTCAGGTGGCCCTTGAACTCTACCTCTGATTCTGCAGGATTACAAGGCTGGAGCAGCCAGGAAATTAGTCTAAAGTCTTTCATGTCTCATACATGCACTCCTGTGACTGGGCTTAGGTCAGCCACAATGAAAATTCAATAGAAAAGGGTTGACTTGAAGTTTGGGGTGGGAGACAAGGAAGATGATGCTCCAGCTGGGAACACAAGAAGAAGCCTAATCACCAGTCCCTGGACATGCTCATCCCTACTACATTGCTCACTTCTTTACTCTTCTAAGAGTAAAGAAGAAAGGATGGGCTCTCTTCTTTACTCTTGTTAATCTGACAGCTGTCTTTCAGATGACTTAGGAGCAAGCATGTATGAAGCACACATCACCTCTCATGTGTGCAACCAGGTCTGGACACTGGGTCTGGCCTCTCCTCTGGCTTCTTCCCTGGCATTGCTCACCTTCCACCATTTTTGAAGCATCTCATCAGGATGAGGCCACTCACCAGCCTCTCTGTAACATGCATACATGTTCCTGAGCCTTCAGCAGCTTCTCCTGGGCCTTCCTCCTGCTCTGTTTAATTAGGCTCTGAGGGAGAGGGGCGGTAACCAACAATTAGGTGAGCTGGAGAAGTGCCCTGGTTTTCTGGGCTCACTGTTCTGAGCACTTTGGGAATCTCTTTCTCCTGGGACAGGAGGAAGAAAGGGAAGGAGTCAAAGCTTTCCAAAGATGGATTGAAGCAGCATCAGCTGGGAAAAGCAAGCAGCAGGTTAAATGGTGCAGGCGTAGTGCGACAAAGCAGGTGAGCTCCCTGGGGAGCCCCTGGGGTTTATTCCTGGCTCTGGATCACTGGAACTATGGAACTGTCATCAGACAGCATCATCTGGGTGGAGGAACATCCTCATGCAACATCAACACCCTGAAAAGCACTCAGAAGCAACAGGTCAGCATGGCTGCCTGAGCTTGGTGTTTCAGTGCCTTGTTCTCCAACATGGCCACTTGATGTGAGTGTGATGCCTGGAGATCACTGAGCTCTTGTCCTTGGAGGTTATGAGGCTTGTCCATTCATAACTGTTTTGTGATCATCAGCAATCACCTTCCTTGTGGCCACAAGGTTAGTGACATCCTTGGGGAGTGATTACCTTCATCACTTACTGTATGCCTTGCCCAGTTGGAAACAGCTCCAAGCAGCCTTTGCCTCTCTCTCTGCTGCCAGCTCAAGGTCTTGGAGCTAATCTCCAGTGCTGCTAAGAGATCAGGTCTTGGCCCTGCTAGTAATAGTGTGATCCTAAAATATTTTGGGAACAGAGAACTTGAGATGCTGAGCCAGGCACTGAGCTGCTGGAGAAGACTATAGAGGACAAGAGTCTGACTGCATTCAGGTGAGGCTGTAGGCTATGATTCAGCCAGTGAAAGCAGTGACTGGGTGGGTGATAGACAGAGGTGACCCTGACCCAAAATTATCTGGAAATGCAATGGGAACCAGCAGAATCACAGCAGTCCCAGCCTTGGAAGCATCGCTCTGCCTTCCTTGCTGGCTGGGATCTACCCAAGATGTGCCATGCAAGCCTCACAAACAATCTGCTGCAGAGGATGAGGATGTTTGGGCACAGCCCAGTTAGCACAGATAACTGTAGCCCTGGTACCTGCATCCCACTGGAAGTCTAAGGCAATTGGAGACTTTCTTGGTCCTGGCCTCTCTAAAAGGTTCGGTATTATCTTTGCCAAGGCCAGAGCTGACTCTGTGTTTGGCCAAGAAATTCCTGCCAAAATGTTATTTGGCCAAAGTCCTGGAGGCAGGATAAATCAGTCTGAATTTGCAAAACCCAGGCAAGTGGCTGTGCTCAGACACACACCCCGAGGAGAGGCCATTCCTTATCTGCATCCATCTCTGCTGATCCTGCTTTGCTCAAGGTTGTCTCAGCCCATGCTCCTGCTGCTGGTTCAGCTCCCTTAGCTTCAGACCCCACTAGGCTTCAGTCGTGTCCTCTCAGGGCTTTTCAGAAAGATTGGGCCCTATTCTCTCTCATCAGGGGAGCTCTGCCTGGTGACATAGCATCCTAAAGGGGCATGTGATAAAAATCACCCATTTGTCTCCACAGCAAATGGCCTGGTGATGGCAAGAGGCTGCCTTCCCATCCACAGAGTACATCCACCTCCTTGGGCTGATTCTGCCTTCTCCATCTCTTGATGGAGCTGGTCCTGCATTCCCAGGTCCATTTTCTTCTCTGGCTGAGACTCCCCTCCCTCCATCCCTGCTGCTGTGGAAAGGAGAGTTACCTACTGCTGATGCTCATCTCTGCCTTGCTGAAAAAAAAACAAAAAACAAGGAGGGTGGAAGATCCTGGACCTGTCAAATTTCCCACTGAAATCAGGATATGAAGTGATCCATGGAGCTGGTCATGGCTGCTGATGTCTCCAACTCCATTCTTCTACTAGGTGTGAGTCCTGACCATCCTTGCATTGAGCCACTGGCAAACAAGTGATGAGTGTTGGCAGGTCCAGTTGTGCAGAATAAGAAAGGCACTGGAGGAAGGCTGGTGAAGAGGAGGTAAGTCTGTCTGGGTGAGGCACATCGATTGGAGACATCTGATACATTATTCATGACCATCCTGGGCTGCAGCTCAAGAGAAAGTGGTGAGCATGCACTACTCTTTGGGAAACATGCCTGTGAGAGCTGAAAGAGCTTCCATCTGAGGCTGGTGGTGTTTTGAAAGAGAAGCCAAAATGCTGAATGTCTCACTCTTCTGCAGCATATCCTCAGGTCAGCTGCCTGTGGCAAGCTGGGGATTGACTGTGGTGGCCAGGTCTGTCCATGGCAAAGAAGGAAACGCAGCCTCAGTGCTGGAAAGCATTGCAGTCAAATGAGCTCCAGTTCACCAAACACCATCTTGTAGGTAGTCATGACACACAAAATTCCTTTTCATGCTCAAATCCACTGATGTTCATGGCACCTAACACTGGCCAGTGAGTTCCAGCATTTGAGAGTGCATAGCACTAGGGAGTGTTTCTATCCAGTGTTGTACTTCCTAAGAGCAGAGCAGGGTCTCCTTGCTGGGACACCCTGGGACCTTGCCACAAGCACATGTGGTTCATTTGAAAGAGATGCTCCACCCTGACAAGCAAGTTACGGATGCTCTGCTTCCCAGCCTGGATATGAGCACGATGGTCAGCAGCAAGGGATGTGTGCCACCTCAGGCCTTCCTGAGCACACAATGAGGACATCTGTATGGCTTCACATCAGGCGTGATTTGCCATAGGAGTCACAATCCAAGATAGGTGCAATCCCCAGGACTGCTCTCATCTGGAAGATTTTGGGGAGGGTACTAAGAGAAGGACCTTCCTCCCAAATTGTTGAAGCAGCCGTAGTGCCAGAGAGCTCATACCTGAGCAGATGGTGTTTGTCCAAGAGTCGTGTCCTCTTCCAGTGGGGTATGACAGTTATACTGGCTTCAGCCCAGCTGTCCAGGGTAGCCATGATCAGAGTAGGAAGGGGCAGTAGTGTGATAGCAGCATCACCGGTGGGAACTGCTCCCAACTGCTGCAGTCATCCTTTGGGATAGGAAGCAGCTGGGTGATCCACAGAACACCTGTGGCACTTGGCATGATGCCACAACACTGGAGAGGCTGGGGCTGGGAGAAGACACTGGGCTGCAGTGTCTTAGACTAGAAGCACTCTGATGTTTGGGCTGAGTTAGGTCCTAACTGGGGCAAAACTGGGCCAAGAGAGCCATCAAGGACAGCCATGCTCTACATATTGAGGGGAGGTCTTGCAGGTGCCTGGCTCTGGGTTTTATACCCCTCTGCTGATAGCAACGTCCCCACAGGGCTGGATGGGTTTCACATCTACCCCTCTGACCCTGCTCCTCTCCCTGAACCCATTTCTTCCCCTTCCTCGCACCCAAGGATGTGCTACTTCTCTGGAGGCTGCAAATAAACCCAGCAGGCCTGGGACACCAGCTTCCCGCCCGGGGAACATCGCTGCTGTAATTCCCAGCAGAGCCGAGGTTGGTTCCATATGGCCGCAGGCTCCTGTCCGCCCTGCTTGCAGCCTGCCCATCCTGGCTGCGTCGCAGCTCCTCCCCGGTGCAATATGGCACCTCGCTGCCCAGCGCCAGCACAGGGGATTAGATCTTTTTGCTGTGGTTGTTGTTGCTTTATTAGCTACACCTAACGAGACAGCGTATGTGCCGGCCCTGGCGGGCAGGTGGCCGGGATTTATGACTGCAGTGCTGCCAGGTGACCTGGAGCAGAGGCAGGCATTTGGTGCAGGAGAAAAGAGAGCAGCACCTACATCCCTGGAGATGCTGGGAAGACTGGGCAGCTGTGATGCCCAGCGACCTTTGCCGATGCTGTGTCGGCACCGTGCAAGGCCACGCTTCTGCAGTCCTGGGGTATTCACTGGCATTGCTCATGCTGGAGCTGGCAAGGATGCTGTGCCATGCTGAGAAAGCACCCGCATTGCGAGAGTCACAGCTGGCACGGGCACGGCACTGCTCTGAAGGGGCATTTCACTGCCCAGACGGCCGCTGCACATGAAAAGGGCATTGTAGGGGAGTGTGTGTAGCTGGGGAGCAGCTGGCATTGGCAAAGTGTCGCAGCATCTTAAAGGCACACAAAGACCATCGCCTCCAGGGCAGTGTTGAAGTTGGAACTGTTGGGGTGAAGAGGGTAAGACATTACTAGGGGCGGCAGTGGACATCACTTTGAGGATATGAGCATAAAGGGGACAGTCACACAGATCCTGGCTTTGATCTGGGGCCAGCTGGCATGAACAAGATAGGCACTTCCCAGGGTCCAGCACCACTTCCCACCAGATGCCACAGGTGGCTGCACTCCGGAGTGGTGACACCAAGACCTACCTAGATGGAGGAGACTTGGGAACTTAGTAAAATCCCCTTTGTTCCATTTCGTCTAAGCCAGCTGTGGGGAGCACCTGCCTGTGGTCCTTTGCAGAAGCCCTCACAGCTGCCTGCATCCCTGCTGTTAACAGCCCGCCTGTGCCCTGCCCGACGGTGCTGCGTGCCTCCCTACTTGTCTGCATAGGTCTGGTTCACACCACAGGATCACAGAACTTTCTTCCTGAAACTGGTTTTTGAACGGGCTTGACTCACCCAGCGTGAAGAGCAGGACGGGCAACGCTTTTTTTCAGGCGGCGGCATAAATCAGCCTTCGGCTGGTGTCGGCCTCTGCCAGACGTCCCCCTGGGGAAGCGGAGGCATCCGCAGGGGATGTTTCTCCAAGTCTCAGTTTGCAGCTCGGGGCCTGAGTACAAATCCACAGCCTTGTTCAGGTTCATAAAGGGGCTGGAGATACGCAAGGGACACACAGCCCTCCAGCAGGGGAAGAAAGGAGCCAGCTGGCCACTGTGATGCCTCAGCTCACGGCTGCCAGCTTTGCTGGAATTGCTTTGTCAAACCAGGGTCCAAAAAGAGGCATGAGGATGCTCAGACGATACACAGCTCCCTCCGAGGAAAGACCCGAGAGACAGGCTTCTTGGGGAGGGTCGGGGGGTGGCAGGGCCCGGGAGAAGGAACCCCCACGACACAAAACGCACTCGGAAAAGTCCTTGGCAGCCAAACTCACATCCCAGGCCCGTCGCGAAGACCTCGCACTGGGAGCCGCGACCTGAAAGAGCCTTGGAAGCAAAGCCAGCGAGCACGAACATGCTTCTCCTCCAGCTCCTCGGGAGAAAAGCTCCCGACCCCGTGGCTGGGTCCTGCACCTCGCGTGGAGAAGGACAATCGTGCGGAGCTTGTCACAGCATCCGTGGGAGCGGGTGACCGGGAGGGATCATGAGGAGGGGGCGAACCGGGGTGGGGAAGGGAACGGGAGCGCTGCCCTTCGCCCATAAGACTTTGGGGGTAAGGGGGCTGCCGGCAGCGGGCCGAGCGCAGAGCCACTGTCGCACGGCAGAGGGCGCCCTGCTCCACGCTTGTGAGCTGCGACGCGGCGGGGGTNGTCGGAGGGGCTGCGCCCCGAGCGAACCCCACTGCCCCCCGAAACGGGGATCCCGGGCTGGCCTCAGCCTCTGCCTCACGGAGTGTGGGAGACGTTCAACCTATATCCCTGCATCCTGGCATTTCTGCTCTGTGGAGGGCAAAGCAGTTTGCAGCTTGCGTCCCTGCATCTCTATATTCTCTCATCCCTGCATCTCTATATTCTCTCATCCCTGCGTCTCTGCCCCACGGAATGCAAAGTGGCTTGCAGTCTGCACCCCTGCACTACGGAGGGTGAAACTGTTTGCAGGTCCCTGCTGCTCTGGTTCTCCCATTTCCTAAGAATTCCCTAGAGCCGGATAAGGCTCAGAGTGGCACTTCAAGGAAGTACTGTGCAGTGAATGGCTGTGATGCCCACATGGATGAAGTGACACCAAGGGGAGATGACAGAAGGTCAAAATATCCCAGGTGGCAAGGAAAAGGTGAGGAGGGATAATATTTCCTGCTACCTCCAACGGAAGAGCAATTGGAGCAGCAAGTGCGGACTGAAGGTGAAAATGTGAAATGGGTGGCACAGGTCATGCAAGGTCTCCCTGCTGCAGGAGGCCCTAGGTGCTCAGAGGTTTACACATGGCCAATAAAGAAGTGTACAAAGTCATGGGAGAAAAATCCACAGAGAACTGTTAGATACAATCTGTGGAAGTCTGTTAGATACAAAAACTTGGATGTGCCTGTGCTGCTGGTGGCCAGAGGTTAGGAGAACCATTTGGTCAACCCCACTCTGTGGCTTCTGATCCTGCACTTCTGTGCATCTGGGAGACATCCAGACTGGCTACTGCGGGGCAGTGGTGGAGATGGTGGAGATGCCCATCTCTACCTCTCTTTCCTTCTCATGCAGTCTGTGTTCTGTGCTGTACTATGCCCTAGCAAGCCTCCCTCTACATTAAAAGCTATTTGATTTTCTGTGCTTCCCCCCCCCAAACAGACCAGTTGCTCCTACACAGAAATACCTGTCCCAACTGGCTTCTGGGTCACTCATTTTCATTGCATGAGCAAAGGACCAAGAAATAGACCATAAAAATAACTGCCTGCAGCTGAACCTCTCTGGGAAGCCAGGATACACAAAGGAGGTGGCTTTAGGGGAAGCTGGTGTTATAGGATCTAGACTATAAACCACCTCCTTCTGCTGCAGGTTCAGAGGCCTGTGTTCATGCAGAGGGAGGATCAGTGCTGTAATTCAGAAGCTCTTGCAATTGCAGAGTGTGTCAGCGCTGGGAAATCCCCAAAGCTCATCGCCAGATTAAGAATTAGCTCCAGATTGTAGCGAGATGGATCGGCGTCCTGGCATGGCACCCTCCAGCAGCCTGTCATAGCTGCCACTGGTGCTACATGATGTGGTTGGTCCCTGCTCCCTAAGGCAAGGGAACGTTGGGGAACAAGTGGCCAAAGAACCGTCACTGTGTCCTTGGACTCTGGCCTGCCTGCATGGATGCAGTTGCTTCCAGCTTGGCTTTGCTGGCTGTGTGTTGCATTTCTCACCTTCCCTGGCAATGAATAGCACAGGGCAGGGAGAGAGAAAGCTTCATGCTAAGCCACCCTCCCTTGCTAGACTGTGCTGCCCAAACACCCCAGCAAGCCTTTGGCCAGCAGCACGAAGGCCAGGAGTTACCAGCATTGATCAGGAGTGAAAAAGATCCCCTGGGGACAGGACAGGGGTGACAGAGAACATCACAGGAAAAGACACTTTGCAGAAGGCACCACTTGCAAGGACAACCAACGGCTGGCGTCATGGCAAGGGAGCAAGCAGGCTTCAACATGGGCTATGTGTCTGCACCAATCCCCTTCACCCCGCTGTCTCCCTCCCGGGGCTGGAACACACAGAAGACTTGTGGCAGTTTTTCTTGCAAGACTGCTGGAAAAAAAAAAA
>VWZE01018304.1:157653-168594 GCA_013396675.1 Eubucco bourcierii
ACACACACACTCTCTCTTGACACTTCACAGGCGCCGGGCGAAGGCGGGGCTCCGGCGAGTGCTAGAAAGTTGTTCCTACTCTGCGCTGGGAGCAACCACATTACTCACGAGTCCCTTTTTAGTGCAAGTATGTGTTTCCCCCCTTCCATCTCCAGTCCATTAGCTACTATGGAAACAACATGTCATTGCCCGGAGGTGGAGTTCAGCCACAGCCAAAACAGACGCGGATAAATTCCAGCGCCCAAATTCATATCCCGGGGCAAAGCCCGCGCCGCTCAGACAGGGATTGGGAACGGAGTCTCGGCCATGCTAAAGGAGCAGTCCGGGCTTGACGGCTGTGGGTTGTGAGAAGCACCGGTGGGGACCCCACTGTCCCAGCCGGAGTGGAAAAGGCATGGCTGGAGAAGGCCAGGGTGATTTACTCTTCCGGAGCCCGACCGAGGGCGTGTGAGCGGTGTGGAGATAAACAGCAGATCTGCAGGGCCTCAGCTCCATTTCCGCTCCGTCCTGCGTCGACCACTGGCCCAGCCACGGCTGCTCTGCTGGGGCGGCCGCGGATGTGAGGAGGCAGCTCAGTGGAGGGGCCGCGGGGGTCACGCTACCCCCAGCACGGGCAGAGCCTGTTCGACCCAGGGACAGCTGGCACCAGGATCCAGTGGAAGGGGCTTAGCATCCCCTGAAGTCATCTGTCTGTACAGGCTGACCTTCAAGTGCTCAGTGCCATCCTACTCCCCTGCTGTCCCACATCTTCTCCTCGATGGGTTTTCAGGGCACCATGTATGCCAAAGCCCCCTAGCTTGTGGATGGTGGGTGCTGAATCCCTGCTGCTGCAGCCTTGGGAAGGTTTGTCTCCTGGGCAAATGCCAGACATCAGAGGTGAAAGGTGGCAGAACGAAGACTGTACTGGGCTCAGCATGTGCTGAGCAGTCTCAGCCCCCAGCAGCACCATTTGGCGGTACTTGCTCCTGGCTCCCACCATGTTCTCTCAAGCAGACACCCATCATGGGTCTCAGCTGTGGAATTTGGCTGTCGCAAGGCGTCCAGCCTGAGCAATTACACAGGATCACAAGATGGGAGGGACCTCTACAGATCATTGACTCCAACTCCCCAAATACAATTCATGTATCTCACCCAGGCCCCCACTGGGGACACATACCAAGGAGCAGCCAAGGTACTTGCTTGAGCTAAGATGCTGTGTCCCACTGCAGATAAATAAGGGAGTTGTGGGGACTGCAGGGTGCCCTCCTCAAACCATGCCCCCATATCCAGAGTCACTCAGATCTGGGAGGAACCACCACTGTTCCAACACCTGCCTGGCTCCCTGTGTAGGAAAACATCCCCATAGCAGAGCGGAAGGGACTCAAGAGGGTCACAGTTTCAGCGTGGTGGCTTCTTGCCATATCTCCTAGGGACCCTGGGGAGAAGAAAGGCAAAAGAGGAATGGCAGCACATCCTGTCTAGAGGCTTTCCTAGATGAGTCCTGGCCCTGGTCTCCCTGGCAGATGGAAAATGCTGGAGATAGGAAGCAAAGGCCTTGGAAGGAGGAACTTTCCTTGGTGGCAGCCAGCAGTCCATGATGAGGCTGTCCCACCCAGCACCCAGGACTGCCCAGCTGCCTGACACTGCCAGTGGGCATCTCTCCAGTCTGGACTGCCCAGGAGATACTGTCCCACCCTGATAGCTTTGCCACCCACCCTGCAGTGCCAACACTTGGGAACAGCAAGCATCCCATAGAGAACAGGGAAGAACTACCCTGGTGTTTCCAACAGTTCAGAGATGGGCACTGGAGCCAGCTCTGGGCCTAGCTTGGACTCCCCTCCCTTTCCCAGATTCTCCAGGAGATGGGGCAGGAAAACCTGTTAGTTCCCAGGGTAGCCTGGGAAGGATCCACTGGCTTCCGAGTCGGAGCAGTGACCTGTGTAAGTGCCTGCCTGGATCAGGGCCAGTGGGAGCAAACTCTGGCATGAGGCTTCCTTGCAGGAAGAAGAGAGAGACTGGAGGCAAGTGGGGATGCCTTTCCAAAGCAGACAGAGAAACTGCCTACCAGCAATGCTTCTCTGCAAAGAGGTGAGCATTGTCTCTGAAAAACAACAACAACAACAACAAAAAACCAAAACCAAAAAATCTCCAAACAAACCACAACAACAAAAACCCAAAACAAATCACAAAACAAATGTTGGGAGGAGGAAAAAAATGCAGGATTTTAGAGCAGGGATTTTTAACCTCTTCTGCTTTGCTGATCTCCAGAAATGTTCCACTAGTGATGTGAGCTCCTTTGTATCAAACCCATACCACCTGGCAAGATACTTGCTGGCCTCAGTTACCCTTCCTTAAAAGCAGTTCATAGAGATGAGGGAATCCTCCAGCCATGAAAGCTGCAGCTCTTGAGAACACTGAAAACATGCTACAAATCAGGTTGGTTTACCCATGCTGAAGCTCTGGGAGCAAATTGCAGCCCTAAAAACCCAGACTGGCCAGGACATGAACTTTGCAGGACCAATGTTTGCCCATTAAGGAAAGGGCAGAATGATGTCCAGTGAGCTGGGAGAGGCTGAGGTGCATCCCCAGGGATGAACAGCATTGGGGAAAATTTCAGCTTTAAAACCACACTTCAGATGTGGTTCTTGGTGTGGATTCTCTGTTGACTAATAAAAGGCCTGGCTCTACAGTGGTGCCAGTGAGCATCCCTCTTCTGCTTAGCCATTTGTTTCCAGGACACTTGCAAGAAGGTCTAGCATCACTCCCTTGTCTCCCCATCGGATTTGTTTAAACTTTGTCCAATGGGTTTGCAATGATTGAAAGGGAATGGGCAGCAAAATTTAAGGAAGGCTCCCTTGCTTTGGAAACCAACGTGGAAAGTTGCTAGGAAAAATGCTATGGGAATGTGGGAGGATGGAAAGGAGAGAAGAAGTCTTGCCCCCAAAATAAGATGTTGAAATATCTGTCCTCTCCAAAGCCTGTGTATCACAGGTGTCTCCACTGAAGCAGGATGCCTGAGCATCCTGGCCTAGCCCCTGCTACAGAGGCTAGGACAGTCCTGAGATACAGATTGTTCTCAATGTCCCCAGTGACATTCTTGTCCTGGATCTGAGAGGTGGCACCTAGGAAAATCACGTCTAAGTAGGAGACATCCCTGTGTCCCCATTCCCTGCGTTAGGGGCATGGACAGAGCCCCATCAGCTCTGCAGCTGAGCTGTGTGACACAGGGGACACACTCCCATCTGTCACTCCGTGGGCATTGCATGTTCTCCTGCTTGCCTCTGCCTTTATTCAGTCTGATGTAAGGAACATCCTTATAACACACCTCAAAGATCAGACAAGCCTCTTCTCAGGTCTGCACAGCTATGGGACAAGTTGGCCAAATGATTTGGTTGATAATCAGCCCCTGTGAAAAATAAACAAACAAATGGGATTTGCCTTCAGTGCAACCCACCCCTTAATCTATCTCTTGCTGCACAAGGAAGGAGTGAAGCTGCTCACTGAGCAGGGCTGGATGGCTCCTTTTGGCAGCCACACAGATTTCGATCAGCTTGAAGCATTCATGAAACTGCAGCCTGAACTTCCAGTGACTCACTCAGAGAGGGGAAACTTCCTGGCCTGTGTGTTTGAGCATTTCTGGAAAAACTGCTATATTTGGCATGGAAAATAGGAAGGATTCCTCCGTCCGCTTGAAATGGGAGCAGCAGAAATGACTCAATGGGCAGTTTAAGAGAGACGAACAAGGATGCTCTCTAAATAATTCATTGCAGTCCTCCACGTTGTGTGTTTTGCCCACAACAGGCTCAACAGTGCCTGCACACAGGCTGGTCCAGGCTGTGCCAAGAAGATGCACGATTTATTGCTCCGGCAGAAACCTCACCAGTGCACGCTGGCTGTACATTAGTGACTGCGGACATTATAGGCTACTTCCCATCTGTTTACCAACAAATACTGCTCCTCAAGGTATGGCATTGTGCTTATCACTACATGTTGACCCAGCGTGAAAAATCTGCCAATTTCTATTTTCATGACATCAGTAGCTAGAAATGCTTTTCTTGCCAGCTTCAAACACTTTCAACTGTTTCATGTAGTATACTGGGGGGGGGGAAAAAAAAAAAAAAAAAAAAAAAAAGNAATGGTTATTTAAGTAGCTTGTTCGTTAAACTCCTGAGTTGGTAAGTGAAAATCATAATTTTCAGATCATAACAGAAGCACCTAAAAGAAAAAAAATAAATCCCAAGGGAAAAAAACCTAACCAACCAAACAACAACTTTTCACAAAATAAGAAAATCAGTTAAAAAGAGAGAGGGCTGTAAATAGTTTCCCTAGGGTGAAATGGCAACTGGCTCCTGGTTAGTGTATATTAAATTAAATATTCAATTTGGTCATGCACTGGTTTTATTGGTGGTTTAAATATCGACAAATACATCTGGTTCAGGCTGATGCTTCACGCTGCAGCCTGACAAATCTTGTGGCATGGGTGCATTGGGTGAGAAAGCCTCTTCCTCCCTCCACACAGACCCTGTGAGGCACATGCCCAGGATCCACATGGCTGCGGCCATCGCACCTGAGCTGCCCCTCTCACCTTGTGACCCCCCTGGTGCCTGATGTGGCTGCGCCACCAGTGAATGGCAAATCCTTCTGTCCTGATGGTCAGGACACAGAGCAGGTATTGAGTTGTGGGGCAATGATCCTCTCCCAGTTACCAAGGCACTGAAGCTGACTGACCTCTAGAGCAGGGAACAGGACCATTGCATTTAATTCCTTCTGATTACTATGCTGCATTTACCTAGTTGCTTTTCTCCTGCAAATTTTATATCTGTTCTCCATGCTCCCATAGCAAAAATACTGCAGCTTGGCTGTGGCAGAAGAGCTGCCTCCTTTGTTGGTACGGAGTTCGCTGCTTTCTGGAGGCCCCATACTCTTGTATGGCGGAAAGCTGGGCACTTGCCTTAATTCTGTAGTTTTGTTTCCAACCCCCTGCTCAGCCTGATGTTTCTGAGGGTGCTGCTCAGTGGGAGCCATCCCAGTAGGAGGGTTTCAGCCGGGAGTGGTGACCTCCTCCTCTGCAGCTCCTCCCGCCTGGCTGGAAGCTGGCCAGTGCCTCCAGCTGTCCGACAGCACAGCAGGGTGAGCTGGGAGGCAAGGCGAACAGAGGAATGCTCCCACCGCTGACACCCCATCTCTTCAGCCCACCAGAGGGCAAAGAAAGGAGTGAGACATGTTGGCATCATATCAGAGAGAAAGGGCTTGTCCAGAGTTCTGCTTTGCCTCTCAAATGATGTCCCTGGAGATTTGGTAGCTGTTCGAGACTTCTGGTCCATCAATTATTTAATTCCCTCCAGCCATGTGGTCTCCAGCCCCCAGTGCTCATCTCCTTCAAATACATAAGCCTGCACAATGGGGGAGCAGGGCTGGCCAGTTGGATGTGGAGCCAGGGCAAAACTACCCAGGATGGGTCCCACCAGCCTAAGTGTTGAGTTGAGCACTGTGGCTGGCATCTTCTTGACCAGCCTAGCTGCACATTGGCCAGAGGTCTGGGTTCTTCTTTCAATCTCCTGGGATGACCCCAGGCAAACTGCCTCCCCACTCCATGCTTCACTTTTCCCACCTGTAAAATGGAGCCGAAGATTCCACAACCAATGTGACCTTTGGTGGCATCCTCCACCTGTTGTAGCATCACACAAACGTGTGCACAAGATGCTGTTTTGCAATAAGCCAAGAGCGTGGCCGCACCACCATAGATGTGTCTCTAGTGGCTCGCTTGAGGCTGGTGGTCCCTGTTTGCTGCTGCTGCCACCTGCACTGTCTCAGGCTAAAGCAGCAGGTCATGACACAGCATGGCACGGCATGGCACAGCATGGCATAGCAGGCACTGCTGGGTAGTCAGGACAAGCTGTGACATGCAGGCGGGCGGCTGGAGGCAGGTAGGTGTGTCACTGTTACCCAATAAATAACTCAAGCCCTAAAGCAGCCCATTGTAATTACAGGGGCCCCGCGCAGATTGAAAACGAAGAATAAGGAGGAAAAAAGGGAAATCAAGGTTCAGTCTTCCCCAGGAGGTAGCGCTACACGGGGGAAGCAATAGAGGGGAGCGTTGATTTATATCTCTCTAGAGGAATTCTCCTTTCCAGGGCTGCCCCAGGCGCCGAACTGCCGCCAGGTTCAGTTGAGTTTCTCATCTGAATATGCATGAGCCAGTAATTAATTCTCTCTGATACCGATCCAGATTTGGGGTTGGTTTTGTGAGTGTGCGTGTGTGCTGTGTGTCTGTCTTCTCCCAGGTGTGCCAACGTGGCAAGGAGGGGTGAGATGAAGGAGTGTTGGTTCTCCATGTGTTGTCCCCGCAGGATGATGCCCATCAGTGCCCCATGGCCATCTTGGGACAAGAGGGTGAACCCAGTCAGGTGGGGACTTCCATAGCGTGGCACTGAGGGGTGTCCTGCTGGGGACGGTTGGAGGAAGAGGGGTTTGTGTCCAGGGCTGGCCACATCACGCAGTGATCCCTGCCCCAACACACATCCAGCCTTGCATGCATGGAGGGGGCGTTTTCTCTCCTGAGGACATTGCAAAGATGCCATGCTTGCAAAGTGCTGGCAGAGGCAGGGAGCGAAGAGAATCTGGCCTCGCCTCTTCCCTCCCACCTTCCTCTCTCTCTTCATTTAAACCTCTTCTGCACATCACTTTCAGCAGTGAGATGGGAGCCCTGAGGAGTGACACCACATCTCTGGCTGCAGGCCTGGGGCAGGGTGTGGGTGTATAATCTCTGTGTGATAGGCCCTTGCCCTCACTCTGATCCACAGTGTTGTTCATTCGGGCTCACAGTCACAACCAGCCTTCAAACCAGGAATAAAACCAGAAAACTCGGTAAAAGAGAGAAACAACTGTTTTCTAGCTTCACCAGGCCCACACCCCAGGGCACAGGTCTCTTCCTCCTGCCTCTGGGGCAGGCTACCCTGATGCCCACTTCACCCTTCACTTAAAAAAGGCAATAATCTGCTATGGTGCCTTTAAACCTGGCTGTGGGGCCCTGACAGCTTGACAGGTTCAAGCTGGGGTCATCCTGGCACACCGCTGGGCAAGGATGAGGATTTTGATACCTCCCCTTCAGTCATGGCATCACTGACATTGGCCCTTAGCAGCCAGGGACGTGATGCTGAGCCTTCTCCTCTCATTGTGGGCTCCATGGGAAGGCCAGCATTCTGGATTGGATGCTCCCCTTGTGCCCTCACTGTGCCCCCACCCTTTCTGTAGGCTTGAGCAGAATTAGCAACAGTGCCAGGGTGTATGGCTGCCCTCAACCTGGCTCTGGCTCCTGGTAGCACCCAGCCAAGAAAGGCAGAAAAGGGTGATCCTTTGCCACCACCTCCCAACTGCATGCGCTGGTGGCTTCCCAGAGCTGGTGCCACTGCCAGGTGGCATTGTGGGAATTAAAAAGGTCACACTCACTTTTCCATATCCTGTAGTCACAGGGCATAATACCCTTAGAAAGTTGTCCTCGCTGTGGTGCTCCATGCAGAGACCCAATAGGAATGCTGGCAAGACAGTGTCACGTCCTGCCTACCACATCCTGCCCTGGGTGCCAGCAGCAAGGTGCAGAGCAGATGCCCTACATCCCTCTGAGGGATCCCTGTAAATGCCTCCAGGCCCAGTGACCAGCAGGCTGGGAAAGGGCAGTGAGTCAGAGCCCTGTTTTGTAATGCAGAGGACAAAGCGCATGTCAGAGCAGGGATGGCCACGAGCTGAAGTGTGGAGCCTGCCTGGGCCTTTTGCAATCCTCTGGGGAAAGACAAGGCTGGTGTATCCATCCCTTAATTAAAGTGCACCACAGGGACCTGCTCCCTCCTGTTTACGTGGTGCACGAGGATGGATGAAGAAGCAGCAGCAGCCTGGGGTATGGGGGGAAGGGTAACCTCTTCAGCCCTTCTCTGGGTTGGGGCGGATGGTGCTTTCCAAGAGCAGTCTCTGCCTCCTGCGGCAAGGTCTTGGCCTTGGCCCAACAGTCTCATGAAAATGCTTTTTGGATCCATGAGCCAGCCCCAGTACACTACACACCTTCGTTCCCTCCTGTGAGTGCTCATGAATTGCCTTCCCACCTCCTCACCACCATCCAGCCTCCCACCCCAGTAGTGCTCCTCCAGGCCCCACAAAGCAGTAGTCCAAGAAGCCATGGCCCCCGCGTGGGCCATCGAGGAACAGAAGGTGACACAGTCAGGATGTCATCTCTGCCGGCTTCAGATCCCGCATCACCAGCCTGACCTAGAAACACTACCACATCTCATGTGCCAGAGCCCAGGGATGCTGCAGGCTCATCCCTCTGTTTTTTACAGAGCAGCTGAGTGACAGTCGCCCCTCCCCTCCCTCTCCGAAGAGGGTAATGAGAATTTCCTCCGAGGAGCAGCTTGCCGCTATGAAATAATCACCCGAGCAGCAGGATCTTCGCTGGGGATTAGAGAGGCTGCTACTTGCTGAGCTAGGGAAACGGCTGACGAGGAGGGAGAACTCCTACTGCCTCCTCCAGTCCCTCAACTCATTCGCCGAAGAGATCGCCTTCCTCAGACTGCGTGAGGTCCCAGGCAGATCTCAGCCCTGGAAACTTCTGTCCCTGATGCTTGTGCACTTTTGCAAAGTCCCCTTCCACCCTCCTACTCCTACTCTTGCTGCTCCCTGTGGAGCCGCTCCCAAGCTCTGGCCGGCAGGACGGGTGGAGAAGAGGTAAAGCAGAAGCTGCCTTTTACAGGCAACATTTTTTTGTTCTTTCTTTTTGGACTGCTTAGGCTTAAAACGCTGAGCTGAGCCTGCTTCTTCCCTGTTTTACGCAGCTAGGTTGTCCTGCTGCACGGAGAGGTGGCAGCAAGGGGCTATAAATGGATTTCTGACAGAGAGGTTTAAGGCAGTTTAACTTCCACTCTAGGCTTGGTTGTTGGTTTTTTTTTTTACCTTCTCTCTTTTTCTGTCTTCTGTGGGATCCTAGCACGACCATTCCTTGGGGATTCCTAATTTTTCTTCACCAAATATCCCACGTATCGTTTTAACTGTACATGAAACGTGGGAACCCCGAGCCCAAAGGAGTGGTTGGAGAAGAAGGCACACATTAAAGCCAAGTTATAGAAGAAGTGTTTTTATTTTGGGGCTGGGCTAGGGCAGCTTTTTTCTTTCCTCTTTTGGGCGCATTTAGACGGCCCGTGCGCCAGCCCCTTGCTGGACTGTGGCAGAGGGCGCTGCTGCCTCCAGCCCTATTAGTGACCTGCCCCAAGCCCGCAGTAGCTGTTGAGTGCCTTCTCCAGGAGCAGACAGGAGCTGCCCTTGCCTTGAACACACCGAGGGAGAGGCATAGCCATCAGCGACCAGAAATCCCAGTTTGCACAGCCCTCTCCTTATGCCAAGCATGTGCAGAGGCTTTTGTTCAGTTCCCACCTGGCTTCACTGCCAGGTTAGAGTGGGACAACCGATCTGAGAAATTCATTGTCCCCGAAAGGCCTCTCCTGACTAAACACGGGGTTGCTGGTAGTGCCCAAACCTGTGAGTGGGGCATCACTGTGCTGAGACCAGGTGTGATGCAAAGTAAGAGTCTCCTGTGGGAGCGCTTGGCTTGGGCTCACAGCTGGAGCCAGCCTCAGGTGCTGGGGGGATGCCCAGCCCTGGTGAAGGGTCAGCTGGAGGGTCAGTGGTTGGTACAAACTCTCAGCTGTCAAGGTGTTTGCCACTCCTGCCTCAGCCCTATAACCCAAACCCCCCTTTCCGTCATCATCACTTCAGTGTTGCTCTCATGAGAGGCAGGATGCTGAAGTAAAACTCTCCATGGTGCAACCAGACACTAATAATCCTGTTTGAGGTGTTGTTATGATTTGTGGGGGGATATTTGGTCCTGGAAAGGGGGCCCTGCGGCCTCAATGCCCAGTCACCGAGCACACGCAGGGCGCAGGCGCCATGACACCTTGTGTCCTCAGGCCTGCTGCCAGGTGCTTCAGAGGCTGCTTCAGCTTCTCCACAGCAACTCTGAACCTGGGGGTGGAAAGGGGGAACTCACCGACAGCCCAGCCGGAACAAGCTGACCCTCTATCCGCGGCAGCCTTCCGGGGTGGGGTGGGGGGGGAAAGGTGGTCGTGTACCTGCAGAGCGCTCTGTAGCCCCTGCCAGGTGCTCCCAACTCCGCCTCAGCGCTCCGCCCGCGCCCTCTCCGGGTTTTCAAAACTACTCCGCTTTTGGACAGACAGTCCGCTCAGCCAATGAAAAGTCGCAAAGCGTCAGCACAGCGTTCGCTCCGCATTACTGACCAATCAACGCCGCTCGATCCCTATGTCCCGCCCTCCGAGGACAGGTTCTGCCAACTCCTGCCTCGGCCCAGCGGCCATGTTGAGTGTGGCAGAGGTGCTGCTCCGTCTGGGGTTACTTTTCCTCACCCCCTCAGCCCTTCCTTCGTGTTTTTCTCAAGAGAAAGCGATTACGCTTGGCGCTTACTTGTCCGTGGGGCATTTACGGACCGCGGAGCGGCTCCCTGGGGGTAGCAAAACCGAGTGGTTTCCTTGCGAAGGGCTCTCGGCGCCATCTTGAGTGTGGCAGATTTCACTCGGTCGCTGCGCCCGTGCCCCATTACCTGGTGGCGGGACGGCGCGGGGGGGTAGGCAGGCTTAGTTGTCCCGGTGCCCGCGGGCGGGGGTTGTCTGCGTAACGGCAGGCTACGAAGAGGGGTGTGCGGGGAAGCCCTCGGTGCGTGTCAAGACGAGCTAGTGAAAGGTGTTTATTTTTGCGGAGGTGGCGGGGGNTGCACGGCGGCGGAGACCGAGACCGAGACCGCGACCGCCACCCCTGGCGGGCTGAGGCGGCCGCCCGCTCCCCACCGGGTCGGTGGTTGTTGTTGTAGAAGTTTCCCCGGCGCTCAGAGAACACGGCGCAGGTTACGCGGGGGAGGAAGGGAGAAAGGGTGGGTTACCCTGTCGGCGACCCGAGGGGACGGGGCTC